>JASVEL010004251.1:0-44249 GCA_032618575.1 Nicotiana noctiflora | reverse complement strand
GTCAAGGCCATTAAAAACGAAAGGAACACAAAAACAATAAAGAGAAAAAACTTACCCTCGGGCCCATAGCGGCCACTTCATGTATTAACTTGACGTCGAAGACGTCCCAAAGAGCCTCACACTCTGAGGTGTAGCATAGAAGTCAAGTTGCGGCACCAAACCCTCCATATCCCGCAAAAGATTGAGCTCCGATAGAATCTCAAGTATGCGGGAGGGACCTCCAGTTCTTACTACAGTGCGGATAAAGCCCTCCTCGAACATCTTGACATCATCAAGATCAAGGTCAGAGTCAGACTTGTAGTCATCGACCTTGATACCTTTTCCCCTCACTGCAGCTAAAGAAGAACCTCAATTCGATCCAAAATATGAAAGCCCGCCTAAAATGGCAACAGAGTCTTGAGACCCCGACTTCCCATCGCAATGGCCTGATGATCATTTTCACAATGGCCGAAGTCTCTATCGTTAGGTTGGCCTCTGCCACCTAGTTTGCCTATACCGCCGGGTTATCACCATCACCAATTTCAAACTTTACAAAAGGAAGGTCGCCCCCTAAAGATGCTTCGACTGAAGGAGCCACTTCATACTCCACTCGAGCAGCAAGAGCTGGAGTTTATAGTTGAGGAATAATTTTCATACGCATGCCATAGGCATAGATTGAATAGCTCTCGATGTAAGCCTGGTAGCAGACCTTGGTACAGGCTGAGCAGAAGAAGTTGATTGACGAAACGCACACGGAAGAGCCCTCGCCCTTCGCGCTCTCCCTATTAACAAAGAAAAATGATCGTGTAAGCAACAAAATCGCATTGTGAGGCATAGGACAAGGAGACTACAACAGGCTGACATACCAGTGAGAGGCTTATGCCCGTGTAACTCATAGAATGATGCCCATTCACGAACCCTCATCTTATAGGGAATAATGGCATTCACCCATTCGCAGATGTCATCAACAGGCAAGGGAGGTAATCTCGCAGTTGTGAAAGTAAAAATAATTTAGCAATGCCACCTAAAGAAAAACCTCGACCACCACTCCGAAAGAAGATAAAAAGTAAATGGGAAGACTTACGTGCGAACTTCCACCTCTCAAAGAACCCTGTCGAGTCCGCACAAAGTGGTCAATACGCACATAAAAGTAATTTTCCCAAAAACGACGACTAGTAATGTCATCCATCTTCACCACCAAACTATTTGTTCCTTGGTAGTGCATGTTGATCATCGTGCCTCGAATAAGTTGGGGAGCAAAAACATTAAGCATATGTCCCAAAATGACCTCTCGACAGGCAAGCTCCGTGAACTTGAGCATCATGAGGAAAAGCTTATATATGTACGGAGAAAGCTAAGCTGAGCACACTTCATAGAAATGGCAGAAGTCTGTTACTAGGGAGGGAGAGGAAGAGTACACCCGACAACAAGAGGGTATGCGTAGAACGCACAATATCTTGGGCGGTCCAAATGTACAATATCATCTCCCGTCGCCGGTAATATCTCAACATGGTTCAGAATTCCCCGTTTGGTTTTGAGCGTTGCAATCGCCGCGTCATCCATAATAGAGGGAACATGATCCAGTTCTTCTCCTGCTAGGTTGTTGAAGTTCTAGGATAGGGCGATATTTCAGCCACTGTTGGAAACCCCTCATCCTCCGCTGCTTCCGCTCCTTCTCCGAGAATAGGTGCATTATTTTTTGGTACTGGAGCTTTGACGAATCTGTCAGTACGGGAAGAAGTACTATCCATTTATCTCGGCTGATCGAAATAAATAAGTATAAGGAAGGAACAGAGAAGATGGTGGAATCAATGGAAAATAAAGTCAGAAGTTTGAAATATTGAAGATGGTAAAGGTTTATTAACTTTTCAGATAAGTCAAAAAGTTTAGCAATAGAATGGTGTTTTCCCCTAATTTATAAGAACATGAATGTCCCAAGCGAGAAACCTAAGAGTCGCCAATCAAAAACTAATAAGGCATGAGAAATGATACGGTGCCTAGGAAACATGCGTTGCAACGATGCGTAAACGACATTCACGGTGCTGCAAATCGATGCAATGGTTCAATTCCGAAATGACTTAACGGTCTGATGGTACCATTGAAACATCACAGCATCTCCTCAACCTAAGGTTCTCATTCAGTGCGCAACGATTAGATTTCTCCGACTTGTAAATCAACAAAGTCGTCTGTGAGCCCACCAAGAAGCAACCCCACCGGACGGAGGGACTAACTGTATGGGTTAAAATCTTACCATGGGCTAAGCGTCCCTAAGTGAAACGACATGAGGTCGACCAAGTTGCAGTCATGCCTTCACCGCAAGGTGACAAAGAGCACCTCAACCATCGTCAGGGCCGAGTCATAGAAAAACTTATGTCGCAGAACAAACATAGTATTCGAGCAAATGATAGAGAGCACAGTGACGAGAAAGGACACTGGTAAAAGACCATTGGACAAATAGGGAAATTGTTAATATAAATAGGACTAGCTAATTCCAAAAAAGGGATCCTGGGGAGAAAGTAAAAAATAGATTCCATAGAGGAGACAATAACAAGAATCCCTTCATCATCAATATTCTCTTCTCTTTCCTTTCATTGCACCCTTGATGCAAGACTATCCTAGATATAAGCTAGCCACACTCGATTGATGTATAGATGTTACATGAAGAAATGTTATTCGTTATTATTCTTTCTTTTATTTTTACATTTTGTATGCTTAGATCTGAATTTAACTATGTTTGGTAAAGATTTACCTTCTATAATATTATGAATTTGTTCGGTAAAAAGGGTTTTTATACTTTTTTTTAAATAATAGGTTCTTAAATTTGACAAGAATGATTAAGTCATGAATAGAGACAAGAGTGTAGGCATTTAGTATGCTGCAACACCGCATAAAGGAATGCAAGAAAAATGTTGAAGACACTACATGAACGTAAGAAAAATACGTTAAATTAAGGGGTCAATTGGTTGGCAGATAAAAGTATAACCGAATTACTCTATAATTTAAAGGGTCATTATGTTGTATAAGACAAATAATCCTGGTATAACCTTGTATTGAGTTTGTTTGCTCAAAAGTTATCGCATACTTTATGAGTATAAAACAATGTAATTGAATCGCGGAAAAATCTTAGCAAACTATAATAATCCAATAGACCAAATGAAAGAAACGATAATAAGTACTCAGAATTAAGAGGAGAAACATTAAAAGCTTTTATTGATAATATTGGTTTGGTCTGCCTCTTCATGAAGAGGTTTAGAGACTTACAATGGTGTTTCACTTTCCCATCATATGGGTATCTTTCTGTCTTCTCTCTCTCTGGTGAGTAGTGTCCTAGAAGAAGGCCCCCTCTAGGGTTTACTCTTTTGGTATTTATAGTTGTGAGCTTCATGAGCTGGCAGTACGTGGCCGTGACCATGTTGGGGTTCGCCCTCATGGGGGAGGACGGGCCGTGCCCTCATTGATCGAAGAAAATAAGAGTTAAATAGCGTTAATAATAAGTGGTCATACCACTTATAAATCATAAATTGTCTCAAGACCAAATTAACTCCGTAATTATTGTGGGGTCGGATTCTGACCCATACAGTTAGTCTCTTCACTTATTGAGATTGTTCTTTGGTTGAGCTCGATGAGCGGACTTCATCGGTGGTTTGAGAAACTCGGATAGGGAGGTCAACTGTTGCTTCGGTCGAGGCCAAATTCTCTTTGGTGATGGCCTAAGCCTTGTAGAATGTTAGTTTTATTATCGTGTTATCGAGTCGTCGTTCGATCAATATTGAATGCTTCTTCTTGGCGAAGGCACTTGACCTTTTAACTTAATTTGAGTGAGATTGAGCTTCATTGCGCTCTGATCCTCACATTTATTTGGGGGCATAATCATCAACTACGGCGGCTGGGCCATAAGTGGTGCGGCCGAGGGGAGTAAGGGTACACTTGGTACGTATATGGCGAGGTCCAAAATTCTGAAGGCACATGAAACATCTCTTCATTGTTCATAGGTCGTTACAATCATTTCGACAGCGAGACCCTGGTGGGTGACTGAGAAGTCGCTTCGTGAAGCTTGTCATAATGACGCTCATTTCTGTAGAACCGAACCGGTTTTCGATAGGTCATGTAGTTAATATGGATATTGGGTTTCGTGGGAGCCATTTATGTTGCCTATAAAGATGGGCTGAGGCATTCACTTCTCATATTTTCATTGTTCATCTGAGAACTATTCTGAAGAAGCTTTTTCTTCCTGCTAACTCACCTTTATCTTTTTTATTTGATTGTTATAACTTTCATCTTATCCACCAAACTTTATTACTTTCTCGTTAGTAAATCAACAATGGTAGGACGTTCTTCCCAAGATGTTCCTCCGACGGATTTTCCGGTTAACTCTCCAATAGTTGAAGGGACATCTCTGGCAATGGAAGGTGCGGAACAGGCAGAGACCGATGAAATTCCATCGGTCGACGAGATAGTATCTCGGCCCGGAGGCCTGATGATTGACTTCATTATCGATGATGGGGGGGATCCGATGGATGAAGCCCCATTATGAGGGAAATTGGTATGGCCCGACTATGGGAATAGGGGGTGGTCCCAAGCCATTCACACATCGTTCTTGCTAGAAGTGATGAGCGAGTCCATACCGACCGTAGGGGATACTACATTTTTTATGCCTATCCCTTCAAGTTGGGGTTTAAGTTCCCGCTCCTAATGCTGGTGGTGGATTTCTATCATTATTACAGGGTATGTCCGGGTTAGCTCACTCCTTCTCTTTACAAATTGCTAGCAATGTTTATCAAATATGCAGAACTGGCTGGTAGGGTGGTCACGCTATGTGCTTAGCCTCTACGCTCCCCAGAGAGTTCGTGGTACCATGATTCGAGCATGCCCTCGTGGGTCGAGAGGCCTGATTGCGACACTGGACGATGAGGTCGACCCTCGCCCGTTTGAGCATTTCTTCGACATTAGGACTAAACATTTAGTGGCGTGCCCCACTGGGTTCCCAGAGGCTTGGAATCATGCTTGTAAGTTCCTTAATTGTCGAATTCTCTTTTATGCCCTTCCTTACGTCTTGTGCTCGTGAGTGTTAACTCGTGTCAATTTTGTAGCCAAAAAGCCGCCACTGACTCCGTTATTTGGGATACGTGGGTGGGTTAAGGCCGTGTTCCAAATATAGAGGGGATACACACATGGGCATCTTTCTGGGAAAGACATGGTTGTAGGCCTGTTACAGGTGAAAAGTTGATTTTTTCTTTTGTTCCGTTTTGATTCAAATTTATTTATCAACTTTGCTTTTCTGTGACCAGGGAGGGCACGCCGTGTCAAGGCCCCTTAGTTGGCCTTCTGTCGGCCGGGTGTAATTGCTTGGCTTACTGCAACACCAGTGTCGCGCCACCAAGGGCGGCGTCAGTTGAATCTTCAGCGGCTCCTTCTCCACCACGGGCCGCATTTTAGGGCGAAGGGCTGTCGGGAGTTGTGCGCCCTAGAGTGGAATTGCCATCATACGGGGAGGAGGAGAGGCATTGATAAGGCGCAGTGTCGTGTTCACGCCAGCTCCTCATGTGGCAATTAATTAGGACTCCCCTCTGGCGGATGCGGAGGAGAGTGCCGCTACGGTGCCCGCCCTTGAGGGTGAACAAATAATGGGGGTTGTCCCTGTTGACTTAGGCCATAATGATACCATCATTTTGGCGACTTAGTTGGTGGTTCCAGTCACTAAGACGGGAGGTAGTTCCTCAGCGGCTGCTAAGGTTGGCTAGTCAAGTGCTCATTCGGTGGTTGCGGCGGGTGATTCTACTTTGCCAGTGGTGGAAGGAGGAAGGGATGTTGTAGGAGATGGGTATGAGTCTGAATCTAATTTGGACCCCGATGATGTCCGTATATTTCGGGAAGGCTTCACCAATTCAACGGTGCGCGTAGAGGGGAGGTCTCGCTTCATCGAGGTCCCCACGAAGTTGAACTTATTGCTCCAAGGGGAGAGTTTGGTGCTGCAGTTTGAGCTACTATGCTCGGAGGCCAAGAATGCATCATTGAGGGACGTCACGGATATTGGGCTGATGAACGAGGTGGTCCTAATGGGCTTAAGGGTATGTAATATGACGCCGGTTTGCTTCTTCTTTTCCTTAGTTTGCACTTTATCCTAATCGTTGCCTTGGCTTTGCAGCCTTATTTGGTAAAGGTGGAGAGCATCTATCGAGCCAACATCCGCTCGAGGATATTTTTACGAGCGATGGAGAAATATTGCTGCTGTCGATATTGGTGCCACGAGATGCACGTGCGCTTGATAATGATCCCCATAGCTGGGCCTTGGTTAAGGAACTGGCGAGGCGGGAGATTCAGATGCAGCAAGCACTTGGCAGAACAAGTGCTCTTGAGAAGCAGCCCTGTCAGAAGGATGAGGAGCTTGAGGCGGGGAAGACGGTTGCAGCTGAGTGTGAGCGCCAGGGACAGGCTAAGGTGGTGGAGGCCACAACGATATGGAGCGGGAAAGTGACTATGTTAAAGGGTGAAGTCACATCTTTGAAGCTTCAGGTGAGGGATGCCTCGTCGAGGGTTGGGGTGTTGAAGGAAGTTATCCGCGTGCACGAGTCCCAGTTGGCATTGGAGAGGGATGCTGCGGCCTTTTGGAGAAGCGAGTCTCAACGAGCGAATCCGTGTCTTTAAGCAGGACGCCCAGGTTATTGCGGACTGAATTACGGCCTTAGAAGAAGAGAATCAGCGCCTGCGAGACTAGGCTTCTTCTTCCAGCCAGGCTCACGAACTCTGGGTCTGTGCTGAGGCCCAACCTGATGTATATAAGAATTTGTGGGAGGCCGGCATTGTGACGAAAACTACTTTCGAGGGAGCATGTCAAAAGCCTCATGAAGCTAGTACCGAATGTGGTTTTGATGCAGCGATGCTAGAGGATGACGATGGCGCAGATGGTGGCACAGATAGCGCCGAGTAAAAAGGTGTTATGCATTTTTCTTGTCTTGTTCGCCATTTGGCGTTTTAGGTATTTCTTATTTTTCTTCTTCTGTTTCCTTGTATTGACTGTCCTTGGTCGGGTGTAAGCGGGGATAACCCGTATATAACTTTATATATAAATGAAATCACCTTTCCGTTATTTTCCTTGTATCTATTTTATACCTCCCCTTTTTCCCCCTTGGATGTTTCCTTGCATGCGTTCGAAAGGGTGATTTGCCTTTGAGTTTGACTCTGGCAGGCATGTTAGTTTTTGATTCTTGACGACTTTTCTTCTTTGACTAGGGGTGAGTGAGTCGGAGCTATTTCTTGGCGATAGCGGCGCTTAGCCTTAGTCCTAGTTCGGGTGCGATCGAACTACTGGCCGTGATGATAAAAAATGCGGCCTTGTTGTTTGACCGGGGCCGAACTTTATGTGTCCCTAATCTTAGTTCAAGTTGGGCGTACTTACCTAAATGGCGAGGGTGCCTAACTCGTGCCTTGATTCATTGGAGGTTGGGTTTTGCTGAGTTCAATGGTGAAAGAGCTTGGTCAGAGTCCTGGTTCAATTGTGGTTGAACTTGTTAGATTTAAGAACGAAGGCATCTAGCATTATGGTTCGAGCGAGGTCGAACTCATTGGATTTGATGCAGAAGGTACGTAGCCTGAGTCTTGGTTCAACCGTAGTTGAACTTAATGGTGAAGGCGCATAACCTGAGTCCTAGTTCAACTATTGAACTTTGTTGATTTTGATGGCAAAGGCGCATAGTCTGACTCTTGGTTCAACCATAGTTGAACTTGTTGACGAAGGCACATAGTCTAAATCCCAGTTCAACTGTTGTTGAACTTTGTCAATTGTGATGGCGAAGGCACATATCCTGAGTCCAATTCAACTGTTGTTGAACTTTGTTGTGAAGTCACATGGCCTGAATCCCAGTTCACTGTTGTCGAAATTTGTTAATTTTGACGGCGAAGGCGCATAGCCTGAGTCTTGGTTCAACCGTAGTTGAACTTGTTGGCAAAGGCACATAGCCTGAATCCCAGTTCAACTGTTGTTGAACTTTGTAAATTGTGATGGCGAAGGCGCATAGCCTGAGTCCCAGTTCAATTATTGTTGAACTTTGTAGCGAAGGCGCATAGCCTGAATCCCAGTTCACTATTGCTGAACTTTGTCAATTGTGATGGCGAAGGCGCCTAGCCTGAGTCTTGGTTCAATCATAGTTGAACTTTTTGGCGAAGGCACATAGCCTGAGTCCTAGTCCAACTGTTATTGAACTTTGTCTATTTTGATGGCGAAGGCGCATAGCCTTGTCACGACCCTAAATCCGGTCGTGATGGCGCCCAGCACACTGCTAGGCCAGCCCGACCAATCAACAATAATCACGGAGCCACAAGCTCACTTTATCCAATTTAAGCATAATAGTGATAGATATATTAAAAACAGGGAACCAAGTCCCAACACGTGCCAACTCCCATAGACCGAAGGGTCAAGAGTCATGAGCCTCTCCGGAATATACATGTGTAGATAGTGAATATAATTGTGCACAAGTGTGGGATGATCTGAACAAAATATAGACAAACTGGAGAATCAGGTCCTGCGAACGCTGGCAGCTACCTCGACCGTCCAAAAGCACTCCCGAGCCGCAATGGAATCAGCTCTGCTGTAATGTACCTGGATCTGCACACAAGGTGCAGGGAGTCGGGTGTGAGTACTTCCAACTCAGGCGGTAATAAAAGTAAATAATGCTGAAGGGAAGAAAACCACGCAAGGCACTATCTCTTGCTACACAATACGGAACTATCATTAAACTTCAAAACACTATCATTTTATTCCTTTTCAGCATATGTGAGTAGATTATTTAGAAATCTCAATTTTTAGCTACTTTCTTTCATGATAATATACCAATACCTGGGAGAATCTCAAGCAGTGCAAGTCAGCACTCAAATCAGCCTCTCGGGCTCAGCACTCCTTAACAATTTATACCAGGAGATCTGGTCAATAAAGCAACAAATGCACATGTGCTAGTAAAGTATGAGTGCTAAAATGTTATGCCACGTAGTACACGTAAACCAATGTATGTATGCCATGCAATGCATATGATCGCTACGGCGTGTAGCCCGATCCTTTGGGTACCCGTGCTCACTGGGGGTGTCCAGACTTCGGAGGGGCTCCTACGGCCCAAGCACAATATTAATATCACAACCGCTGCGGCGTGCAGCCCGATCCGTATACCACTGCGGCGTGCAGTCCGATCCATGCATGTGTATGCATATGCTCATATGAATGTCATGCCCTAACATATGGCCCTCGGCCCCAATCAGTCTAACAAATAATCAAGAAAACCCTACGAGCAACAATATCATATTAGTTCACAGCTAACATGTTATTAAGACCTTGTTCAAGTTTTTCATAACCTTATAAAAATGCTCAATAGCAAAATACCATTTAAAACCTTAAATTTAGAATAAAATATGCACAGTGTTATCAAGATAGTGATACCAATCCCCGAAGGATTCAAACAATTGGCACGAAGCCCAAACATGATAATTAGTCCAATTCATTTTCAACAATTAGGTGTTATTATTTATTACGCGGGACGGACCAAGTCAAGATCCCCAATGGTGCTCTACCCCACGCCCGTTATCCGGCGTGCAAGTCACCTCAACACAGCACTAAGATGTGCAAGTCCGGGGTTTACTAACCCTCAGGACATCATTTACAAGAATTACCCACCTCGAACCGACGAAAACTCATGCCCGCGACGCCTTAGCTCCTCGAACCGGCATCCACGCACATCCAAACTAGCCAAAATCAGTACAAATATATCAAAATAGGCTAATGGAATATAACCCAATCGAAAGAACTCGAAAAATATCAAAAATCACGAAATTTGCAAAACCCGAGCCCCGGGCCCACATCTCAAAAAATTTCGAAACTCATATTTCCAGAACCCTCGTCTCGCCACGATTCCATACATATAAAATTTACCAAAATCGGAGTTCGATTGGCCTTTCAAAATCCAAATTTTCGTTTTCAATATCTAGGCCACAATCCTTCACAATTTCTACCCAAATTCATGAAGATTGATGTTAATTCTACCATAAAATGATGTTTTTGAGTCAAGAAACTTACCTCCGGTGAATACCCGATGATTTCCCAGCGTTTTCCCATGATTTCTTCTCTCTAGGGCTCAAAAATGGTGTTTTGGGTATATGAACCCGCGACTGGTTCTGTTCTGGTTTTAATTTCACTGCCAGACCATTCCTTCTATGCGATCGCAATGGCCCTATGCGATCGCATAGAGTTAATTTCCCTTTCTATGCGATCGCAATGCACTCCCGCTCGCATAGCACAACCTTCCAGGCCTTATCTTTTCTTCTCTGCGATCGCAGCACTGGCTATGCGATCGCAATGCACAGTCTGATAAGCCTATGCGATCGCACCCCTTGCTATGCAATCGCATAGCACATTTTTCTCATCCCTCCAGGCTCTTCTATGTGATCGCAATGACTCTATGCGATCGCATAGAGCAATCACTGTCTGCAATTTTCTGCAGCAACTTCATGATCAAAACTTGCCCGTTAGGCATCCGAAATGATCCCGAGACCCCCGGGACCTCAACCAAAGCCACCAATACATCACATTACCTCATTCAAACTTGCTCGTAACATAAAAACACCATCATAAACATCAAAATCACCCATTACACACGGATTCAAGCCTAAGTTTCTTCAAAATTTCTGAATTGCTCATTCAATCAAAAACCCGACCAAACGATGTCCGAATGACCTGAAAATTTGCAGCCATATCCAAAATCACCTAACGAAGCTACTGCAACTGTCGGAATTCCATTCCGACCCCCGGATCAAAATCTCACCTACCGTTCGGATTTCGCCAAAATTCAACCTTAGCCAATTCAAGCCTAAAACTACATCGGGCCTCCAAATTCAATTCCGATTGCTCTCCTAAGTCATAAATGATCTCCCGAAACTAGTCAAATCATCAGAATTTAATTCCGGGCACTCTAACTCGATAGTCAACTCTAGGTTGACTTTCCATATTCAAACTTCCTTCAAACATGCTATTTGCTTCATTTTCAATTCAATTCACTCCTAACTCACCCGATAGGCTCTAACACTGATATAAAAGCATAAAACATGTAATTGTAACATGACGGGGTGGTAAATTCCCGTAACGACGGGCCGGGTCATTACATTCTCCCCAACTTAAACAATCGCTCGTCCTCGAGCGTACTCAGAGTTGTACTAGAAGCAACCCAATAGCTGAATGACCTTACCAAGCAATATATTCGGGCGATCATACGTCACCCTATCTCACATAAGTCCGAAAACACCATATAGTCAAAATTTCACAGACCATCTGAACCATAAATCACATTGCACTTTTCGAAATCATATGCCAAATGCAAATCCCATGCCTATACTCAGGATACACTCGAATCCACTGCAATAACCCATATTCACTACTCCGGTGAGATCATATGATGTATCAACAACCCAATCACTCGAGACGATAGTCTCTAATATCAACAACTAGCCACAATCACCAAATACTAGCTGAAAACCTCTTTCATTAGATAGGGTCTTATTCCAACACCTTCATAACCTGCCCGCGGCAGCTGAAGCACGCAATATATCGAACCCATCTCTCAGGTCAACCATTCATGAATCCATTTAACTTTTAACTGATACCACAACAGATTTCGGAGCCAAACCTCGATTTTTACCTTTCTAACAAGCTAAGATCCAATATGCTCGTATTCATTAATAACTCCAACGGTCATTTCGATTATAACACACCGCACTGGTGATATGACACCTCAACACCGACCTAAGCCACGACGAGCACAACATAGGCTCCAATAAAAACGTCTGCACACACTCGAATCATGACAGCTCAAATCATGACAACTGTCTCCAGCAAATAGAGCTGCAATTTAATCCCTCTGTGCCATCATAATATATAACTGAGATCGCGTCTCGCATTATAGAAATAGAGTACCTGAATCCTCTTCGAGAGGTCATAACATCACATGGCCTTGCCACGATTCGTGATTTTATCCCAATGTTATTACTCATGAAGCACCTCAATTTACCAAGCTCAAAACGGTCAGCCACACACAGATCTAGGTCTTGAACCCAAGCAATCAATCTCACCCACGGTGAAACAATTAACGTATGCTATTAAATCCTAAAAGGACACAACCGACGTGCCATTTGCCAAGCGATACTCAAAACGGACTTTCCTCAGAAGTTAGGAAGTATTGTATACCATGTAGCTTATAACTAACTATATTTTCACAATATACTGTTGCGGCGTGCAACCCGCTCCAATGACATACCCGTGGCGGCGTGCCACCCGATCCAGATACCATACCTGTGGCGGCGTGCCACCCGATCCACGCGTAAATCTCGCAAAAAGGAAATGCATATCGAGTCGAATTTTCTCATTACAGCAAACATATATATATATATATAGCCTCAAGCTCGGCCACATGAAATGCATCTAACAATGTTTCTAAATACTGGAACTGAATCAATGGTAGATACCTCTACACTAACATCCGCCCCTAAGGTCTAATTGACAAAGCAATGCCTACCAGCCGTCCGCTGGTCCTGGGTACAACTACTCTGTTGGAGCATACTCTGATGCTCTCTGCTACGCAATTTGTGCCATTTTCCGACATAGTCCATATCACATTAGTCTAGACAATCGGACCCATGACAACCAGTCAACAATCGAGTATCATAATCCGAATTCGTTTTATCAAGTCAAGAGAGAGCCTCTAAGGCTTCCGATTTCCAATAATCACAAAACGGTGCCGATGCACACGATATACAACCACTGCATAGGCGGATTAACGAGAATTTCAAGTCTCCTACACATATATAACATATGAATCACTATGCCTGATTCCGTATTTCACCGTACATATACATAACGCACATCAAGCGTCCATTCATACCACGACAGCCATTCAGAAATTTCACTATGCCATCAACGACTCAATTATTTTAGTCGATCCAACAAGAGAATACCACCATACCACTGGATATTATCAGTTTACATTACCTTGTCCCTTTGCACCATATACCCTGCCAAATTTCTAGAATAGCAGTACCAATTTTTAATTCACCTGCAGCTGTCCGCGCTGCTCAATAATTTTATTGACTTCCCATATATTATGAACCGATCTCAAAACCTAGAATATACCATTATCAACTTTCCATAACACATCGTGTATACCATATCACACTAAGACAACATGGAAATTCATATCCCTTACCTCCGCCTCAACATCGGCGCACTCAACTAGTCAAGGACTTTCGTGATCCCATATAGAAGAAAACTCATTACACATTCCACGCTTCGCATACCGATAGGAATATACTCATCTTCAAACCATGATAAAACACATCACAAACTATTTCTTCCCATTCATTGCATAAGTTTAACTGCCAGGACTGAGTCCTTATACCTATATCAAGTTACACAACTGCCAACACTCAAGAGCTTTGCTGCATGCCTACAAGACTCATTACTTCAACCACATACCAGTAATCAATCGTATTCCTTTTTATACCATTCCGGTTTATTAACAAGTTGTTCCATTTACCCAGTTTCCTTTCTGATTCATCATTAATTTCATATCAGTCTTTACTGTAGTACGACAATGCCTCAACCCCTTTTTACCTCACAAGACTCGTACACAAGACCACACGGTCTAAGACCCATAGGCCACTAAATACTCTCTCAATGTTTCCCAGAAGTACCACATTCTACCACACTTTATTTTGATGAACTTCCCGCGATTTTTTAAATTGTCATCATTACTTCCCAATACGGATACCTAGAATCCCGTCATTCACATAATATAACACAAGCCTTGATCTTCTCTAACGAAACCGCCATCTTTAGCCACATACACAAATCTTAAGGCACCTGACTGTTACAAGCAAAATCTTGAACACTGCAAAACCATTCTCGGGCATCATTCACCCTTATTCAGGTGGAATTCAACTGTCCTATTGAGTAGAACCACTCGTTTTTTTGTTAGAACTCTGACATCGCAGAATATGATTACTTACAGATACAATCAGCTATCTTTCTTTTCTATATGCTGAATATTCTTTACCAACAGTAGTTCAAAACACCCTAGTACTTCATCAGATCTACGAAGCACCATAACCTTTACCAGAATTTCCCAACATACTTAGAGACAGAATCAACATAGCACACAATAGTGCAATCAGTTAATCAATAACAACCTCCCCAACTTAGCTCGAAGCCATTCATCAAAGCACTTTCAACCACTCATATCATTATTACTCAAGTGATGCCGAAATGTTAATATGAGATTAAACTCAAGTCATTTACAAGCTTTGGCGGAGATTCGAATCATCAGAAATATTAACTCTTTTGCAATTCTTGCATTCATTCACACACAACAGTTACGCCCCCCTCTTTAGGTGACAAAAATCTTTTCTCAATCCCGAATTTTCCAAAATTTTTGGCAGAGTTTCCTTTGTAAATTGGCCTATCCACCTGCCAGAGAATCACCAAACCATTCTAACAATACTTCCACAACTCAACAAGATATCACAATGTATTTCAACAACATTAAGTCTCAATACTATACGAATCATATTATCATAATTTATACTTGAACCCGCGATGTACCTGCTCGAATCATAACACATATCAAAATCACTTTAGTCTTCCTGAGTTTAAACTCGTTCCGCTACACATAAGGCACTTTACCATCCAATTACGAGATATGATAATTATTTCTCACGCCCATAGCTAGGGCTACATATCAAATCACAATAAGAACTGAATACCTTACAGCTCTCCCATTATCAAACTGCCATTTGCACAATAAGGATCAGTACCAATCGTATGAACTTCATAATACCGGCTCGTGGAATTAGTACCTTGGTGCTCAAGCCATAGACAATGATCTGGCCTCGAGTCCTTCCGACTGGCCCAACATGAACTCACGGAGATTATATCTCGCCCCTCGATCGGGGAATTGCAAGCCATAAGGCAATTACATTACTGAGCGCTCGATGCGTACACAGACGTGCGGAAGGAATTTCAAAATTATATCTCAACCTGAATCAAGTACGCACGATAAGAATTCCAAGAAATGTGAAGTGTTTCCTAAAGGTTCGCAGCCTCCCGAGGATAAGTACAGGCGTCCCGTACCGATCCACAAGACTCTACTAACCGGCTCAAGACTCACGAGGCCTAGTAAACCTAGGCTCTGATACCAACTTGTCACGACCCCAAATCCGGTCGTGATGGCGCCCAACACACTGCTAGGCCAGCCCGACCAATCAACAATAATCACGAAGCCACAAGCTCACTTTATCCAATTTAAGCATAACAGTGAAGTGATAGATATATTAAAAACAGGGAACCAAGTCCCAACACGTGCCAACTCCCATAGACCGAAGGGTCAAGAGTCATGAGCCTCTACAGAGTATACCAAGTGTAAATAGTGAATATAACTGTGCACAAGTGTGGGATGATCAGAACAAAATACAGACAAACTGGAGAATCAGGTCCTGCGAACGCTGGCAGCTACCTCGACTGTCCAAAAGCACTCCCGAGCCGCAATGGAATCGGCTCTGCTGTAATGTACCTGGATCTGCACACAAGGTGCAGGGAGTCGGGTGTGAGTACTTCCAACTCAGCGGTAATAAAAGTAAATAATGCTGAAGGGAAGAAAACCACGCAAGGCACTATCTCTTGCTACACAATACGGAACTATCATTAAACTTCAAAACACTATCATTTTATTCCTTTTCAGCATATGTGAGTAGATTATTTAGAAATCTCAATTTTTAGCTACTTTCTTTCATTATAACATACCAATACCTGGGAGAATCTCAAGCAGTGCAAGTCAGCACTCAAATCAGCCTCTCGGGCTCAGCACTCCTTAACAATTTATACCAGGAGATCCGGTCAATAAAGCAACAAATGCACATGTGCCAGTAAAGTATGAGTGCTAAAATGTTATGCCACGTAGTACACGTAAACCAATGTATGTATGACATGCAATGCATATGACTGCTACGGCGTGTAGCCCGATCCTTTGGGTACCCGTGCTCACTGGGGGTGTCCAGACTCCGGAGGGGCTCCTACGGCCCAAGCACAATATTAATATCACAACCGTTGCGGCGTGCAGCCCGATCCGTATACCACTGCGGCGTGCAGTCCGATCCATGCATGTGTATGCATATGCTCACATGAAATGTCATGCCCTAACATATGGCCCTCGGCCCCAATCAGCCTAACAAATAATCAAGAAAGCCCTACGGCAACAATATCATATTAGTTCACAGCAAAAATGTTATTAAGACCTTGTTCAAGTTTTTCATAACCTTATAAGAATGCTCAATAGCAAAATACCATTTAAAACCTTAAATTTAGAATAAAATATGCACAATGTTATCAAGATAGTGATACCAATCCCTGAAGGATTCAAACAATTGGCACGAAGCCCAAACATGATAATTAGTCCAATTCATTTTCAACAATTAGGTGTTATTATTTATTACGCGGGACGGACCAAGTCACAATCCCCAATGGTGCTCTACCCCACGCCCGTTATCCGGCGTGCAAGTCACCTCAACACAGCACTAAGATGTGCAAGTCCGGGGTTTACTAACCCTCAGGACATCATTTACAAGTATTACCCACCTCGAACCGACGAAAACTCATGCCCGCGACGCCTTAGCTCCTCGAATCGGCATCCACGCACATCCAAACTAGCCAAAATCAGTACAAATATATCAAAATAGGCTAATGGAACATAACCCAATCGAAAGAACTCAAAAAATATAAAAAATCACGAAATTTGCAAAACCCGAGCCCCGGGCCCACATCTCGAAAAATTTCGAAACTCATATTTCCAGAACCCTCGTCTCGCCACGAGTCCATACATATAAAATTTACCAAAATCGGAGTTCGATTGGCCTTTCAAAACCCAAATTTTCGTTTTCAATATCTAGGCCACAATCCTTCACAATTTCTACCCAAATTCATGAAGATTGATGTTAATTCTACCATAAAATGATGTTTTTGAGTCAAGAAACTTACCTCCGGTGAATACCCGATGATTTCCCAGCGTTTTCCCATGATTTCTTCTCTCTAGGGCTCAAAAATGGTGTTTTGGGTATATGAACCCGCGACTGGTTCTGTTCTGGTTTTAATTTCACTGCCAGACCATTCCTTCTATGCGATCGCAATGGCCCTATGCGATTGCATAGAGTTAAATTCCCCTTCTATGCGATCGCAATGCACCTCCACGATCGCATAGCACAACCTTCCAAGCCTTATCTTTTCTTCTCTGCGATCGCAGCACTGGCTATGCGATCGCAATGCACAGTCTGACAAACCTATGCGATCGCACCCTTGCTATGCGATCGCATAGCACATTTTTCTCATCCCTCCAGGCTCTTCTATGCGATCGCATAGAGCAATCACTGTCTGCAATTTTCTGCAGCAACTTCATGATCAAAACTTGCCCGTTAGGCATCCGAAATGATCCCGAGACCCCCGGGACCTCAACCAAAGCCACCAATACATCACATTACCTCATTCAAACTTGCTCGTAACATAAAAACACCATCGTAAACATCAAAATCACCCATTACACACGGATTCAAGCCTAAGTTTCTTCAAAATTTTTGAATTTCTCATTCAATCAAAAACCCGACCAAACGATGTCCGAATGACCTGAAAATTTGCAGGCATATCCAAAATCACCTAACGAAGCTACTGCAACTGTCGGAATTCCATTCCGACCCTCGGATCAAAATCTCACCTACCGTTCGGATTTCGCCAAAATTCAACCTTAGCCAATTCAAGCCTAAAACTACATCGGGCCTCCAAATTCAATTCCGATTGCTCTCCTAAGTCATAAATGATCTCCCGAAACTAGTCGAATCATCAGAATTTAATTCCGAGCACTCTAACTCGATAGTCAATTCTAGGTTGACTTTCCATATTCAAACTTTCTTCAAACATGCTATTTGCTTCATTTTCAATTCAATTCACTCCTAACTCACCCGATAGGCTCTAACACTGATATAAAAGCATAAAATATGTAATTGCAACATGACGGGGTGGTAAATTCCCGTAACGACGGGCCGGGTCATTACATTCTCCCCAACTTAAACAATCGCTCGTCCTCGAGCGTACTCAGAGTTGTACTAGAAGCAACCCAATAGCTGAATGACCTTACCAAGCAATATATTCGGGCGATCATACGTCACCCTATCTCACATAAGTCCGAAAACACCATATAGTCAAAATTTCACAGCCCATCTGAACCATAAATCACATTGCACTTTCTGAAATCATAGGCCAAATGCAGATCTCATGCATATACTCAGGATACACTCGAATCCACTGCAATAACCCATATTCACTACTCCGAGTGAGATCATATGATGTATCAACAACCCAATCACTCGAGACGATAGTCTCTAATATCAACAACTAGCCACAATCACCAAATACTAGCCGAAAACCTCTTTCATTAGATAGGGTCTTATTCCAACACCTCCATATCCTGCCCACGGCAGCTGAAGCACGCAATATATCGAACCCATCTCTCAGGTCAACCATTCATGAATCCATTTAACTTTTAACTGATACCACAACAGATTTCGGAGCCAAACCTCGATTTTTACCTTTCTAACAAGCTAAGATCCAATATGCTCGTATTCATTAATAACTCCAACGGTCATTTCGATTATAACACAACGCACTGGTGATATGACACCTCAACACCGACCTAAGCCACGACGAGCACAACATAGGCTCCAATAAAAACGTCTGCACACACTCGAATCATGACAGCTCAAATCATGACAACTGTCTCGAGCAAATAGAGCTGTAATTTAATCCTTCTGTGCCATCCTAATATATAACTGAGATCGCGTCTCGCATTATAGAAATAGAGTACCTGAATCCTCTTCGAGAGGTCATAACATCACATGGCCTTGCCACGATTCGTGATTTTATCCCAACGTTATTACTCATGAAGCACCTCAATTTACCAAGCTCAAAACGGTCAGCCACGCACAGATCTAGGTCTTGAACCCAAGCAATCAATCTCACCCACGGTGAAACAATTAACGTATGCTATTAAATCCTAAAAGGACACAACCGACGTGCCATTTGCCAAGCGATACTCAAAACGGACTTTCCTCAGAAGTTAGGAAGTATTGTATACCATGTAGCTTATAACTAACTATATTTTCACAATATACTGTTGCGGCGTGCAACCCGCTCCAATGACATACCCGTGGCGGCGTGCCACCCGATCCAGATACCATACCTGTGGCGGCGTGCCACCCGATCCACGCATAAATCTCGCAAAAAGGAAATGCATATCGAGTCGAATTTTCTCATTACAGCAAACATATATATATATATATAGCCTCAAGCTCGGCCACATGAAACGCATCTGACAACGTTTCTCAATACTGGAACTGAATCAATGGTAGATACCTCTACACTAACATCCGCCCCTAAGGTCCAATTGACAAAGCAATGCCTACCAGCCGTCCGCTGGTCCTGGGTACAACTACTCTGTTGGAGCATACTCTGATGTTTTCTGCTACGCAATTTGTGCCATTTTCCGACATAGCCCATATCACATTAGTCTAGACGATCTGACTCATGTCAACCAGTCAGCAATCGAGTATCATAATCCGAATTCGTTTTATCAAGTCAAGAGAGAGCCTCTAAGGCTTCCGATTTCCAATAATCATAAAACGGTGCCGATGCACACGATATACAACCACTGCATAGGCGGATTAACGAAAATTTCAAGTCTCCTACACATATATAACATATGAATCACTATGCCTGATTCCGTATTTCACCGTACATATACATAACGCACATCAAGCGTCCATTCATACCACGACAGCCATTCAGAAATTTCACTATGCCATCAACGACTCAATTATTTTAGTCGATCCAACAAGAGAATACCACCATACCACCGGATATTATCAGTTTACATTACCTTGTCCCTTTGCACCATATACCCTGCCAAATTTCTAGAATAGCAGTACCATTTTCTTAATTCACCTGCAGCTGTCCGCGCTGCTCAATAATTTTATTGACTTCCCATATATTATGAACCGATCTCAAAACCTAGAATATACCATTATCAACTTTCCATAACACATCGTGTATACCATATCACACTAAGACAACATGGAAATTCATATCCCTTTCCTCCGCCTCAACATCGGCGCACTCAACTAGTCAAGGACTTTCGTGATCCCATATGGAAGAAAAACTCATTACACATTCCACGCTTCGCATACCGACAGGAATATACTCATCTTCAAACCATGATAAAACACATCACAAACTATTTCTTCCCATTCATTGCATAAGTTTAACTGCCAGGACTGAGTCCTTATACCTATATCAAGTTACACAACTGCCAGCACTCAAGAGCTTTGCTGCAATGCCTGCGAGACTCATTACTTCAACCACATACCAGTAATCAATCGTATTCCTTTTTATACCATTCTTGTTTATTAACAAGTTGTTCCATTTACCCAGTTTCCTTTCTAATTCATCATTAATTTCATATCAGCCTTTACTGTAGTACGACAATGCCTCAACCCTTTTTACCACACAAGACTCGTACACAAGACCACACGGTCTAAGACCCATAGGCCACTAAATACTCTCTCAATGTTTCCCAGAAGTACCACATTCTACCACACTTTATTTTGATGAACTTCCCGCGATTTTTTAAATTGTCATCATTACTTCCCAATACGGATACCTAGAATCCCGTCATTCACATAATATAACACAAGCCTTGATCTTCTCTAACGAAACCGCCATCTTTAGCCACATACACAAATCTTGAGGCACCTGACTGTTACAAGCAAAATCTTGAACACTGCAAAACCATTCTCGGGCATCATTCACCCTTATTCAGCTGTAATTCAACTGTCCTATTGAATAGAACCACTCGTGTTTTGTTAGAACTCTGACATCGCAGAACATGATTACTTACAGATACAATTAGCTATCTTTATTTTCTATACGGTGAATATTCTTTACCAACAATAGTTCAAAACACCCTAGTACTTCATCAGATCTACGAAGCACCATAACCTTTACCAGAATTTCCCAACATACTTAGAGACAGAATCAACATAGCACACAATAGTGCAATCAGCTAATCAATAGCAACCTCCCCAACTTAGCTCGAAGCCATTCATCAAAGCACTTTCAACCACTCATATCATTATTACTCAAGTGATGCCGAAATGCTAATATGAGATTAAACTCAAGTCATTTACAAGCTTTAGCGGAGATTCGAATCATCAGAAATATTAACTCTTTTGCAATTCTTGCATTCATTCACACACAACAGAAAAGCCCACTCTCTTTAGGTGACAGAAATCTTTCTAAGTCCCAAATTTTCCAAATATTTCGGCAGAGTTTCCTTTGTAAATTAGCCTATCCACCTGCCATAGAATCACCAAACCATTCTAACAATACTTCCACAACTCAACAAGATATCACAATGTATTTCAACAACATTAAGTCTCAATACTATACGAATCATATTATCATAATTTATACTTGAACCTGCGATGTACCTGCTCGAATCATAACACATATCAAAATCACTTTAGTCTTCCTGAGTTTAAACTCGTTCCGCTACACATAAGGCACTTTACCATCCAATTACGAGATATGATAATTATTTCTCACGCCCATAGCTAGGGCTACATATCAAATCACAATAAGAACCGAATACCTTACAGCTCTCCCATTATCAAACTGCCATTTGCACAATAAGGATCAGTACCGATCGTATGAACTTCATAATACCGGCTCGCGGAATTAGTACCTTGGTGCTCAAGCCATAGACAATGATCTGGCCTCGAGTCCTTCCGACTGGCCCAACATGAACTCACGGAGATTATATCTCGCCCCTCGATCGGGGAATTGCAAGCCATAAGACAATTATATTACTGAGCGCTCGATGCGTACACAGACGTGCGGAAGGAATTTCAAAAATTATATCTCAAGCTGAATCAAGTGCGCATGATAAGAATTCCAAGAAATGTGAAGTGTTTCCTAAAGGTTCGCAGCCTCCCGAAGATAAGTACAAGCGTCCCCGTACCGATCCACAAGACTCTACTAACCGGCTCAAGACTCATGAGGCCTAGTAAACCTAGGCTCTGATACCAACTTGTCACGACCCCAAATCCGGTCGTGATGGCGCCCAGCACACCGCTAGGCCAGCCCGACCAATCAACAATAATCACGGAGCCACAAGCTCACTTTATCCAATTTAAGCATAACAGTGATAGATATATTAAAAACAGGGGAACCAAGTCCCAACACGTGCCAACTCCCATAGACCGAAGGGTCAAGAGTCATGAGCCTCTACGGAATATACATGTGTAGATAGTGAATATAACTGTGCACAAGTGTGGGATGATCTGAACAAAATATAGACAAACTGGAGAATCAGGTCCTGCGAACGCTGGCAGCTACCTCGACTGTCCAAAAGCACTCCCGAGCCGCAATGGAATCGGCTCTGCTGTAATGTACCTGGATCTGCACACAAGGTGCAGGGAGTCGGGTGTGAGTACTTCCAACTCAGCGGTAATAAAAGTAAATAATGTTGAAGGGAAGAAAACCACGCAAGGCACTATCTCTTGCTACACAATACGGAACTATCATTAAACTTCAAAACACTATCATTTTATTCCTTTTCAGGATATGTGAGTAGATTATTTAGAAATCTCAATTTTTAGCTACTTTCTTTCATGATAATATACCAATACCTGGGAGAATCTCAAGCAGTGCAAGTCAGCACTCAAATCAGCCTCTCGGGCTCAACACTCCTTAACAATTTATACCAGGAGATCTGGTCAATAAAGCAACAAATGCACATGTGCCAGTAAAGTATGAGTGCTAAAATGTTATGCCACGTAGTACACGTAAACCAATGTATGTATGCCATGCAATGCATATGACTGCTACGGCGTGTAGCCCGATCCTTTGGGTACCCGTGCTCACTGGGGGTGTCCAGACTCCGGAGGGGCTCCTACGGCCCAAGCACAATATTAATATCACAACCGCTGCGGCGTGCAGCCCGATCCGTATACCACTGCGGCGTGCAGTCCGATCCATGCATGTGTATGCATATGCTCACATGAAATGTCATGCCCTAACATATGGCCCTCGGCCCCAATCAGTCTAACAAATAATCAAGAAAGCCCTACGGGCAACAATATCATATTAGCTCACAGCTAAAAAAATGTTATTAAGACCTTGTTCAAGTTTTTCATAACCTTATAAAAATGCCGAATAGCAAAATACCATTTAAAACCTTAAATTTAGAATAAAATATGCACAGTGTTATCAAGACAATGATACCAATCCCTGAAAGATCCAAATAATCGGCACGAAGCCCAAGCATGATAATTAGTCCAATTCATTTCAACAATTAGGTGTTATTATTTATTACGCGGGACGGACCAAGTCACGATCCCCAATGGTGCTCTACCCCACGCCCGTTATCCGACGTGCAAGTCACCTCAACACAACACTAAGATGTGCAAGTCCGGGGTTTACTAACCCTCAGGACATCATTTACAAGAATTACCCACCTCGAACCGACGAAAACTCATGCCCGCGACGCCTTAGCTCCTCGAACCGGCATCCACGCACATCCAAACTAGCCAAAATCAGTACAAATATATCAAAATAGGCTAATGGAATATAACCCAATCGAAAGAACTCGAAAAATATCAAAAATCACGAAATTTGCAAAACCCGAGCCCCGGGCCCACATCTCAAAAAATTTCGAAACTCATATTTCCAGAAACCTCGTCTCGCCACGAGTCCATACATATAAAATTTACCAAAATCGGAGTTCGATTGGCCTTTCAAAACCCAAATTTTCGTTTTCAATATCTAGGCCACAATCCTTCACAATTTCTACCCAAATTCATGAAGATTGATGTTAATTCTACCATAAAATGATGTTTTTGAGTCAAGAAACTTACCTCCGATGAATACCCGATGATTTCCCAGCGTTTTCCCATGATTTCTTCTCTCTAGGGCTCAAAATGGTGTTTTGGGTATAAGAACCCGCGACTGGTTCTGTTCTGGTTTTAATTTCACTGCCAGACCATTCCTTCTATGCGATCGCAATGGCCCTATGCGATCGCATAGAGTTAAATTCCCCTTCTATGCGATCGCAATGCACCTCCGCGATCGCATAGCACAACCTTCCAGGCCTTATCTTTTCTTCTCTGCGATCGCAGCACTGGCTATGCGATCGCAATGCACAGTCTGATAAGCCTATGCGATCGCACCCCTTGCTATGCGATCGCATAGCACATTTTTCTCATCCCTCCAGGCTCTTCTATGCGATCGCAATGACTCTATGCGATCGCATAGAGCAATCATTGTCTGCAAATTTTCTGCAGCAACTTCATGATCAAAACTTGCCCGTTAGGCATCCGAAATGATCCCGAGACCCCCGGGACCTCAACCAAAGCCACCAATACATCACATTACCTCATTCAAACTTGCTCGTAACATAAAAACACCATCGTAAACATCAAAATCACCCATTACACACGGATTCAAGCCTAAGTTTCTTCAAAATTTCTGAATTGCTCATTCAATCAAAAACCCGACCAAACGATGTCCGAATGACCTGAAAATTTGCAGGCATATCCAAAATCACCTAACGAAGCTACTGCAACTTTCGGAATTCCCTTCCGACCCCTGGATCAAAATCTCACCTACCGTTCGGATTTCGCCAAAATTCAACCTTAGCCAATTCAAGCCTAAAACTACATCGGGCCTCCAAATTCAATTCCGATTACTCTCCTAAGTCATAAATGATCTCCCGAAACTAGTCGAATCATCAGAATTTGATTCCGAGCACTCTAACTCGATAGTCAACTCTAGGTTGACTTTCCATATTCAAACTTCCTTCAAACATGCTATTTGCTTCATTTTCAATTCAATTCACTCCTAACTCACCCGATAGGCTCTAACACTGATATAAAAGCATAAAATATGTAATTGCAACATGACGGGGTGGTAAATTCCCGTAAAGACGGGCCGGGTCGTTACAAGCCTGAGCCCCAGTTCAACTGTTGTTGAACTTGTTGAACTTTGTTGATCTTGATGGCGAAGGTGATAGCCTGAGTCTTGGTTCAACCGTAGTTGAACTTGTTGGCGAAGGCACATAGCCTAAATCCCAGTTTAACTATTGTTAAAATTTGTCAATTGTAATGGCCAAAGCGCATAACCTGAGTCTTGGTTAAACCATAGTTGAACTTGTTGGCGAAGGCACATAGCTTGAGTCTTAGTTCAACTGTTGTTGAACTTTGTCAATTTTGATGGTGAAGGCGCATATCCTGGGCCCCAGTTCAACTGTTGTTGAACTTTGTCACTTTTGATGGCGAAGGCGCATAGCTTGAGTCCTAGTTCAAATGTTGTTGAGCTTTGTCACTTTTGATGGCGAAGGCGCATAGCCTGAGTCCCAGTTCAGCTATTGTTGAACTTTGTCAATTTTCATGGCGATGGCGCATAGCCTGAGTCCCAGTTCAACTGTTGTTGAACTTTGTCAATTTTGATGGCGAAGGTCTTGGTTAACCATAGTTGAACTTGTTGGCGAACGCACATAGCCTGAGTCCCAGTTCAACTATTATTGAACTTTGTCAATGTTAGGCGCATAGCCTGAGCCCCCACGTTATGGGTATTGAGTGCTGAAGCTCGGTTTTGATTTGAGGCCATGAGCAATTTATACGTTGTCTTCCCAATCGGGGCATGTAGGCTGTCTTGAGGCGACTCTCGGCTTGAGATATCTCCATGCCGGTTTCAGGATGGAGCCCGTAACAGGGGATGCGAGAGATGCCTTACCGGGATCCTCCCTTAAGGGGGATTCTTCTTCTTGTTCACAATATCCGGGATCGGAGAGAGAGAGGACTTGGATCTTAATTTGAGATCTTCGAGTTTCCCTTGTCCGATATGCCGCTTTGGCTTATTCGAGCGGGGTTGTTATTTTTTCTTTTCCGGCATTTCTTTCCTTTTGATCCAGGGAAGAACTACGTGATTTTTCTAGGAATTCCCCACAGATGACGCCAAATTTGCTCAAAAGTTATCGCATACTTTATGAGTATAAAATAATATAAATGAATCACGGAAAAATCATAGCAAACGGTAATAATCCATTAAACCAAATGAAAGAAACGATAATAAGTACTCAAAATTAGGAGGAGAAACATTAAAAGCTTTTATTGATAATATTGATTTCGTCTGCATCTCCACGAAGAGGTATAGAGCTTTACAATGGTGTTTCACTTTCCTATCATATGAGTATCTTTCTGTCTTCTCCCTCTCTCTCGTGAATAGTATCCTAGAAGAAGGCCCCATCTAGGGTTTACTCTTTTGGTATTTATAGTTGTGAGCTCTGTGAGCTAGTAGTAAGTGGTCGTGACCACGTTGGGGTTCGCCCTCATGGGGCGGATGGGCCGTGCCCTCGTTGATCGAAGCGAATAAGAGTTAAATAACGTTACTAATAAATGGTCATACCACTTATTAATCATGAATTAGCTCAAGACGAAACTAACTCCGTAATTATTGTGTGATCAGATTCTAACCCATACTGAGTTAATACATTATTTGGTTGTGAATATTTCAAATTCAATATAATTAATATAGTATATGTATTATTTTATACATCAATTTTAGGGTAATTTTATACCACCTACAAGGTGGAAATAATCCATGTATTACCTATATCTGGATTAGATTTGCATGAACATAAAAATACCCCTAATTCAACACATCACATTAGTTGCTTGCTGAAATTATTCACACACATATATATAGTTTATGTATTACTTTTTACATCAATTTTAGTATAAATATTTACCACCTACAAGGTGGAAACAATCCAAGTATTACCTATACCTGGATTAGATTTTCATGAAGATAAGAATACCCCTATCAACACATCACATTATGCTTGCTAAAATTGTTCTCTCACACACACACACACACACACACACACACACACACACACACACACACACATATATATATATATATATATATATATATATATATATATATATATATATATATATATATATAGAGAGAGAGAGAGAGAGAGAGAGTATATGTATTACTTTTACATCAATTTTAGTATAAATATTTACCACCTACAAGGCGGAAACAATCCAAGTATTACCTATAGCTGGATTAGATTTTCATGAAGATAGAATACCCCTATCAACGCATCACATTATGCTTGCTGAAATTGTTCTCTCTCTCGCGCACACACACACACACACACACACACACACACACATATATATATATATATATATATATATATATATATATATATATGTATTACTTTATAATCAATTTTAGTATAAATATTTACCACCTACAAGGTGGAAACAATCCAAGTACTGCCTATACCTGGATTAGATTTTCATGAAGATAAAATACCCCTAATTCAACACATCACATTAGTTGGTTGCAGAAATTATTCACACACACATACATACACACACACACACACACACACACACACACACACACACACACACATATATATATATATATATATATATATATATATATATATATATATATACATATATATATGTATGTGAATAATTTCAGCAAGCAACTAATATGATGTGTTAAATTAGAGGTATTTTTATCTTTATTAAAATCTAATCTAGGTATATATATATATATATATATATATATATATATATATATATATATATATATATATATATATATATATGTTACTTTATACATCAATTTTAGTATAAATATTTACCACCTGCAAAGTGAAAACAATCCAAGTATTACCTATACCTAGATTAGATTTTAATAAAGATAAAAATACCTCTAATTTAACACATCATATTAGTTGCTTGCTGAAATTATTCACATACATATATATAGTATATGTATTACTTTTTACATCAATTTTAGTATAAATAATTACCACCTACAAGGTGGAAACAATCCAAGTATTACCTATACCTGGATTAAATTTTCATGAAGAAAAAAATACCTCTAATTCAACACACACACACACACACATATATATATATATATATATATATATATATATATATATATATATATATATATATATATATATATATATATATATATATATATATATATATATATATATATATATATATATATATATATATATATATATATATATATATATATATATATATATATATATATATATATATATATATATATATATATATATATATATATATATATATATATATATATGTATTACTTTTTACATCAATTTTAGCATAAATATTTACCACCTACAAGATAGAAACAATCCAAGTATTACCTATACCTGGATTAGATTTTCATGAAGATAAGAATACCCCTATCAACACATCACATTATGCTTGGTGAAATTGTTCACACACACACACACACATTTACCACCTACAAGGTGGAAACAATCCAAGTATTACCTATACCTGGATTAGATTTTCATGAAGATAAGAATACCCCTATCAACACATCACATTATGCTTGCTAAAATTGTTCTCACACACACACACACACACACACACACACACACACACACATATATATATATATATATATATATATATATATATATATATAGAGAGAGAGAGAGTTAACTTGAAGTTGTCACACATATATATGCATTTACAAAAACTTTTGTAAACCTATGACTAACTCTAATTCCGTTGTAGCACACAACCTCTAACTGTTGCGACAACTTCAAGTTAACTCTAACTTAAGAACTCTGAGTACCTATTACAATTGACTCTAGGTAAAGCTGAAAGGTACAATATGAAACTTGCACACTTGAATCACACACGAACTGCTTGCAAAATTGCCTTGCTATTTTTCTCTCAATTCATATTTAACTTCTGCTTATAAGTGTTACCTGTAAAAAAGAACATCACTTATATTTATAGAGTTAGTAAATAGAGATTGACTAGAGTTCTGATGCTACTCTTTTTTGGTGGAAGAGTTCTAGTTGATCTCAACCTCTAACTCTTTCCCTTTCTTAAACCGTATTCTCTTTGAGTAAGGAATCCTTCTCCTTATCAAGTATATAATATTTTTGATTAGGATCAGGGGATATCAAATCTGTCAAGTTAGGTTTATCTCATTATCACTTGCATCCCTCATGCTTAAGTCTATCCTTATTTGTGCTCCATTGAGATGGACCTGGTTCATGTCTGAGTTCCTTTGTCAATCTTAAAAACTTATGGCTATAAGCAGTAAACCACCTACTCATATACTTTAAAGACATACAGCTTAAGAGGGCAAACATCCACTCAAACAGTATTCACCTTCCATAAAGGACTATATTTGAACCATGTTGAGCAATCTGACAAAAATACTTAAGTTCTTCCAATCATACTTCACAGGCTCACAACCAATTGAACTGGTTTTCTTATTACCATTGCTTCAGCTATTACGGCTTTTCCAACAAAATGGACTGAACTATTTGGGATGACTATTTGGCACCAGAATTTCATAAAGCTAGCGCCTCAATTCGTAGACACGTGGCTCATGCACGTTTTAACTCTTTAATTATCCTAAGATAACACGTTAAACACCTTTTGATTTTTTTAAACAGTGTTTATTTGATGTATACTTCGTATTTCTTGGGTGTAGTTTGCTTAAATGAGATAGAGCAGTCATAAAAAATTTCTAGTGTAGAGTTTAAAAAATAGTTGTATAGTTTTAAATTAAATATAAGTTTAAGTTATATATTGTATACTTAATTTAAACATTGATTCAAACACTTGATAAAAAATAATACGGAAAATGATCTGATATGTTCCTTTACTATCATCAATAGTTTAAATAAGTCATCTGTTATACTATTAGAGTATTACAGACCCTACCGTTATACTATTAAACACAAATACCCTTATTTTAACAGATGGGCCACGTGGCAACACCAAACTCATTCGGTTAGTTTTAATATAGATCCAAACCCATTATCCGACCCTAAAATAATAAACCCTTCACCATAATTTGTCCACTCACTTTGGTTCGGCAGTAGAACTTCTCATTCAAGTGAAATGCTATAACTTCTGTCCCTCCCTCTCTTCCACAACTAAAAGGCTATAACTTCTCATTCAATTTCTTTGTTCTTCTTCGTTTATCTGACAGTCTTTGCACAATGTCTAGTTCTAGTGTTACATCGAGAAGGAGGTGCTATTATAGGGAGATTGCAAACAAATTCATTTCGACGACTACAAACAACCCCAGAAGGTGATTCTACAAGTGTGCTAAACCTGAAGTAAGTGTGAATTTTGTTTGTGATTCATTACTCGTCGATGCACTTAAAGTTTTATTTCTTTTGCTCTTTAACATAGTTATTGATTGTACTTGTAAGAACGAATCATGTGAATATTGGGAATGGCAAGATGAAGCCCTCACATAAAAATCGTTGATAGTAATCAACAATCTAAAGTCTAAATTAGATGTTGCCAATGTTAAAATCAGGATGCTGAATATGTTGTTGGATGTGTGCAAGCTTGAAAGTGACAAATTGATGAAAAAAGTTGTAACGACCCGGCCGGTCGTTTCTGAAATTTGCGCCCCGATCCCCAATTTAACTGTTCCCCTAAGTTCATTTCTGCTATTGTAGATTTGCCGGGAGGGTCGGTTCTGGAATTTGGAGTGTTTTGGGACACTTAGTCCCTAAATAGGAGCTTTATAGTTGGAAAGTGGTCCGTATTCGGAATAGTGTTAAGACAACCTCGGAACGGAAATCCGATCATTCCATTAGCTCCGTTAGGTGATTTCGGGGTTGGGAGTGCGTTCGGAATGTATTTTGGAGGTCCGTAGCTCAATTAGGCTTGAAATGCCGAAGTTTGAAATTTTGGCGAATCCGAACAATATGTGAGATTTTGATCCGGGGGTCGGAATGGAATTCCGTCAATTTCTGTAGCTTCGTTATGTTATTTTGGATCTGTCCACAAATTTTTAGGTCATTCGGACGTCGTTTGGTCAGGTTTTTGATTGAGTGTGAGTTTCAGAAGTTAGATGAAATCCTAGGCTTGAATCCGCTATAATTCGATATTTTTGTGTTTAAGGACGTATTTTTATGATTGGAGCAAGTTTGTATCGTGTTTTAGAGTATGTTGGTGGTTTTCGTTGGAGTCCCGGGGGCCTCGGGGTGAATGCGGACCATCATCCGGGCACTTTTGAACTATGAAATCTGCAGAAAATTGCAGCAGCAGTGCAGCAGGGATTTGGCCTTCGCGTTCGCGAGGCTTGAGCCGTGTTCACGAAGGCCTGGCCAAGTTGGTCATTGCGTTCGCGTAGGTGAGATCGCGTTCGCGTAGTTGTGGCCTGGGACGTATCGCGTTCGCGTCCAGGTGGGTCGCATTTGCGAATGCGTGAAGAGCGTCGCGTTCACGAAGGGTTAGTTTGGAAAAACATCACGGACGCGTGGGGATGAACGCGAAGGGTAATCATCCAGTGAGTGAATTAAATACCAGAACACAGTCCAGTCGCGGAAATAGTCCCAAAAACGCCATTTTTGAGTTCTAGAGAGAGAAACTCACGGGGAATTGTTGGAGAATCATCGGGAAATCATCGGAGGTGAGTTTCTTGGCCTAATTTTATTATTTTATCATGAAATCCTTGAGTATTTCACTGTTAATGGAAGATTAATGGGGAGTTTTAGCCCTAGGCCTAAATTATAGAGAATCGTTGATTTGAATGGGCAAACGGAGTCCGATTTTGGTAAATTTTATATGCATGGACTCGTGTTGAGATAAGGAACCCGAATATATAACTTTTGTAATTTTTCGAGAAGCGTACCGAAAGTCGGGTTTGGCAACTTGTGGTTTTTGGTGTATTTTGAATTATTTCGATTGGGTAATGCCCGATTGGCCTATTTTGATGTATTTCCATTGATTTTTATCAGATAATACACCTGTGGAGGTCGATATTCACGGCAAGAGAGTTGTCTCTTAGTGGTTTTGTACCGGAGTCGAGGTAAGTGGCTTGTCAAATCTCGTGTGGGGGAACCTTCACCCCACGAGAGCAAACATGTCGTCTATACGAGATAAAGAATATTTATTGCATATTGTTATCTTGTTCAGCTGCTTGTATTCAATGCATATTCTTAGAGATACTTTTTCTTTACGAACAATACTGGTACACCCTATGGTGATACAAATCTTGTAACTGTTGTTTTAGCTCCCTCAACTCTACTGGTGCCATCTGCTTTATGGGTATCGATATGGATTGTGTGCCAGGTTGCAAATCAATACCAAAGTCTATTTCACGTACCGGAGGCAATCCTAGTAAATCCTTAGGAAATACATCAAAAAGTTCTCTCATTACTGGTACAATTTTTTATACTAATTATTTTTTTTCATGTGTCATTTACAATCGCTAAGGCACTAAGCAACATTTCTTCAAAAGCCATTGAGCCTTCATAAAAGATACAACTTTGCAAATCTCTGGAACCTGGCCCTCTTTTGAAATAAAACTTGGTTCATTTAGTATCTCCAAAATAACTATATTGCATGAAAATCGACGATAGCATAGCAAGAAGATAACCAATCCATTCCCTTCAGCATGTCAAAGTCAATCGTATCAAGTACAATAAGGTCAGGTAGAGTATCTCTACCCTCAACCTGAATCTCACAAGCATGATACACGTATTCAGCTAATAGAGACTCTCCAACATGAGTAGAAACTAGAAAAGGATCATTCAATATCTCTGGCGGTCTGCTAAACCTCAAAGCAAAGTACGAGGACACATAGAGGTGAGTAGATCCTGGATCAATCAACGCAACTGCATCAAATGAAGAGACAGAAAGAATACCCATAAACATAACATTTGAGGCCTGAGCATCCTTTCTAGTAAATGCAAAAACTTTTGCCTGACCTTTACCAGCATTCTCTGGTCCTTGATACACAATAGCACGATCTCTAACACCCTGACCTCTATTTCCTATACCAGTAGCACCTGAAGTATTACAAGTGGTCTGAGTAGGTACAACTAAATGAATAAAAGCTTGGTTAAAATTCCTCGGAGGATGAGGGCAATCCCTCAAATGATGTCCCAACTGGCCACACCGAAATCATTCTCCAGTCAGAACATGAAAATGTCCCAAATATGATCTACCATAGGTCTGGAAGACTGGAGTAGTGGCACATATCTGCCCAAAATTACAATGTCCAGATGATGATGGTCCCATAGTACCCTGTTTGTATTATAGCATGTATGTGGACTGTGAAGACAAGTGTTTCCTTGTATGAGAACATGTTGTTGTTGTCCCTGACTTCCTGCTCTGGGATTTTCACTCAAATCGCCACTGAAAGATCCCCATATCTTGGACTTCTTACGTAAATCATTGGTTGTACACTCATCATGTCCCCTATTTTAAATCTTTTTAGCGAGATCGACTATATCAGAGTAGGACAAAGTCTTCCTCTATGGGGGCTACTATAGTGTATAGACGACTAACCAACCCATCAACAAACCTCTGAACTCGAGCTTCTTGGGTAGGAACTAAGTAAGGAGCATATCTAGCCAGATGACAAAATTTGGTGTTATAAGTTGACATGTTCATATCTTGAGTATGAACCAATCTCTCAAAGTCTCTAGCATATTTGCCTCAGGGTGTTAGGAAGGAAATGATCCACGAACAACTTACTGAACCCATCCTATGTTAGTGGTGCTGCTCTTGCTGGCCTGCCTAGTAATACAGTTTCATACCATGTATTGGCCATATCATCTAGTTTGTATGCTACAAGCTCCATGGATCTCTCACTAAAACATCCTAGAGCATGTAATGCCTTGAGTGTCCCATCCAATATACTTTGAGGATCTGCTGAATTATCAGAACCTGTGAATTTTGGTGATTACAATTTCAGGGAAACTTATTGAGATACCTCCTTATTCCCGAAAATCTAAGCATGTGCAGGGGCTTGTGTCTGTAAAGTAGCATTGTGACGACCCAAAGGGTCATCACCTGTTTTCCTCATTTGCCCCGCGCTTTCGAGGCCTTAAAAACCTCATTTTATATTGCTTCGATATACATGCATAGTTCGAGCATGTAGCCGGAAAGATTTTGTGCTAGAATATGTGAATTCTATGAAAAAATTGAAGAAATTTGATATTAATATTGATATAGTTGACTTCGGTCAACATTTTTGGTAAACGGACCCGGACCCGAGTTCGGACGGTCCTGAAAGGTCCGTAGAAAAATATGGGACTCGGGCATGCGTCAGGAGTCAAATTCTGAGGCCTAGAGCCCAAGATATGAATTTTTCTGTTAAATTTTTTTTGCTGAAATTATTAAATGAAAATTGATTAAATGACCATGGTATCGGGCTCGTATTTTGGTTCCGACGCGCGGTACAAGTCTTAAATATTATTTAAGTACTTCCTGCAAAGTTTGACGACATTTGAACGTCGTTTGATGTGTTTTGAACCTTGAGTTCCAAATTTGAAAGTTTATGAAGTTAAAGGAAGAAAATCATGAACTTGAGGCTTGATTTTATGAAAACGATATTATATTGGCGATTTGATCGCGCGAGCAAGTTCGTAGTATATTTTTGAAGTTGTGTGCATGTTTGGTTTGGAGCCCGAGGGCTCGGGTAAAGATTTGATAGGCCGTTAGAGCAGATTTTGAAAAATAACACAGCTGGTATTTTCCCCCAGCTCGTATCTTCGCAATTGCGAAGAAATACTCGCAATTGCGAGAAGACTCAGATTAGCCTTGGTTCGCAAATGCGAACCACTCTTCACAAATGCGAAGATGAACGCATAGGATCACAAATGCGAATGATACCTCGCAAATGCGAGGCCTTCAGAAACAACACATGTTTGCAAATGCGACTAAAATGTCGCAAATGCGAGGGTCCCAGTTTTGAGCCAAGTTTGCAAATGCGAACGGATTCTCGCAAAGGTGAGGGCCTAAGTCAAAAACCTGCTATGTTCACAATTGCGAACAGTGTTCGCAATTCCCATATCTGCAGCTGTGCAATTTGATACTTAAACGAATTTTAAACCCTTTTTCTTCATTCTTTCAAAACCCAACACACCACACACGATTCTCCAAAAACAAGATCATTCCAAATCACTTGTAAGTCACTTTTTACTTAATTCTTTCAATTCCTAACACCATTAAACATGTTTTTCAAGAGAAATCAAAGGTTTTTATGGTGGAAATTATTGTTTTTGGGTAGAACCTAGGTTTTTCATGAATTGGGGAATTGGACTTCGATTTGAGGTCCGATTTCGAAACAAATCGTATAACTGAACTCATGAGGGAATGGGTGGCCGGATTTTGGTCCGAACCCCGAGTTCCGACCATGTGGGAGAAGGGGCGTTTTGGGAAATTTTAGGTTAAACTTTGAGAAAACTATTTTTAAGCATCCAAACCAATTTATATAGTATTTATTAAAGTAATTGAACCAATTGTGATTAGATTCGAGCAAGTTGAAGGATGAAATTCAAGGTAAAGCTATAATTGAAGGATAATTGGACTTCAAGGCTTAGAGGTAAGTGTTTGATCTATCCTAACTTGAGGGAATAGGATTAATGTGCTAATAGCTATGTGATCGAGTGCGATGTATGGGCTGTGGTGACGAGCATCCATACACTGGCGTCTAACATGACCGCGAGTCATTTGTTGACATGTATTGTGAGATAATGTGGGATATTTTTAAGTCATAATCTTGTTTTCCCTTGCCGGGACTTTATTGTGAAGTTGATTATTGTTTCCCTTGCCGGGACTTTATTGTGAAGTTGATTACTGTTTCCCTTGCCGGGACCTTGTTGTGAGGATTATTGTGTCCCTTGCCGGGACGGATCATGATTATTATTTTTCATTATTTTGCCCTTAATTGTGATTGTTATTTGGGTAAGGAAGAGTGATAATGCACGAAGGGTGATGTCGTGCCTCGTTTATTGATTATGTACGAAGGATCATATCGTTCCTTGTTTATTGATTATGCACGAAGGATCATGCCTTGCCTTGTTTATTGATTATGCACGAAGGATAATGTCGTGCCTTGTTTATTGATTGTGCATGAAGGATCATGTCGTGCCTTGCTTTATTGATTATGCACGATGGATCATGTCGTGCCTTGTTATATTGATTACGCACGAAGGAACATTCCGTGTTGTTGCTATTTGAACCATGCACGAGTGATCATGTCGTGCCATGGATGTGAGGATGAGAGTAAAAGCACGAAGGGTGATGCCGCACTTTTATTTGCTTATTTGGCGAGGATAAAAGTAAAAGCACGAAGGGTGATGCCGTGCGACGGTTTGATTTTCTTGTTTTGGTGATAGCTGTTTTTACTACTCTCTGATTCCCCTTACCGATTATTATATGTTGCTGATTGTGTTTTCCCCAGCATGATACTCTTTTGTTAATTTTGTTACTTGATAATCCTGTTATTTTTGTGGTATATACATATATAGAACTGCACAGGTTTATGTGAGTGTTTGGTCCTAGGCTTGTCACTACTTCGCCAGGATAGGCGAGGCACTTACCAGTACATGGGGTCGGATTGTGCTGATACTGCACTTTTGTGTGTTTTTGCACAGGTCCAAGTTTCGAGCAGGAGCAACAGCAACATTAGAGTATTTATGGGATTTCTGTGCTTACGAGACCGAGGTAGCTTGCAGGTGTCCGCAGGCCCGACGTCTCTTCTATTTATATTTTTATTGATGTAGTCTCATTGTTCCGAGATAGACGGATGTTCATTATTTTCTTTCAGACTATTATGTGTAGTATTCCTTTGTAGTTCGTGAGCTGGTGACTCCACATCTTGGGTAGAGGATTATATCAGTTTTTTACATTATTATTATTCATCTCTATTTCGAAAGACTTCCGCATTTAACAAATTGAGTTATTATTTCTTGTTATTAAGTATGAGTATAAAAATGATGGTATGAACAGGAAAACGTTGAATGAATTGGCTTGCCTAGCTACCACGAGTAGGCGCCATCACGATCCTGAAGATGGGGGAAAAATTCGGGTCGTGACAAGTTGGTATCAGAGCTCTAGGTTACATAGGTCTCACCACTCACGAACAGGCTTAGTAGAGTTTGAGGGGTAGGTACGGAGACGTCTGTACTTGTCCTCCAGAGTCTATTGAGTTAGGAAAAAGTCTCTCGTTTGTTCCTTCTTGTCGTGCGATTTGTTCCTCAAATACTGATTGAATTTCTACTCTGTCCTTTCGTAGATGATGAGGACACGCGCTTCTTCATCTGTTGATCAGCAGCCTGAGCTCCAGGCAGCTCTCGCGAGGGGCAGGGGCCGAGGCCGTGTTGGAGGCCGTGATAGGGGCAGAGCTCAGCCCCAGGAAATGATTCCAAAGGTGGAGCCTCATGTTGAGATTGGTGAGGAGGTTCCAGCCCCAACAGCTCCAGTGGGCCCAGTTAAAGTCCCAGGGGAGGTCTTATTTACCCCGGATCTTCAGGAGGCTCTGGTCAGAATAGCGGGTTTTATGGATAGCGTCGCTAGAGCAGGCTTATTACCAGTTGCACCAGCCATTTCTCAGGCTGGAGGAGGGGTCTAGACTCCTATTGCACGTACTCCGGAGCCAGTAGCTCCCCAGCCTCAGGCGCCAGTAGTTCAGCCAGCAGTGGCCACTCAGTCAGGCACTACAGCTCAGGCCGGAGATGGAGCGGCCATGACTTCTGATGCTCTATGGAGACTTGATCGGTTCTCCAAGATTTTTACCACCACTTTCAGTGGTGCCCCATCAGAGGATCCTCAGGACTTCTTATTCAGTTTCCATGAGATTGTCAGGACTATGGGAATAGTGGAATCCAACGGGGTTGATTTTTGCAGATTCAGGCTTGGGGGATCCGCCAAGACTTGGTGGAGAGATTTCTATTTGACTCGACCAGCAGGGTCCCCAGCTTTAACATGGGACTAGTTTGCGGAGTTATTTTTGGAGAATTTCTCCCTATTACCCAGCGGGAGGCACTTCGGAGGTAGTTTGAGCGCCTCCAGCAGAGTTCTCTATGACTGTTACCCAGTATGAGACGAAGTTTGTTGATCTGGTACGTCATGCGGTTGTGATACTCCCCACAGATCGGGAGAGGGTCCACAAGTTTATAGATGGGCAAAATTAGCCGATTCGACTTCAGATGGCTATGGGAGTTGGGAGTGACATATCTTTTCAGGAGGCAGCTAATGCAGCTCGTAGAGTTGAGATGGCTCTTACTCAGGGAGGTGGTTATCCTTCAGACAAGAGGCCTCGTCATTCCGGTAGATTTAGTGGTGCTTCTTCTGGAGGCAGGGATTCTTATGATAGAGGCCAGTCTTCCAGGCCTCTTCAGTCAGCCCTCCAGGCTTCGCAGGGTGGTCCAGGTGATCGTGGGGTTCGTAAGCAGTATTCAGATCAACCTCCCATCAATGCTCAACCTCTTCAGAGTGTTCGTGGGGGCCATTCAGGTTGTCAGGGCCAGCAGTCCCATCAAGCCTAAATGTTGTTACGGTTGTGGTGACCCAGGTCATCTTGTCAGGTTTTTCCCTCGAGCGACGGGCAACACTCAGCAGCGGGGTCCTCGTCCCGTGATTCAGGCCCCAGCTGACCCATAGCTTGCCCAGCTAGCCATAGGCGGGGGTAGAGATCGTATAGGTGAAGGTCGAGACCGTAGAGGTGGAGACCATCCAGCTAAAGGTAGAGGTCAGCTAGTGGATGACTATCCCAGAGATGTAACTCAGAGGGGAGGTGCTGATCCCTGATTTTATGCTTTACCAGCCAGGCCAGAGGTAGATGCATCAGATGCTGTGATTACAGGTACCATTCTTGTTTGTGACAGAGGTGCTTCAGTATTATTTGACCCTGGGTCTACATATTCATATGTGTCTTCCTACTTTGCACCATACCTGGTCGTGCCTACCTATGCCCTGGATATTCTAGTTTATGTGTCTACACCAGTGAGCAACTTAGTAGTAGTCGACCGAGTGCATCGTTCGTGCATGGTTATATTCGGGGGTCTTGAGACCCGTGTTGATTTATTGCTATTAGACATGGTGGATTTCGATGTCATATTGGGGATGGATTGGTTGTCCCCGTATCATGCTATCTTAGATTGTCATGCCAAGACAGTGACATTGGCTTTGCCAGAATCACCCCGACTAGAGTGGAGAGGGACCTCAGGCCACTCCGTTCGCAATGTGATTTCCTATGTTAAGGATCGACGCATGGTCGAGAAGGGGTGTCTAGCTTATTTGGCATATGTTCGTGATTCCGGCGCGGAAATTCCTTCTATTGATTTAGTTCCTATTGTACGGGAGTTTCCCGAGGTTTTCCCCCAGACATGTCGGGCATGCTACCCGACAGGGATATTGATTTCTGTATTGATCTGGCACCGGGCACTCAGCCCATCTCTATTCCACCCTATCATATGGCCCCACCGGAGTTAAAGGAGTTAAAAGATCAGTTGCAAGACCTTCTGTTATCAGGCCCAGTGTTTCTCCCTGGGGTGCACTCCCTGGGGTGCACTTGTGTTATTTGTGAAGAATAAGGATGGCTCGATGCGGATGTGTATTGATTATCGACAATTAAACAAAGTGACAATATAGAACAAGTATCCACTACCGAGGATTGATGATTTGTTTGACCAGCTCCAAGGAGCGAGGGTGTTCTCAAAAATAGACTTGAGGTCGGGCTACTATTAGCTGAAGATCAGGGCGGCTGACATTCTCAAGACAGCCTTTCGCACTAGATACATACACTATGAATTCTTGGTCATGTCTTTCGGGTTGACCAATGCTCCCACAGCATTCATGGAGTTGATGAATCGGGTGTTCGGGCCTTATCTAGATCTGTTCGTGATAGTCTTTATAGATGACATCCTAGTATACTCCCGCAGCCAGGAAGAGCACGAGCAACACCTCAGAGTGGTTCTTCAGACTCTGAAGGATAATCAGCTATATGCCAAATTTTCAAAATGTGATTTCTGGTTGAGTTTGGTGGCATTTCTGGGTCATATCGTATCAGTAGAAGGTATTCAGGTGGACCCAAAAAAGATTGAGGCAGTCCAAAATTGGCCTCGACCAGCTTCAGTGACTGAGATCCGGAGTTTCATGGGGTTAGCAGGCTACTAGCATCAATTTGTAGAGGGGTTCTCTTCTATTGCAGACCCGATGACCAGGTTGACCCAGAATGGTGCCCAGTTCAAGTGGTCAGATGAGTTTAAGGCGAGCATTCAGAAGCTCAAGACAGCCTTGACTACATCACCAGTGTTGATCTTACCTACGGGTGCAGGGCCTTACACAGTTTACTGTGATGCATCCCGTACTAGGCTTGGAGGGTTATTGATGCAGGATGGCAAGGTTATTGCTTATGCTTCGAGACAGTTGAAAATCCATGAAAAGAATTATCCGGTTCATGATCTTGAGTTGGCAGTAGTGGTTCATGCCTTAAAAATCTGGAGGCATTATCTATATGGTGTGGCGTGCGGTGTGTACACGAATCACAAAAGCCTACAGTATTTATTCAAGCAAAAGGAGTTGAATTTGCGACAGAGGAGATGGTTAGAATTGCTGAAGGACTATGATGTCACTATCCTTATATCACCCAGGTAAGGCCAATGTGGTGGCCGATGCGTTGAGTAGAAAGTACTGCCAGCATGGGTAGTCTCGTTTATATTCCGGTCAGTTAGAGACCACTTGCTCTAGATGTCCAGGCCTTAGCCAATCAGTTCGTGAGACTAGACATTTCTGAGCCTAGCAGGGTGTTAGCGTGCACGGTCGCTCGTTCTTCTCTATTAGAGCGCATATGTGAGAGGCAGTTTGATGATCCTCATTTGCGTGACTTGAGGGATATTGTACAGCGGGGAGGTGCCACTAAGGTAACTCTAGATGATGACGGAGTATTGAGATTGTAGGGGCGAGTTTGTGTGCCCAATGTGGAGGGGATTCGAGAGTTGATCTTAGCGTAGGCCCACAGTTCGCGGTATTCTATTCCCCCGGGCGCCGCGAAGATGTATCAGGACTTACGGCAGCACTATTGGTGGCGTAGGATGAAGAAAGACATCGTTGCGTATTTCGCTCGGTGTCTAAACTGTCAGCAGGTGAAATATGAGCACTAGAGGCCTGGTGGCATATTCCAAAGAATTGAAATTCCCGAGTGGAAATAGGAGCGGATCATAATGGACTTCGTTACTGGACTTCCTTTGACTCGGAGGAGATTTGATGCTATTTGGGTCATTGTTGATAGGCTGACCAAGTCAGCACACTTCATTCCAGTATCTGTCTCTTACTCATCGGAGAGGCTAGCAGAGATTTACATTAGGGAGATTGTTCGCCTTCATAGGGTGGCGGTTTCTATTATCTCAAATCGGGGTACGCAGTTTACCTCGTGTTTCTGGAGAGCGGTCCGACAAGAGTTAGGCACCCAGGTTCAGTTGAGTACAACTTTTTATCCTCAGACGGACGGTCGGTCCGAGAGGACTATTTAGATCCTAGAGGACATGCTCCGAGTCTGTGTCATTGATTTTGGAGGCTCGTGGGACCAGTTTCTGCCATTTTGCGGAGTTCGCCTACAACAACAGCTACCAGTCTAGCATCCAGATGGCTCCGTATGAGGCATTGTATAGTAGGCAATGTCGGTCTCCAATCGGATGGTTTGAGCTGGGAAAGGCTCGGTTGTTGGGTACAAACTTAGTTTAGGAGGCCTTAGACAAGGTCAAGACTATACAGGAGAGGTTGCGTTCAGCTCAGTCCAGACAGAAGACTTATGCGGATCGTAAGGTCAAAGATGTGGATTTCATGGTTGGTGAGCGAGTATTGCTCCGGGTATCGCCTATGAAGGGCGTGATGAGGTTCGGAAAGAAGGGCAAGCTCAGCCCTAAGTATATTGGTCCATTTGAGATTCTGGACCGAGTGGGAGAGGTGGCTTACAGACTAGCACTGCCACCTAACTTACCAGCCGTACATCCAGCCTTCCATGTATCTATATTTCGGAGGTACCACGGTGATCCTACACATGTGTTAGACTTCAATACTGTCCAATTGGACAATGATCTGTCTTATGAGGAGGAGTCGGTGGCCATTCTAGACCAGCAGGTTCGACAGTTGAGGTCGAAGAGTTTTCCTTCTGTGCGTGTTCAGTGGAGAGGTCACCCTCCTGAGGCATCGACCTGGGAGTCCGAGTCTAATATATGGAGCCGTTACCCACATTTGTTCCACGACTCAGGTACTTCCTTCTCTTGTCCGTTCGAGGACGAACAGTTGTTTTAGAGGTGGAGGATATGACGACCCAAAGGGTCATCACCTTTTTTTCTCATTTGTCCCGCGCTTTCGAGGCCTTGAAAACCTTATTTTATATTGCCTCGATCTACGTGTATAGTTCGGGCATGTATCCAGAAAGATTTTGTGCTAGAATATGTGAATTCGATGAAAAGTTTGAAGAAATTTGATATTAATATTGATATAGTTGACTTCACGATCGCTCGTTCTTCTCTATTAGAGCGCATCCGTGAGAGGCAGTTTGATAATCCTCATTTGCGTGACTTGAGGGATACTGTACAGCGGGGAGGTGCCACGAAGGTAACTCTAGATGATGATGGAGTATTGAGATTGCGGGGGCGAGTTTGTGTGCCAAACGTTAAGGGGATTCGAGAGTTGATCTTAGCGCAGGCCCACAGTTCGCGGTATTCTATTCACCCGGGTGCCGCGAAGATGTATCAGGACTTACGGCATCACTATTGGTGGCGTAGGATGAATAAAGACATCGTTGCGTATGTCGCTCGGTGTCTAAACTGTCAATAGGTGAAATATGAGCACCAGAGGCCTGGTGGCGTATTCCAAAGAATTGAAATTCCCGAGTGGAAATGGGAGCGGATCACAATGGACTTCGTTACTGGACTTCCTTTGACTCGGAGGAGATTTGATGCTATTTGGGTCATTGTTGATAGGCTGACCAAGTCAGCACACTTCATTCCAGTATCTGTCTCTTAATCATCGGAGAAGCTAGCAGAGGTTTACATCATGGAGATTGTTCTCCTTCATGGGGTGTCGGTGTCTATTATCTCAGATCGGGGTACGTAGTTTACCTCACGTTTCTGGAGAGCGGTCTGGCAGGAGTTAGGCACCCAGGTAAAGTTGAGTACAGCTTTTCATCCTCAGACGGACGGTCAGTCCGAGAGGACTATTCAGATCCTAAAGGACATGCTCCAAGCCTGTGTCATTGATTTTGGAGGTTTATGGGACCAGTTTCTGTCTTTAGCGGAGTTCGCCTACAACAACAGCTACCAGTCTAGCATCCAGATGGCTCCGTATGAGGCATTGTATGGTAGGCGATGTCGGATCTCCAGTCGGATGGTTTGAGCCGGGGGAGACTCGGTTGTTGGGTACAGACTTAGTTTATGAGGCCTTAGATAAGGTCAAGACTATACAGAAGAGATTGCATTCAGCTCAGTCCAGACAGAAGACTTATGCGGATCGTAAGGTTCGAGATGTGGATTTCATGGTTGGTGAGCGAGTATTGCTCCGGGTATCGCCTATGAAGGGCGTGATGAGGTTTGGAAAGAAGGGCAAGCTCAGCACTAGGTATATTGGTCCATTTGAGATTCTGGACCGAGTGGGAGAGGTGGCTTACAGACTAGCACTGCCACCTAACTTATCAGCCGTACATCCAGTCTTCCATGTATCTATGCTTCGGAGGTACCACGGCGATCCTACACATGTGTTAGACTTCAGTACTATCCAATTGGACAATGATCTATCTTACGAGGAGAAGCCGGTGGCCATTCTAGACCGGCAGGTTCGAAAGTTGAGGTTGAAGAGTTTTCCTTCTGTGCGTGTTCAGTGGATAGGTCAACCTCCTGAGGCATCGACCTGGGAGTCCGAGTCTGATATGCGGAGACGTTGCCCTCATTTGTTCCCCGACTCATGTACTTCCTTCTCTTGTCCGTTCGAGGACGAACGTTGTTTTAGAGGTGGAGGATGTGACGACCCAAAGGGTCATCACCTGTTTTTCTCATTTGCCCCGCGCTTTGGAGGCCTTGAAAACCTCATTTTATATTGCCACGATCTACGTGCATAGTTCGGGCATATAGCCAGAAAGATTTTGTGCTAGAATATGTGAATTCTATGAAAGATTTGAAGAAATTTGATATTAATATTGATATAGTTGACTTCGGTCAACATTTTTGGTAAATGGACCCGGACCCGAGATCGGATGGTCCCAGAAGGTCCGTAGGAAAATA
>JASVEL010004250.1:0-293758 GCA_032618575.1 Nicotiana noctiflora | reverse complement strand
CTAGCTGCCGTACACCCGGACGCCAGGAGGGACCGACGACATGAAGGATGTCAGGAACTTCCCCCACGCTCAAGCAGAGAACGACATCAACCCTACGCAAGATCTTTACTTCCGCCTCCGCGACACACGGACGCGGTACAACGTCACGTCACCCCACTCAGAAATGACCGAGGTACGCCCCCTTTACTCTCATCACATAACTTTTGTGTTTCACCCTCAGAGGTAGTGTACGCGCTGGAGAAGCTCAGCACCAAGGTGCAGTGGCCCCAAAAGATGAAATCGGACCTAGCCACGAGGAAGTCCAACGTTATGTGCGATTTCCATCAAGAACGAGGACACCGAACCGAGGACTGTATTAGCCTATGGCAGGAAGTCGTGAGGATGCTCAATCAGGGATACCTGAAAGAGCTACTCAGCGACAAAGGGAAAGCTAATTTCGGCCGCGGACGGGAGCATTCCCGGGGACCCCCAAAGCCGCCTTCCCCAACACGTACAGTGAACATGATCGTCGGAGAAGCAGACGAAGCCGTCAACCACGTCAAGCTCACCAACACACACAGACTAAAGAGAACCATCTCCCACGAACGGTATGATGACCTCGAAGGAAGTATCACCTTCGATAAGTCTGACGCCGACAATTTGTTTTTTCCTCACTACGATGCTTTAGTTATTACCCTGCGTATCATGGATACCGATGTAAGGAGAGTCATGATCGATGACGGGATCGGTGCCTGCATCATTCATCCAAGAGTCCTTACTCAGATGGGACTCGAGGACATAATCACTCCCAGGTGCATAAATCTAACTGGTTTCAACAATGCAGTAGAACACGTTAGGAGAAGTGACCCTGCCTGTCCTTGCGGGAGGGGTCACCTTAGAAACAACCTTCCATGTGATGAACCAATAGATGACCTATAATGTCATCATCGGGCGCTCGTGGATACACGTCATGGGGTCCCGTCAAGCCTGTACTAGGTGATCAAATTCCCTACCCCATGGGGAATATTCAGCATCAAAGGGGAGTCGCGAACAACGCAAGAATGCTATAAAATAACCCAGGATTGTGCTCACACAAAACAACTGAGCAAGGCAAGTGCGGAGGCATAACAATCAGCTCGGTCGGGGACTCAAGCAGACCCGACGGTCGACGCCATAAGGGACCCAGACACCATAGAAGCTTGCAATGCAACGGCCGAAGAGCTCGACCCAGTCCAGCTGGATCGAAACGATCCAGAAAAGAAAGCCTACATCGGTCACAGGCTCACAAACCTAGGTAAGTACCATGAATTCCTGATTAAACATGCACACATGTTTGCTTTTTCCCATGCAGACATGCCCGAGATCTCTCCAGATATCGCCACACACCGGCTCAACGTGGATCCATTGCACCCCCGGTAAAACAGGGCCGAAGAAAATTCAACGCCGCTATTAACGAGGCGGTCCGTGAGGAGGTGGACAAACTACTGGCCAACGGTTCTGTTAGAGAATCGAGATACCCACAATGGATCGCCAATGTGGTTATGGTTAAGAAGAAAAGCGGAAAGTGGAGGATGTGCGTGGATTTCACCAACATGAACAAGGCCTGCCCCAAGGACTCCTTCCCCTGCCCCACATCGACCAGCTGATCGATGCTACAGTAGGGCATGAACTGCTGAGCTTCTTGGACGCCTTCTCTGGGTACAACCAAATCCTAATGGAGGAAGAGGATCAGGAGAAAACCACCTTCATCACCCACCAGGGCACTTACTGCTACAGAGTGATGCCCTTCGGGTTGAAAAACGCAGGAGCGACTTATCAAAGGTTAGTCACCAAAATGTTCAGCAAGCAACTCGGTAAGACTATGGAGGTCTACATCAACGACATGCTAGTTAAATCAGCAAGGAAGGAGGACCATATCGATCATCTGCGAGAAGCCTTTGAGATCCTGAACAACTACGGAATGAAGTTGAACCCCGAAAAATGCGCTTTTGGCGTAGCATCCGGGAAATTCCTCGGCTTCCTCGTATCGCAAAGAGGGATCGAGGTCAACCCGGACCAAATCAAGGCAATCTCCTCAATACCAGAAGCGCTCACCAGCAAAAAACAGGTGCAGAAGTTGACAGGCCGAATAGCCGCCCTCTCCCGCTTCATCTCCCGGTCTTCAGACAGGTGCCACAAATTCTTCAATGTTCTAAGAAAGGATAACGGTTTTCATTGGAACGACGAATGCATCAAGGTTCTCCAAGAACTGAAAGCATACCTGACTTCCCCGCCGCTGCTGGCCAAGGTGGAACCAAACGAGCCACTACTTATATATCTGGCCGTCTCCGAGGTGGCAGTCAACGCAGTGCTCGTCCGCGAGCAGAAAGGTACGCAATCACCTATCTATTACATCAGTAAAACATTAGTGGACGCTGTCACACCTCCTTTTTCCGCACCCACGAGGGCACGAGAGAGTTTTTCCAATTAAGGGACAATCGAGACGGGATCAATTTATTAAATTTCAGAGTCGCCACTTGGAAAAATAATGGTGTTCCAAGTCACCGGTTTAATCCCGAAGCGAGGAGATTATGACTCTCTTTTACAGTCCGCAAAACTAGAAATCCGGATAAGGAATTTTGTTTACCCGGGAAAAGGTGTTAGGCACTCCCGGATTCCGTGATTTTAGCACTTGTATTAGGAAAGTTTTTTTTGTTTCTATCTGATTCTTTTATATATTTTTAACTATGTGCTTTTAATGCTCCGCTCTTATTTTTAGAAGAATTGCGACGTTACGAAAACACATTTCGAGCCGCACCGTAACCAGTACGCCTGCGATTCTAATGCATTTCAGTTTCGCCGAGAGTAAGATTTGGGTCGCATAAATGCACACCCGTATTCAGGAAAGTAATTTTATTTCAAATCGGGCCTAAAGAGTCTATCGTCTATTTAACTTTGGGAAAAGACCGTGAAAGTCACTAGACGGTCCTTCCAAGTCTATACTTCTTATAACAACTGATTAGAGGGCCCCGCGATTGTGTATTTGCGTTTGGCGAGGCTCATCTCATTATTATTAAGGCCAATCCTAAGATGAACTATATTCTCTACTTGTTTTGTCTTTAACAACAAAGAAAAATGTTAATTGTTTATCATTACCTGCTAGTTTTATATTTTTTTGTTTTTATCATTTGGGCCATTCAATAGAGCCTTGACTCAAAATTAAACGCCAGAAGGCAATTTCCTTTTTACTTTGCTCTTAAAATATTCCAATTTGTATTCAAACTAGTTAAGCTAATTAGTTACCCAAAAAATTTGTTTTATTTAAGAAAAGAATATTGAACATGCTTCAGATTTTAACCCAATCTAACTGATAATCAGTTTTTGTGTGAATGATCTAGATCATAGTAGATATACATGAACTAAAGTGTATTGATAATCTAATAGCAACGAAGTGATATATCAATTGTCCAAATTCCCCTTTTTAAGCGACTATTGATAGAACGGGATTTACATACTTAATTAACTAATTGAACATTGAACAAGATACTACTAATTCATCACCCTCGATCAAGTTACCATCATCATGACTCTATTTACTTTCACACTAATTGCTGGTTATCATGCACTCTTAACTTGATCAAATTAACACCACTAACATAATGGAAAATTTTTCTTTTTAACATGTATTCACTGATCCGTATACCCCTTACATAGTACCTTTCCAGTAGACCACTTCTACTATGATAGCCTATGGAAATATAAAGCTCACATAATTGCAATCCATATAGTCTATTACATGCTCAAGTTCTCTTTAATGAATATACATGTATTTAACTAATCAATAAGCTAAACTTTGTTTCTTCAATTCACGTTTACAGCTTCAGGCAGTAGTGAAATACCTGGAATTCAACACAGCAAGAGAATGGAGATCAGTTAAGTCGATGAAGCCAAATGACAACAGACCAACAGCAATAACCAACAGCAACAAACAACCAAACACTCAACAACCCAGGCAGTGGCAGTCCACAGCTCAGCCAACAAAGCAAACACCAAAAACAGACCCCAAACCAATAATCTAAACCAACACTCAGCAGATACGCCACAGTCAAACTCAGTAGCACAGCAACAACAACAACCCAAGAACAACAGCAACCAACCGACCACTATGCAACAGTATACACAGTGTGTATGTGTGTGTGTATTTTTGTTTATTCCTATGTCTATCTTCCCTACTCTCACTGTATTTTTAGTTCAAAATTCTTTTTCCAGATATCTCTGTGTGTGTAGGAACATCTCTGTCTATATTTTCGAATCTCCTACTGTCTCAAATTAATGCTATCTTTATAGCTCAAACAGACCCCTCCCCTAAATGACTTCTTGATTCAAGTTAAATGGTTCCCCATGCTTACTTGTTTGGTTCCCCATGCTTACTTGTTTGGTTCCCCACTAACACTTGTCTTTTCCTTAATTAATTCAAAAGTTATGGGCAACATATTTAATTACTTCTTTTAACATCTTCCAAAGCCACTATGTCTTGTTCCTCACTAAGTATTAAACAATACCCTTTTTTTTTAATGTTATTAGTGCTTAGTGGATAAAATACTTTAACATAAATAATTCTTTAAGTTTTCAATTTCCATATTACCCCTAAAACTACTGAAATTACTATTCTTCCCCCAAACCTTTATTTGTAACAATGCTAACAACTGACCAAAATTAATTCCTAATTAAACACCAAATCACTATCAGCTATAACCAATTTTCTAATCAAGCTCAACCAAAAAATTTAAGATAGAACTTAGATCAGATCAAATAGCATCAAAATAAAGACCAATGTATTAGAAACAAGACGGAAAATTCAGTGATTAAACCTAAATAGGAACAAATGAACACTGTAAACATACTGACCGAAAACAAACTGAATTCATATGTAAAGATGATAGACCATGGAAAGGAAACTTATAAGGAAACTGCATATGAACTAAACAACTCCTACACTCCTAGAACTATAACATATCACTTTCGAGTAATTTATATTGCACAAGAACTACGGTAGGACTTGGAAAGCACAGAGATACACTTTCATCCGGTGAAGCAAAAGAAAAGCACTTGACTTTCTAATGATTTAGTACCTGAGGAACATGTCAAAGTACCAGAACAAAAGATTCAAGTTATATAGGCTGATGTCAATAATTAAACTTGTCCAGCAATGGAATGATCCAGAAACAAAATCCATAATCACATTAAAGAGCCTCTCTACACCATTACCTCAAGACCAGTGATGTACAACTACTCACAAATCATACTCATTTTTTTAAGAAAACATATCAAGCTTACATCCATTTCCACTTCCTCCACTATTCAATGAACAGAAGCAAATATAGAATAGCCACATAAAAGCTTGAAACAGTCTATAATGGAGCCGAATCTTAGAAAACATTCCAATGCCACAACATATATCGCAACATATACATGGATTGTGTATACTTATATTCAAAACTAATTAGGGATTAAGTATCACAACACTAATCTCTTCAATAGCTCAAAAGGACAACAATCGAATCAATTCCTAGCAACCTAGAACCGTACCAATTGTTACATCAGTTGTAAGAATCCACCATCAATTAAACACCATCAAGTAATTCAAACAACAGATAATCTTGCCATCGACTTATATCATTAAGTTTATTTAAACCAAGAAAACAAATTCGAACATATTCACCATATTGAGCAGCCCAGAGCATGACTACAATTAGAGACAAACATGCAATATTATCAAATTAAAATAGAGGGGAGGAAAGAATGAACCTCAAAGAACAAATCATACTATCGAGGAACTCGAATAGAACTCAAATTAGTTTCGTGACTTTTGAATGGGGACTTCGACTCAAATTGGCGAGCAAACGAAGACCTCGAATTGGCATCGGCAACTCAAAACAGTCCAGACGTGCCCTCAACTGAAGCTAAGCTTCATATCAGAATCGGGACTCGAAAATGATTCCAAATGCGTTTGTGTGTTATCCAGCGGCTAGAAATTAGCAAACAACGATTCAATCGCTTCAATCGAAGGGATGCGTTTGTGTGCGCGAAGGGATTGAACGGCCAAGACCTTGACGGAACTCGAACTCGAACGGCAACAACGACCAAGCGAGCTCGACTCGGCAGCAGCAAACAGCGATTCAATCGCTTCAAATTCTTAGGAGCTGTGAAGCTAAGACATGAAATCCGCTGTGTGTGTGTGTTTCTCGCTTGTAGTGGTGACGGAGCTCGTCGCTGGAGGCTTGCGTTGTGTGCGTTGAGGGTGCTGCTTGGTCGGCGGCGAAGTGGCCGGCGGAGATGGAGGGGCCGGCGAGCTTGGTCATGGAGGAGACGAGGATGGGGGCGGCTCTTTGAAAAGGGTCAGTCTCCTTAGGGTTTTCGTTTGGGTGTTCAAGAGAAATGGGGGAGGAGATTGAATGGGGGTTCATTTGGTTATGTGTGAGTTGGGCCGGGTCGGGTATTTGGGGTGGGGTGTTGGGTTGTGTATTGAATTACATTGGGCCTGGTTTTGCTATGGCCCAATTCCGATTTCCATACTACATTCCATGGTGTATCATATACATATGTGTGTATATATATGTATATATATATATATATATATATATATATATATATATATATATATATATATATATATATATATATATATATATATATATATATATATACATACTAACTCATAACACAATTAATTTTTACTACGATTATCCCACATAATTACATATCACTTAAATGTAAACCATATAATTTTGATATTAAACACTAAAAAAAAAATGCACAACATGATGTATATATTTTGTATTTTACTAATTTAAATAAATAAACACGCACACACAAAAATGCCAATGTAAGATAAAAATAACACAAAAATCACAAAAATCATGCTCAACACAAAACTATTTTATTTTCTGAATTTTCTGGGAGTGATTCTCATATAGGGCAAAAATCACGTGCTCACAGACGCCGAAACCCGGTACCCGCATCTGGAGAAGCTGGCACTGGCTTTGGTCACGGCTTCCCAAAAGCTGAGACCCTACTTCCAATGCCACCCCATCCGGGTGGTGACTACCTTCCCCCTAAGAAGCATCGTGCATAAGCCCGAACTGTCGGGCCGTCTCGCCATATGGTCCATAGAGCTCAGTGAGCACGACATCACGTATGCCCCCAGAACGGCCATAAAGTCGCAGGTCCTCGCCTACTTCATAGCCGACTTTAGCGCAAGCCTCTCGCTTGAGGCCGATAAGGAAGCCTCGCAAACGGCCCCTAGCTTGAATCCCTGGATACTCCACACCGACGGGGCTATTAACGCCTCGGGATCGGGACTGGGTCTCGTCCTCGAGGTCCTCACGGGCGAAGTTATTCGCCTGTCCATACGGTGTCCCAAGATGACTAACAACGAAGCAGAGTACGAGGCCGTTATTGCAGGTTTGAAACTAGCCACCAGGTACGGAGCCCGCCGACTAATCCTACATTGCGACTCGCAACTTGTGATAAATCAAGTCGTCGGGGCCTATCAAATCAAGGAGCAGAGGTTGCAGAAATATCAGGCCGAAGTCTGTAGACTAATAGCCCAATTCGACGAATGTCGCTTCGAGCAAGTATGCAGGGTGCACAATGCCGAAGCCAACGGATTAGCCAAACTGGCCACAACGGCTACGAATCTAAGCAAAGAAAGCACCGTCACCCTCATGCATTCCGCCATCGATTGCAGCGAGGTATTCTCTCTACACCTAACATGGGACTGGCGAAGCCAGTTCCTTTCATACCTGCAGGAAGGCAACTACCGCACGATAAAAAAGAAGCTAGAAAGCTTCGCACGCAAGCCCCCCGGTATTGCTTGATGAACGGGGACCTCTACAAACGAACCTTTGGAGGACCTTTGGCCAAATGCCTAGGACCCAACCAGACAACCCCGGTACTGGAAGAAGTCCATGAGGGTCATTGTGGCACCCATACGAGAAACAGGGCACTCATGCGATGCCTAATACGGGCCGGCTATTACTGGCCCACAATGAAAAAAGATGCAGCGGACTACGTCCGGCGATGCGAGAAGTGCCAAATGTTCGGCCCCATGATACACTAGCCGGGAGAACCTCTCCACTCAGTCACTTCCCTTGGCCATTCATTAAATGGGGAATGGATATAGTCGGACCGCTGCCTCCCGGACGAGGAAAGGTACGGTTTTTGTTAGTTTTAACTGACTATTTTTCTAAGTGGGTGGAAGCAGGTGCTTACGCCCAAATCCGCGAACAAGAAGTCATAGCCTTCATCTGGAAGAACATCATCTGTCGGTTTGGCATTCCCAAGGAAATAACATGCGACAACGGACGACAGTTCATAGGACAAATGACAACGGACTTTTTCGACAAATGGCACATCAAGAGGATACTCTCAACGCCATATCATCCGGCCGCCAACGGTCAAGCGGAATCATCCAACAAAACTATATCAAACATTCTGAAGAAGAAACTGGAGGACGCCAAGGGACTATGGCCAGAGCTGCTACCAGAAGTACAAAACCACTCCCAAGTCCTCCACGGGAGAAACCCCCTACTCATTGGTCTATGGGACCGACGCCGTCATACCAGTCGAAGTCGGCGAACCAAGTCTCAGATATTCGCAGACAAGCGGAAATGAGAACAATACAAGCCGACTACAAGACCTGGACGAGACCGAAGAAATGAGAGAAATGGCCCATATCAGGCTGGTGGCACAAAAACAGCAGGTCGAGAGGTACTATAACCAGAGGACAAAAATCCGCCCGCTCAAGGCGGGCGATTATGTGCTAAAAGCCAAGACACTGGCGTCAAGGGATCCCAACAAAGGAAAAATGGGAACCAATTGGGACGGACCCTACAAAATCATCGCAGCAGCGGATAAAGGTGCTTTCAAACTTGAGACCATGGATGGGAAGATACTCCAGAACAACTGGAACATCTCACACCTCAAGCGCTTCCACTTCTAAGAGACACCCCCCGAGTCGTACTCTTTTTCCCTCCTCCAGGTTTTGTCCCAATTGGGTTTTCCCGGAGAGGTTTTTAATGAGGCGACAAGGGAGATGTCCGAAATCGCTTGTATGATGCGCTAAGCGCACCGGTCGGCACGAATAGCACATCACAGGGACTAGGGCTACGACCATCTCCAATAGATGAAGGGCTACGACCACAATTGTATGAAAGGCTACGGCCATCTCCAATAAATGAAGGGCTACGGCCACAATTGTATGAAAGGCTACGGCCATCTCCAATAAATGAAGGGCTACGACCACAAATGTATGAAAGGCTACGGCCCCCTCCAGACGAAGCAAAAAGGCTAAGGCCAAAAGAGCGTCCGAAGGAGGAGGCTATGACCCCCTCTGGACTAAGCAAAGAGGCTAAGGCCTAGAGAGCGTCCGAAGGAGGAGGCTACGTCCCCCTCCGGACGAAGTAAAAAGGCTAAGGCCAAAAGAGCGTCCGAAGGAGGAGGCTACGGCCCCCTCCGGACGAAGCAAAGAGGCTAAGGCCCAGATAGCGTCCGAAGGAGGAGGCTACGGCCCCCTCCGGACGAAGCAAAAAGGCTAAGGACAAAAGAGCGTCCGAAGGTGGAGGCTACGGCCCCCTCCGAACGAAGCAAAAAGGCTAAGGCCCAGAAGGCGTCCAAAGGAGGAGGCTACGGCCCCCTCCGGACGAAGCAAAGAGGCTAAGGCCAAAAGAGCGTTCGAAAGAGGAGGCTACGGCCCCCTCAGGACGAAGCAAAGAGGCTAAGGCCCAGAAGCCGTCCAAAGGAGAAGGCAACGCCCCCCTCCGGACGAAAAAAAATGGCCAAGGCCTAGAACATTCAAAAGAAGGCTGCGGCCTCCTCCAGAAAAATCGAAAGCTTAAGGCGTCGACACTTGAGAGGTATCGATATGGCCTCTCCAAATAAAGGACCCAAAGGACGGCCGCGCAAAACGAATCCGGCCTCGCCCCAATTCAAGCTTAGGCTAAATGCCGTAGAGGCTAGAACATGGGAGCACCTCGCCTAAAAAGAACCCAGACGGAAGACCCGCCCCCGCTATATGAATCAAAGACTAAGGTCGACCCCGACAATACAAAAAAAAAGGTAAAAAGAGATGGCCACAATCATTCAGAAAAAGTATTTTTATTAACATTCCGTACATTTACAAAAAGGTACAAAAGTTACTAACTACAAAAAAAACCTACTCAACTATCATGGCCGCCACCGCCTCCTACAACCCCATTGGCACCTTCCTCATCGTCATCCCGCCAAATCTTTTCAATCCAGGACCTGATGCCCAGCTGGTCCATATCGGCGAAGGAGCCTCCCGACTGGGCCGGAGAGTCAGGGTCATAGCCGCAGGCTTCACGAGCTACCCTAACCAGCCGGCGCTGCTCATCAACCTCCGCCTGGCTGGCCCTGCCGGCGGCGCGAAGCTCCTCAAATACCGTCCGCCTAGCCTCGGCGTACACCAGCATGTCCTGAGCCTCGCGGGGGGTGTCCCCAACTGGGACGACTGTCGTCTGGGCCAAGGCCACCTGAAGCTCGGCCGACAAAGTTTCCACTTTAGTACGCAGATCGGCCGCCTCCATCATAGCCACTCGGCCCATATCTACTACCTCCTCCCGTTGTTGAAGGAGGATCTCCAGCTCGGCATTCCGAGCCACGGCAGCTAGCAGATCGGCGTCCACCTTCTTCAGCTGCTCTGTTTGTTTGCGCAGCTGCTCCTCCAACGACTCAATAGACTCTCGGAAGAGGCGGAATTCAGGGGCATCCGAGAAGCAGTCTTAAAGCGCCTTGTGCTTCTCGCGAGCTTCCTTATACTTCTCCGACATCTTACGAAGGGTACCCAACTTCTTCCAGTCCCTCCGACTTCGCTCCACCTCCAGGATGAGAGTCTACAAAAGAAAGAAAAGGCAAAATGAAAGCCGCAAAACATGAGAAAACAAAAAGAAAGAAGAAAGGTACACTTCGAACCATACCTGCAAGGCGGCACCAGCAACACGACGAGACAGTACGCGGTCGCTTATTGACTTCAGCGACTCAGTCTAAGCGTCGCCACATAGTATGGCAAAATCCTTCAACGCCTACCCACTTTCCTCCAACAGGTTATAACCCGTCGGTATCAGGAGCCGGCGTAACTGGCCCTGTTCCGCGGCCGCCTCCAATGCGTCCGCCGCAGCTTCGCCCTGCAGCGGCATTTTCGCCTGCTCAACAGCAACAACAAGGGCGCCCTCACTATCAGTAGACGGTGCCTCAGCATCCCCCGCATGAGCAAGTACAACCGCGGCCCTCCCCGGACGGATGGCGTCGCCCAAGAGGACTGGCCTCGAGTCCGGGCGACGAGCCTCAATCTCCTCCTGCCCAGGGTATATAACTACCCCTTTTCCTGTAAGTAACCGGCGCCTCTTGTGCTCGGCCGGCTCATCCTGTGCAGGGGACCCCTCCTTAATGGAAGGGGGCGGGAGCTCTGTAGCTGCCCCAGAAGCCGGAACAGTAGACAGCTCGGGAGCGGAACTAGAGGGACCAGGAGCGGCCGACAGCAGGGACTCCCTAACGCCCTGCTCATAATCCGGGTCGGCGGCCTCAGTCGCTTCGCCATCCGACACGGCGTTGTCCGTCGGATTCTCCCCGGCCTGATCAGCCTCAGGAAGGCCATGCGTAACGGAGACCCTAAGCTCCGTCTCTGAAGAAGAAGGACTAACGGCTCGGCGTCTCCGCCTCCGTGCTACGTTCCAAGCTGCAACAAAAGAAGAGTAAACTTATGTTAGCTAGGGCCAAGGCCAAAGAAAAAAGAGATTATGGCAAGTAAGAGCCATACCTACGAGGCCGTACTTCTCGCCAAATGCCACCCACGTCCGACATTCCTCGGCAAAGGGGATCAACTTGTTCACCCACGCCCTAATGCCGGGAACTTGATTGGGCGTACGCCCCACCACTACAAAAAATAAAGCCGAGAAAAATTATTAACGCCTTAGAAGCAATATGACGGCGACGCCACAAACTGAAACATGAAAGTGACTGATAGATACTTACAGTTGGGGTTCCATATCTCCGGAAAGCCGGCCGCATCCGCCACTAAATCGGAGGTACGCACATAAAAATACTTCGTCCAAAATTGACGATTAGGCTTATTGTCCGCCTCTACAAGAAAGCCCTTCGACCCCCGATTTTTCAGCTGCAGCATCTTGCCCCGCATGTAGCGGGGACTAAACAATTGCAGCAAGTGATGGACGGAGACGTCCACCTCAGCCTTGGCCGCATATGTTGTCAAGATCCGGCAGATCTTCCATGTGTACGGAGTAAATTGGGCCGGGAAGATGTTGAAAAAATGGCACAATGCCTCCGCTAGGGGATATATGGGGAGCTCGCACCCCATGATAAACGGATACTCGTGAATGGCACAGAATCCTGGCCGGTGAACATATACCATATCGTCTCCGGCCACCCTCATCTCCACCACCTCCGGTATGTGGCAGTCCGTCCGGAGGTTGTTCAGTTTCCTCTCCGTGATAACGGACCTCTCCCACGTATTGGCTTCTGTCGCGTGAGTGAAGTCTTTTCGTGTGTACAAATCCCGGGGAAGAAGGTTGCTCTCCGTCAGAGGAACGAGTTCCTTCTTCTCCTTCTTGCCTTTATCCCCAGATCGCCGGGGAGCCCCAGAGCCAGTCTCCGCTCGCTTCGGTTCTCTACGACGGCTACGTTTGGCCATTTTTCGGTTAAGGTCACTAACTTGGAGTTGAAAAGGGAATACAAGTTGCCGTGAAAAGATAAACTAAGAAGAAAGATACGAATGATTTCTGGTGAACTAAAAGAAAGAAGGATATTGAAACTGCCTCCTATTTATAACAAAATTATCGCACGAAATTTGAAGAGTTTTGTATCGGAAAGGGGGCGGGAAACTAAAACGTCAAATCGTCCATTATGACTAAACCTCGAAAACCGCAGCAATAATGACGCACGCCGCCTGCAGGCGACGGTTCGAAGGAACGTGCCACGTATGCACACCCGCACAGTACCCAACGTGGGTTGAATCTATCCGCCCATCGAAGAGACGCCCCGGGCATATCTCCAATAGGCGGAGGGACTATCTGTATGGGGGTAAATCAGATAAGCGGTATGACATGGCCACCTGTACCCATGGCCGGCCCCGATGAAATAAATAAGGAGGCCGCCCCTGTTTTGAGGGCGGCAACATCCGTGGACGTCCTCATTAACGGCCGCGTGACAAGAAGGACACGGTCCCGCCTATGAGACATCAAGTTGGCGGATCCATTAAAGAGGGCGTCCTCAGTCCCTCGGCCTATATTTTGCTATCACTACTACTCGTTTGTTCTATCTTCTACATTTTGTTCTTACCATCTCCTTGAGATAACTATTTTTAGCACATTGTTCCAAACGATTAATCTTGGATTTATATTATCACTAATTTCGATTATCCCATTATTTATACTTGATTGATTAGTTCTAAAGATACATCTTTGAGCAAACAAGGCTGATATGCTTCGAACCTGAAGACGTATAAATAAGTGATATACGAGTTTTAGGCAACTTTCTAACAGTTTATACACTATTTGTTTATTCATTTATGACATATTGACCCGTACAGGAGGTGGTTTATGGAGAAATGTTTAAATTGGGCTACATTGACCGCTCTATTCGTGGCACAATAATGCCAAAACTAAGGTTGGAGGATTAAAAGGAGACGATTCACTCGTATAGTGGGGTAGAAATGGCGTAGGTAATCACTATTTAATTGGTATTTATTTTTTATTCAATAATTTTAATGGTGAGCAAAAATAATTAATACTCTATTAAAATTAATATGAAATAATAATTTTATCCTTTCTTTCATTGCTTTTCTTCCCAAAGCCTCGCTTCCTCTCTGAAGTTCGATAACTATTGTTGGAATGAGAAAGAGGTGTTCCGTCTTTGTCAGATTCTTCAAATTGATCATCGGGGTGATTTTCGGCGTTTTCCTGCACAAGTTTTTGTCTTTTTGGTTAAGTTTAGGGAAGCCATTTGATAAAAGGAGAGAGGAAGCAGTGCTTTTTGAACTGTTTTGATTTTTTATTGGAATCTTTTGTTTTTATTTTCATGTTGAGTACTAGTTAAATACTAAAGCATCATTGAAACTACTCCACAATAAAACTTGTAGAAATGGCGTTGGTGTTGGTTAAAGGATTTGGTCTTTAATTTAGAGTTACAAGCATAGAAATTAAGGATATGTAATCCTTGACGATACGTAGTTCTTAACTTAGAGTTACAAGCACATAATTAAGGATAAATAATCATGAATTTAGAGTTACAAGCTTATAAACTAATGACTTGTAGTCCTTAACTTAGACTTACAAGCTCATAGATTTAGGACATTTAGTCCTGAACTTACAATAACAAGTTCATAAGTTAAGAACACTTGGTACTGAACTTAGAGTTGGAACTTCAAAAATTAAGGACATGTAGTCCATAACTTAAAGTTACAAACACAAAAGTTAAGGACATGTAGTACTGAATTTAGAGTTATAAGTTTAAAAGTTAAGGACGAGTAGTCCTAAACTTAGACTTACAACCTCATAAATTAAGGACAACCAGTCCTGAACTTACAACCACATAGCCATCTCTTCCTCCATTGTGCTTTCACTTCCTAACTATGGAATCTATTTTTGGCCCTGGTAAATTTGAAATGGATAATGTCGGGAAACACATGTGATCTACTGAAAGCTTGGAACTATGCTGGTAAAATGGTCAGCCAGAAAAAATGGTGGAAGATTATCCCAGCTTGCATCTGGTGGACCATATGGAAGGAACGAAATAGGAGATGTTTTGAAGAAAGGAGTAGCTCCATACAAGTAGTTAAAATGAATTGTATTTTAAATTTTTACTTTTGGTGTAAACAATTTTTTGTAGGAGATGCAGAATTTATTTTACAATTTTTGGAAGCCTTGTAAAGTTCACAAGGATAGTACCTTGTAAATAGTGTTGCCAACATAATCTTTGTGCTGATGAATAAAATTTGTTACCATTCTCAAAAAATTAGTCCTGAACTTACAATAACAAATTCATAAGTTAAAGATACTTGGTGCTGAACTTAGAGTTGAGAGATCAATACAAGATACTTTATCCTTAATATTTACACAACATTCATGAAGTTAAGCATATCATGTCCTTAATATTATACACAACATTCATGAAGTTAAGGATACCATATATCTTAATATTTACACAATATTCATGAAGTTAAGGACATCATATCCTTAATATTTATACACCACACATGTCTAACAAAAGGGTATTTTTGTCCGAGTGAGAAAAAGATTATTAAGCACTGACTAAAAAATAAATACATCTTAAACACCGGATAAAAAATAAAAATATCTTTAAATAATAGCTAACCGTGCACTTCTCCCTATATTGGAGGTAATGATTCGATATAACTCTTTCGGTTTGAGTAAAAGGAAATGATCGTCGAAAGTTGAGTATGTGAATTTCATGGGGAAATAAAGTATGAGTTGTAATTATTTTTATTTATATTTTTATTTATTTTGAAATTTAAAATATCTAAAAATTATGATTCCGAAAGCTATAACTTATGAAACATTAAATAAATAAATAAAGATAGCCCTGTATACGAAGTAGTATTTCAAGATCTGGGGAAAGACGGCACTCAAGATGTGTGATGTAGGCAGTCCACCCTTATACAAGTGTTACTAGCTTATTCCAGGAATCGGATCCGTAAATTATATTAAATAAATAACTAAAATTAATAATATAAAAGAATATTTCATATCCAAGTTGACTGCAGGATGCAATAAATTAAAAATCACAGTCTTTAGTTAGTGGATTTATCACTTTAGATATACGCGTAACAACTGAAAATCTTAAATCAAAAATTAACTCACAACTGTAGTGCGAGTGAACATTTAGCTAACTCCTACACTAGTTGAGATGCAAGTAAATAAAATTAACTGTACCGATAATTTAACCCAAAGAAGAAAGGAGAGAAAAATAAAACAACCAGCAAGAAAATGTCAGAGGACAGAAAAGTTAAAAGGATAAAAAAATGAAAATAAATAAAAAGGGAAAAACAAAAAAGAAAGAAAAAACAAAGCGAACAGCTCTGTTCATTTGCTCCGTCTAGGGTTTTTTATATACTCCCAGTTCATTTCAGAAGATAGTTGAGGTAAAGCTACTTCGAGAAATTTGATACTGCCAGGTAATGTCGATCTCTCTTCTGCTTTTGTAAATGATTTTTCTGCAATTAAGTCGACTTTTTGCTAATATTCTGTCAAACTTATTAAAGCAATTAACTAACTAAATTACTCTTTGTAACAAATTCAGAATTTGAAAGTAGTGTACCCGCTTATATATGACCTTAATTTAGTACTTTTCAGGGATTCTTATAATGCGTACTATTTTTTGTGGCACAAGGTTTTCTGGTAATGTACTGTTTGATGTATGAAATAATATTGGAAAAGCACTGAAGTTGAATTATGTTGAAATGATAATCTATTTGATTAGTGACAATATATTATTTTAGCTTATCACGATAGTAAAGAATTATAAACTGCAGATCATATTTGATGCAATTTGTTCGCTTTGTTGCCTTGTTCAAGGCAGCTAGTTTTTGTAACTCAAGGCCTCGATTTTGCTGTTAATTCTTAAAACGTTTGAATTTCAGCTGATTAACATATGTATTTCTCAGAATTGTCTTATTTATTACTTTTTTTGAGTTGGGTGTTTGCTTACTCTTCAGAGCTTATTTTCCCTCCCGATACATTGCTTTCTTCGAGGAATTTTTTAATCTTGATTCCTCGAAATTGCAACATTTTTTTGCACAAGTAAAGACGTCACTGAGGTGCTAACCTCCGTTCATAATTTCGAGCATCCGACTTCGAAATTGCAACATATGTGATGTATGACTAATAAATAAGGGAGAAGAAGGTAGTTTAGGGTAAGCATTTGTCCAATTTTTGGGGGAAAATACCCTTCTAACCATTTCATTGGAAAGAAACTAAGAAGGTCAAAGGCTCAAAGCATCATGACTGAATAGGTGGCTGTTTTTTTTAATTAATTCCACTCTCCTATTCTATTCCCTGCTACCTTATATATTTGCTTGTTCCGGTTTTATGTTTATTCTTTATTAAGGTTTAATAAATATTGTATATAATTCAATAACATCAGTGTGTGCTCGCCTAATTTGTGTAATTGGCTTCCTTATATGGTTGCTGCCCTCATGTCTGAACTGCTTTCACTTAATCAGCGAATGTTGCGAGTCCTTAGTATATTGTTTCGTCTCCCTTTTTTTGGTTTTTTGATAAGTGTGTGCCAACAATACTCAAAGGTAAGTTCTATAAAGCGGTGGTTAGACCGGCCATGATGTATGGGGCTGAGTGTTGGCCTATTAAGAATTCACATATCCAAAAGATGAAAGTAGCAGAAATGAGCATGTTGAGGTGGATGTGCGGACACACTAGGAAGGATAAGATTAGGAATGATGACATTCGGGAGAAGGTACATGTGGCCCCTATTGATGACAAGATGCGGGAAGCAAGGCTCAGATGGTTCGGGCATGTACAGAGGAGAAGCTCAGATGCTCCGGTTAGGAGGTGTGAGCGGCTTGTCGTGGAAGGCACGAGAAGAGGTAGAGGTCGGCCAAAGAAGTATTGGGGAGAGGTGATCAGGAAGGATATAGCGAGGCTTCAGATCTCAGAGCACATGACTCTTTATAGGAGGCTATGGAAATCGCGTATTTCGGTTGTAGGCTAGGAGGTAGGTGAGTTGCGTTACTTTGTACCTTTGAGAGCCTAGCTCGGTTGAGTTTTGTCTAAGATAGCTAGGGGCAATATCATGTCTTACTTTTTTATATTTTTGGTTGCAAATTATATTTACTAACCATCGTTTTGCTTCGATTTATCTAGTTATTTATTTTTTCTCTTTTTTCCTACATTGTATGTTCCTTTTTTCCTATATTTTCCGTGGTGAATCTAATATTCTTTCCTTTGTCCTTTTATTATCTTGAGCTGAGGGTCTTTCGGAAACAGCCTCTCTACCCCTTCGGGGTAGGGGTAAGGTCTGTGTACACACTACTCTCCCCCCCCCCACACACACACACACACTCATACACACTCTCGCTCTGTTGTTTCCTTCAATGAGTTTGTTGAGAATGTTAGTTGTTGCCTTGTTGGTATAGCCTGTGGCCATTGTATAAGTTTCCTTGTAGTTATTTCAAAGTAAGTATACTGTCACCTGACCTACCTTCCTGAAGATTGATGAGGTTTTCCTTTGCGCTTTCCGGTTTATCTAGATTTCTGACCTTCGCTCAATGGTATAAGTTGCTTTATGTTACAGGGCAGATTGATTTGTTATTTGTTTGTCAGGTTACTGAAACTTCTAAGTATTTCCTGCAGAAATTTGAATCTTTCGGGAACCCTTCAACTGTCTTTCACTCTTTCTTAATTTTGGGATGAGGGACGCTGAATCTCTTCAACCATCAAAGAAAAGGGCTGCTGTAAAGGAATTATCGCGAGATAATCCTGGTCTTGATGATGATAATGAGTCATCTGAGCAGGAGATTGGAACTTTCAAGAGAGCAAGTGATGAGGTGATGGCAAGTAGTAGAATTGTCAAAGTCCGTAAAACGCCATCGACTACAACTACTCCGTCTTCTAACCCTTTTACGGGGATTCGATTTGTTCCACCTACTGATGCCAGTACAGCTCCTGCTGTGACCACAACTGAAGCTGGGAGTGGAGCAACAACTTCCAAGAAACCAGAAGAACCAAATGATCAAAGTGAGGCAACTGAAGAGGAAGAAACTTATGTGAATAGGGAAGCTGATCATGAGAAGGAAAGTGATGGAAAGTCTAAGCTACCAGAAAGCAGATCTGATGAGTCCAAAGCTGACGAAAATGTTGATAAGGAGAAAGTTGATAATCCCAATGAGCCTAACATACCTGAATCTGCTGAAAAGAAGGCAGGGGAAAGTGAGAAAATTGAAGATGATACCAATGCAGCCACAGTAGTGGAAAAGATTAGAAATGACGTAGAAGTGGAAGGCAATAAGACCGAGAATGAAGAGGAAAAACATGTGGCCAATGGAGAAAATGAAAAGGGTGCTGAAACTGCATCTTTTAGCTCGTTCCAACAGCTCTCCAGTAGCCAAAATGCTTTCACAGGACTTGCAGGAACTGGGTTCTCCAATACTACGTTCTCGTTTGGAGCTAGTTTGAAAGAGGTATCTCCACTAGGATCTGTCTCTCTCTTTGGAGTAAAAGGTGACCAGTCACCTTTTGGTTTTAATCTTTCAACTAATGGAAATGCTTCTCTGTTTGGTAACTCTGGGTCATCCAGTGTTAACAAGGGCGAGGGAATTGGAATTTCTTCCATGCAAGAGGTTCCTGTTGAAACAGGGGAGGAAAACGAAAAGGCTATCTTTACCGCTGACTCTGCGCTGTTTGAATTTCTTAATGGAGGGTGGAAGGAGCGTGGGAAGGGAGAGCTGAAGGTCAATATTTCTTCAACTGAGACTGGAAAAGCTAGACTTGTTATGAGAAGTAGAGGAAATTACAGGTTGATTTTGAATGCTAACCTTTATCCCGAAATGAAGCTCACAAATATGGATAAAAAAGGCGTCACTTTTGCTTGTATGAATAGTGCTGGTGACGGGAAAGACGGACTTTCAACAATTGCCTTGAAGTTCAAGGATGCCTCTATTGTTGAGGAGTTTCGAGCTGTTGTGATGAAACATAAAGATAAGATGCCAGGCTCTTTGAAGACACCACAAAATTCTCCTTAAATTTCAGCTCACTAACAATTATGGCAAAGATGCATAGAGATTCTATTTTCATCACGAAACCCACCCTACGATTTTCCTTCCCCCTCCCCTCCCTTGCAGAGTAAAAAAGGTAAGAGAATAGTTTTATGTAGAGATGGATAACTTGTACTCTATATATCAAATGGAATCTTCTCCACTATGATGTTGTCTATCCCTTGTATTTCTTCTCTTTTTGCCTTTATATAACCTGTGGTTTAGCTGTATTTTGTATTGCTTTATTTGCATGAATGGTAGACGTAGCTCTGGCATTCGAGGTCATTCTATCATTTTCTGATATATTTAGTTTCTTTTTCCTTTATTTGGCAAAGCTGTAATTAAGTCGACAACCTAACAGATATTTGCCCTTGGTTTGCTACTTGAAGTTGCAAGTTCTTGAACTCCAATCTCAATCAGACGGACAGAAAACAGTGTCTTTACTTTGAAGAGGTTATTTTAATATAAAATGTGTTTGACCTTGTTTTTTGTTGTGCTAAACTTTCTTATTTGGTCTTCAATGCCAAGCAATTATTTTTGAATGGGAAATGGATCTGCCCGAACAGGTTGTCCACTAAATCCTTAATGGAATTGTCCTTTACTAATTAGTTTTTAAAATATGCAGTAACAGTAGTCCTAATCCTTTTCTCCAGAGAGAGGTTGGTTCCCTTCACGTGCAATCGTTTGCTCTTTGGCCCTTTGGCATTTCCTTGTTCACGGGTCATGCCAAGACAATGAAAAATACTTGAAATTTATAGGACGAGATTCATTGTCCTGCCGCATACCAGCAAATTAACCAATTATAAACTGAGCTTCACAAAATTCAATAAAAACATACTATCATATGTGGTTTGTTAATTGACAGAAACTGATATTGCCCGACACAATAGAGCCTGTGACACTACAGAAATGTGCTTATTGATCATTGGGTTATCATTTAAAGAATTCCGTGATTAACTTTTAGATGCTCAAAACTCAAAAAAGAAATCATCAAATCTGAAGTTTACATAAATATTAGGGAAAGGAGGCCTCAAATTCCGAAACACATAGTTGTGAATTACTTTCCCATACTGGAAAACAAGATATAAAAGAAACAAAAAAGAAAATGGGAACTGCAAAAAGACAAAAAAAACTTAGTAAAAACGAAGAGGATAATGAAGTCCCAAAAAAATATAAAATACTCGAGACAGTAGCAGTGCCACTTCTAAGGTGAGGAGTAGTTCCTAGTGCACATTCTTGAGCAGGATCCAACACAGTCATCCATTTTTCCTCCATCTAAGAAAAAAGAATAGTAAGAAAAATAAATTAGAAAAACAAACATACCAAGAGAAAGATACAAGCAGAGAAAAAAAAAATAGCTCGGTGCACTAAGCTCTTGCCATGAGCGGGGTCTGTGGAAGGGCCGGACTATCAGGGTAGGTAGCTCGGTACACTAACTCTCGCTATACCCGGGGTTCGGGAAAGGGCCGGACCACAAGTGTAGGCAACTCCGGTGCACTAAGCTCCCGCTATGCACGGGGTTCGGGGAAGAGCCGGACCACAAGGGTGAGCAGTCCAGTGTACTAAGCTTCCGCTATGCGCGGGGTTCAGGAAAGGGCCGGACCACAGTATGGGCAGCCCGGTGCACTAAGCTCCTGCCATGTGCGGGGTCGGGAAGGATCAGACCACAAGGGTCTCTTGTATACGATCTTACTCTGCACTTCTGCAAGAAACTGTTTCCACGGCTCCCGGCAGAAAGGTACAAGCAAAGAACAGAATAAAAATACTTATGACACAGGGAGGCTAGCAGGGGGAAACTTACTAGGTTGATGTTTTGAGCTGAGAGTAGAACAGGTAGAAAAGGCACAACCTAACTTGCAGAAGTTAAGGTTTTTACTATCTGGTTGAAGTCGAACATCGTTGTTTGAACTAGCTGTGACAGTAGAAGTAGTACTATTATCAGAACCTGAATTAAAGATGCATTCTTTTAAGCATCTAGAAGTGCAAGTGCAGAGATTTTGAGAAGGTTCAATCAAGCAGAACACAAAGCATTTCGAGTAGCAATCCTTAAAGTTAGTTAAGGAGGCATTTGACTTGCCTACAAAAACAACTAATATCAAAATAAGTGCCATTAACTTAGTTAACTCCATCTTTTCTTTCACTCTTTTTTCAGAACACAAACTTCTTGCCCTATGGAAAACCTAAAAGTGTGTTTATATAGAACTGTAATAGCCAGTATTCACAACTGAAAACATATATACATCATATATATAGTATTACCTTAGTAGTAAAAAAAAAGATTTAACGATTGTGGTATTTGGTGTTGGCTAAAGTTGCGGTGACATGTGATAGTTTTTTGTCTTTGCTATTGTTGTCTTTATATAGGACTATAAGAGAAAGGTGGTTAACAAGGACAAAGCATGAGGAAGTACAGTTAAATTTTTTCCTTATCCTAATACCAATTATTCTTTCCGTTTCCATTTAGATTACACATTTTCCTTATTAGTCTTTACAAAAAGAAAATGACACATTTCTATATGAAAATACAAAAAAGAGTTCAAAATGTCCCTAAACTATTGGAAAACGTTTAAAAATACCCTTCATCCATCTATTAGACTAAAAATACCCCTCCATCCACCTTTTTGGTTCACTTATTCACTTATTCCCTTTGACCGTTTGGTCATTGTTGAATTAAACATAATAATTAATTTTTTTTTTGTAAAACTAACAAAAAACTGCAAACTATTTTCATTTTTTAAACTAATGAACCAGTACGACACTAATTTAGTAAAGTCTTTTTTTTCAGTTTAAAAATAAAATCCAATTTGTATAAAGTTTTTTTAGTAAAACGGGAAAAAAATTGTAAAAACAGAAAAAATTTGTTTTTAATAAAATATTTTTATTTTAAAAACTGCAAAAAATATTTTCAAAAAATATTTTCGTTTTTGAAAAATAATTTTTTCATTTTCTTAAAAAAACGAAAATATTTTTCTTAAAAAAAACTGAAAAACAAAAATCAAACAAAATGCTTTAAGAAACTGAATCTTTTTTCATAAAAAAGAATATTTTGTTGAAAGTATTTTTTCAGTTTCTAAAAAATGAAAATATTTTATTAAAAATAATTTTTTTCAGTTTGTACAAAAAAATGCTTTAAAAAACTGAAAAAATGATTTTTTTTGTAAAAACTGAATTGTTTTTTTTGTAAAAACTAAAAAAAAAGAACTAAATTAGTGGACTACTAGTGCATTAGTTTAAAAAACAAAAATATTTGAAAAATATATTTTTTAATTTTTACAAAAAAAAAATATAATTTCTAATTCAGCATTGACCTAACGGTCAAAGGGCATAAGTGAACCAAAAAGGTGGACGAAGAGGTATTTTTAGCCCAATAGGTGGATGAAGAGTATTTTAAAACCTTTTTCAATAGTTTTGGGGCATTTTGAACCCTTTTCCATTGAAAATAGTTCAACTTTATTATTTTCAGTTTACCCTTAATGAGAAGCTGTTATAACTGTTTGACCAAAAATATTGATCTTGGTTCAACTAATTAGATTTTAATAAAGAAGGGGAAACCTTGGCTAATAATAATATCCTCAAGAGTTGGTTATCAATTTTATGACAAATAACCTGTATATTTGACCGAATGGTAATGAATATGAGTAATAATAACAGAGTTCAATGCTCCAAAAAGATAGAAGATAGCGTTAAATAGTAATAAAATGGAAATGGATGACATTTAAGTAAATAAAAACATGTGAGTCAACCGAAAAGGGGGCATAGGTGTTCTTTCTTATGATTGATGCATTCTTTGAATACTCAAGTTGTTGTTGGATCCAATGGAAAGAATAGACAAGAATTTTAGTTAAAAACTTATTTTTGTATGCTTGTAATAGGACCAGATTCCCTCAATAAAGTCAAAATATTTCTTACAAATGAATATCTCATGTCGCATCTCATTGTATCTCTTTATATTTATAGGGAACATATTCTTAGAAACTCTAATGATACAAGTGTAATGACCCAAACTGGTGTTTGCTTACTAGAATTTTGTTCCCATAAATAAAACTTCCCGTACTTTCTTTTACTGATTTATGACTTGCAGTAATGGGTTGGTTCGGGATTTGGAAGAGTTTGGGTTGAAATCGGAACACTTGGTTCCTTAGGGCTGGCCTAAAATGACAAGTTTGACTTTGATCAATCTTTTGAGTAAATGATCTCAGAATCGGGATTTGACGGTTCCAATTGGTTTGTATGATGATTTCAGACTTGGACATATGTCTGGATTGGGTTTTGGATAAACCGTGAGTGTTTTGGCGCCTAATAGGCAAAGTTGGTTCTTGAATAATTTTGAAGTTCTTTAAATTTGGTTTGGAGCGTGTTTTGGGGATATCGAGGTCCAAACGGAATTTTGAGACCATGAATAGTTCTGTAATTTCATTTAAGACTTGCACGCAAAACTTGGTGTCATTCCAAGTGGTTCGGTACATTGGAAGTAAATAGAAGAATTTGAAGTTCATAAGTTTGATTCAATTGGTTTTAGGGTGTGATTCTTAGTTTTAATGTTGTTTCGGGCATTCCGAGAGTTCGAGCGAGTCTGTTTTATAATTCCAAATTATTGGTATGTTCGGGCGGGGGCCCAGAGGCACTGAGCGTCAATCGGACGAGGCACAAACCAAGTTGAAAGTTGGAGCAAGAGCTAAAGCTCCAGCTGCTATCATAATCGCGCATGCGTTTGGTCAGACGTAGGTGCGAGACCGCTGAAGGGGACAATGCCTCGTTGATGCGGCCCAAGGAGATGAGCCAGGTTCCGCAGATGCGACTCCTTTTTCGTAGGAGCCAGATCACAGAGTGGGAGCCCGTCCACAGAAGCAATCTCAGTCGGCCCAGCCAATACCGCAGAAGCAGATCCGCATTGCCTATGAACCGCAGGTGCGAAAATAACTAGGGTAGTGAGGTTCAATTAATACGGGACTTAAGCCATTTTTCTCATTTTCTCTTACCCTTTGGGCGATTATTGGAGCTTTTTAAGAGGGATTTCCACCTAGTTTTTGGACGTATGTAATTTCTACCTATTGTGAGATCAATACATAAATATTGGGTAGATTTCAATATGAAAATTTGTAGAAATTATGAGATAGATAAAAAACCTAAGGTTTGACAAGAACGAGATTTTAAAAAAATGACCATGAAACTTAGTAATAATCACACATTTATGTTCCTTAAGTTATTGGTAACAACTTCTTTCGAAAATTACTTTAATAGTTAGTATTGAACTTTTGAATCTATAATGATTAATTTTTATACTATTTGAATAGTTTTGGATGTTCGCCTCCAATTTAAGAATTTGAGCGCATTCTTGAACTTGGAAGTAGGCTTTGAGATGAGGTAAGTCTATTTTATAACCTTGTAAGAGAGAAATTTTCTCATAGGTGAACTTAATTAATATATGATTATTTGTATGGGCTACGTACAAATATAGGTTTGGAGCCCCAAGGGCTCGGGTGAGTTTTGAATAGGCCACAGAGTGCGTTTTGGACTTACAAAAATTTCTGATCTGCATCTGGTATTGTTGCAAGCTTTTATCTCGTAATTGCGAGGTCAGGCTTCGCAATTGCGAGCCTGTCACCTTGGTAATTGCGAGGGGGCTGATCGCAATTGTGATGAATGCCCTGGCCAGCCTTATTCGCATTTGTGACTTTTTTTTTGCAAATGCGAAGGTTTCAATAGTCTCAAATGCGACCTAATTGTCGCAAATGCAAAGGGAGCAAAAATTCCTAGGGTTCGCAATTGCGAACCCCTAATCACAATTGCGATAACTACGACCTGTAAGTGGGATTTCAGACTCGGTTTTCATATCATTCTTCAAAATTTCAAAACCTAAACTCCTAAGAGTGTTTTGTCAAGAGCAAGTTCTTCCCCAAATCATAGGTAAATGAATCCTAACTCTTTTTCTCCAATCTATAATATCTTTTTACATGATTTCACTTCAAACTCTAGGGTTTTTCATGGGAACTTGGGTGTTCTTGGGTAGAAATTAGGATTTTCAAATTTTGGGGATTTGAACCTCGATTTGAGGACTGATTTCAAAACTAATTGCATATTTGAGTTCGTGGGTGAATAGGTAATCAAATTTTGGTTCGAACTTCGAGTTTTGATTAAGCGGGCCCGGGGTCAATTTTTGACTTTTTGGGGAAAACATTGGGAAACCTATTTTCATGCATTAGATTGGTTTAGTTAGCATTTATTGATATTATTAAGTAAATTATGACTAGATACAATCGGATTGGAAGTGGAACCGAGAGGTAAAGCGGTAATTGAGGCTTGATTTTTGTCCGTGAAATTGAGGTAAGTACTTGGTCTAACCTTAGCTTGAGGGAATAAGAGTTGTGGTCTTAATTGCTACATGTTAGTGCGAGTATGACGCATAGGTATGGTGACGAGCATCTATACGTTGGTGTCAAGCATGCCCATGAGTCTTATATTATGGTTGTTGTGACTCTATTGTGTGTTGTCCATGCTTAGGTTGATGATTATCAATGTTGAACATGATTCATGATAATTTCTTAGTAATTGACGATTGTTGAGTAATGACTCAAGTTGAGATTTGTTTTGTGTAGTAACTGTTGGAACGAGATTAGTTATAGTTGATTCCCTTGCCGGGATGTTATTGTTTATGTTGTTGATTCCCTTGCCATGATGTTATTGTATATATTGTTGATTCTCTTGACGAGACGTATTGCTTCTATTGTTTGGTAAGGAAGAGTATAAAGCACGATGGGTGATATCGTGTATGATATTGTGAGTGAGTGTTATAGCACGAAGGGTGATGTCGTGCCGATATTGTGAGAGTTAATGAGCGAAGGGTGATGTCGTGCCATGATTGTGAAAGTTAATGCACAAAGGGTATTGTTGTGCCACGATTATGAGAGTTAATGCACGAAGGGTGATGTCGTGCCATGATTATGAGAGTTAATTTATGAAGGGTGATGTCGTGACCATTCTGTTGATTCTTACGGCGAGGACGAAAGTAAAAGCATGAAGGGTGATGTCGGTGCACGTGTTACTTTTTCCTTTTTCCTACTGATTTAACTATAGTGTTCTTTATGTTTCTCTACTGAAATTCTATTAGTATTTGATATTTCCCGCAGCATGTTTCCCCTTCCCCTCTTTATATGTTATTTCCTATTATTATTATTATTATTATTATTATTATTTCCTATTATTATTATAATAATTATTATTATTATTATTATTATTATTATTATTATTATTATATATATTTTAACTGCACCTGTTGATATGGTTGTCGTGTCCTAGCCTCGTCACTACTTCGCCGAGGTTAGGACCGACAATTACCGGTACATGGGGTCGGTTGTACTGATGTTGCACTCTACACTCTTTTGGGGAGATTTCGGTGACGGACTTGGTGAGTAACTTGAGATAGTTGTCTTCAGTCCAAGGAGAACAAGGTAGATCTGCTGGCATCCGCAGAGCCTGAAGTCCCCATTTTCCCCCGCTTTAGTTTTTGCTGTCTCTTTTTATTCCGAGAACAATTGTACTTTCTTTGTAAAACTAGTATTTTCAGAAATTCATAGATGTTCGTGAAAATGTGACACTAGATTCTTGGGTAGACATGTATTAGAGTTTTTGAATTTTCTATAACACTTGCGCACCTTATATCTGCTTAATTTTAGTTACTATTTATATATGTTTGGGTTGATTGCTATTATGTTAAAATCATAGTATAGTTGGATTGCTTAGCTTTCAAGAGTAGGCGCCATCACGACTCCCCCGGGGGTGAGAAATCTGGGTCGTGACACACATGCATAACTTAATCATGCCGAAGGAACTTATCACTACCACCAATATGTCAATCCAACTATAGCTAACCAATATAACTTCTTCCAATTCATCTTTAATTGCCTTAGAAATAATAATAACTTCATTCAACACATAACACACTCAATCCGCACTTATCCCGAGTGGCCTTGTATCATGAGACCATGCTATCTCAAATCTCACGAACCATCCCATACCTTCCTTGTGTGCATATTTGCATCCTCAATTGATACACCATTCCGATAATCCCTCTACAAATTCGATGTATGTTTCTCTCATTCACCCAAAAGCTATACTTCAAGCTGAAAAATCATAGAACATTCTTAGCCTCTTATCATAATCCGCTTCAAAAGTTCAATTCTTAAACATACTGCGGGCTTGAAATCCTTAGGAACCGCATTTTAACCTTTGAATTCACTGGGACCGTTGTTGAGAGTCACCCACTCTGGCTTTGTCCTGAATATAATCAACTCCCAGCTCTTTTAGCACATAAACACACATGTCAATGAAGCACTCGATTGAATCACCTCCCTTGTTAATCACCTTTGGATGAAGCATAAATCTTGAATCTTCCCAAAGCTTGAACATGAGTCAATAAGGCCAACTATAGCACACCTTTGACAATTTCTTTACTCAAATTACCACTTATGTTCTTTTTTCTTTAGCTATAATAACTTACCAATATGCTGATAACCCGAAACCTCATGAGTAGATAACCATGCAACTCCATCGTAGGAGGTGGGACTCTCTCACTTAGCTTAGAGCCACTTATTACATAACCCTGGAACCCACCAGGGTTCCTTCTTCATTGTTGACATGATCTTTCACAACTAACCCTCCAAATTCCTCAAAATCTTTCTGTAAACCCTTTATGAATATTCTGAATCATTAACTACATTCACATGTCCGACCTCTTTATCGGATAGCCGGTAGAATTCTTCACTTAAGCCTTGCCAACCACGTGCTCAGTGGAGATAACCCACCCATGGAATTTACATGCCGATATCTTCCAACGTTGCCGCACGGGGTATAATTACCACGATATCAATAACCCATTCTGAGCACATGCTCATGCACTAGGTGCATAAGTTCGTTTGCTCCTTATGGATATCAACTAAATGTGCGACAATATCTTCCAATTCAAAGTTATATTGCATTCTTCTTTATATCAAGCAACTCATTTATGTTGTATCAAATCTCCCCCTGTATAATAGCTGACATTTCAAATTAAGTCCATAGACCCAGTCACTGTCCACCATGAATCCCAAATCACTCTAGACTTTTTCTCCATGTGTGTAGTCATCCTACCATAGAACCCATACACGACTCTGCCACTCTCCTACATTGGTCATACTCACTCCCTTAAGCAACTGCTCAACTTATGCTTCTTGCACTTGGCCTTATAGAATTTTAATTACCACAAGACACTTTCCACATGTTTATCCCCGTCCTTCGATGTCCAGTTGTTGCCTTAAATCAAAATCCATTTCAGTGGCACTTGAACCAATAGATTGTTACTCCGTTAACCCAAACCTTAACATACATAGTCCGATTGTCTTTCCTCCGCTGGAAATAAAACACTGAATCTCTAAATTGGTGCTCTAAGTAGCCCTCCTTTCAAGTCATTCACTGCCCCAACACACGGGCAAGCAACCCGCCATCACATCAATACCACGCGATAACTGTTCATAAGCATCATAACAACTTGTGCATAGCCTCGAAGCTCTCAGAAGTACAACTACTGAGTTGAAACGACAAAATATCCTTTTGTAAGGCGCGATAATATCCCGCACCATATATGTAGTACCATTACAATTACTCACCCCGGGATTCATAACCAGGCACATAAGATTAAATTGAAAGGAAATCAAGGCATAAGCCTCAAAGGGATCAAATCGCACGATGAGGAAATCCAGAAAGGAAGTCCTCCTAATAGCCCTGTAGCCTCTCGAAGATAAGTACATACATCTATGTGCCGATACGCAAGACTCTAATAGACTTTCTCATGAATCATGAGACCTAAGGGAACCTAGTGCTTTGATACCATATTATCATGATCCAAAATCCATTAAAGTCCATGATGGCGCCAGACACCTTGGTCAGGCAAGCCAACATTAAGTAATAATGATGTTTTTGCAAAATTTAACTGCTGGATAATCCCATAATTTTCCCTAGAACCCGATATCACGAGTGCATGAGCAATCACTAGAAAACCAAATAAAGTAAAATAATTGTCGAGAATATAAATTTGGACAGAAAGTAAATAAAATATACTGAAAGAGACTCTACTGGTTGCGAGTCATCTCGAGAGATGCAGCTCACCTAAGTCTCCGTGTCAACCATGCTGCTACGCACATTAGGCTGCTAGAGATACATGTGCATAACAACAAGAACTACCTAGTATAGTCCCACGAGTGGAGTCTGGGAGGGTAATATGTACGCAAGCCTTACCCCTACTCGATAGGGCAGAGAGGCTGTTTCCAATCGACCCTCGGCGAAAGAGCGAAAGAGATACATGTGCATGTGCAACAAAAATGCACAACAATCGTAGCATGAGTACGAAAACAGCATGTACCCAGTAAGCATCCAGTCTAACCTCGCAGAAGTAGTAACAAGGGGTCGACTTCGACACTTACTAGTAGTCCAATAGTATCGAGTATAGTAAATGGGTAAATAAACATGATACAGAGTAAATATATGTAATAAACAAGTATAAACACGTGGTACACTCCTGCTCTATATAATTTATTCAAGCTTTCAACCAGCAAGTTCCCTCCGTAACTGGAACATATATATAGATATGGTGGATTTCATTGATGAAGTTGTCATAATTCAAGTCCGGGAAAAGTTCCTCAGATCCACTGGCTTCTACACAAATGTCACCCATGATTTCCATGAGAATTATATATATATATATATATATATATATATATATATATATATATATATATATAGGAATATGCTGAAGTGTACAACCCGATCCACCATAAAAGTAAATTATGCACTGCTAGAGGGTCGAATGACATGAACCATAGATGCATCTATTTACTTGCCGAGGCGATAGCCCCACTCCCATGAGATTAGTAGAAGTAAATAACCTGTTCGCGAATCATACGTGCGACACAGTCAGATATATATTCAAGAATTTCAATGCTCGTGAATCATACATGCGACGCGGTCAAATATAAATTTATTAATAAATAATAATCATTTTCTCGGTTCTTTTCAAAAGAAAGAAAATTCAACGTGAATCTTTTAAGGTGATTTTTCCCCTCTCGTATATCATTCATACGACGCAGTTACACATATATTTCTTAAGTTATTAAAATATTCCTCAATTCCTTTCGAAATTACGAAGTTCAAATATATTCTTTAATTTCACTCTTTCCAAATATTTAATAAGAAAACTCAATCTCACTCTCACAAAAGGCAAGCAATAACATAAATCACTACCAATATTAACAAAGCATGATATAACTACCCGAACATAGGCACATCTAGTAGTTACTTACAGACTCTCATCACCTCGTGCGTACGTAGCCCCCACAAATAGGAGCACATGTCAGATTATTTTACTTATGGGGTTAATTCCCTCTTAAAAGTTTAGAAAGGAGACTCACATCGCTCCGAAGTTTCATAACCAGCTCCTTAGCCCTTCGAACAACTCGAATCGATGCACAATGCTCCAAAATTAGCAATAATTTTTCAAAACCATCAATATATGCTCAATTTCTCATTATAATCTAATTTATAACAATTTCTAACCCCTATTGAAAAATCGATAAAAATCACCCTTGGCCCCACGTACCCGGATTCCAAAAAATTTTTAAGATAAAGTTTACCCTTAACCTCACGAACTCAAATATATAATTTACTCTCAATTTAATATCCAGAATCATGGTCAAAATCCAAGAATACAAGTTTCTAGATTTTCCTCAAAATCCCAAATTAATTTCCATGTTCAAATCCATATACAATCATGTATCAAACTCAAAACTAGTAAAACCACTTACCTCATGCTTGATGATGAAAATGACACCTCAAAGTTGCTCTAAAATCGGCTCTCATAAAATAATAAAGATAAAATGAGCCAAAACCCGCTTTTTAAAACACTTCGTTGTCCATCGACCTTTGCACCTACGGTCACGCGATCGCTTCTGGGGTCCCACAGGTGCGGACCAAATACCGCTTCAGTGGTTCAGGGCTCCCATTCCCTCTTCTACAACTAGATGACCACATCTGTGGTCCCAACTCTCCCACCCCCACCAAAATTGCATATGCGACCACCAGACCGCTTCTGTGGCTCTACGCCTATGGCCCAAGCCTCGTAGGTGTGGTTACACTAGAAGGAAACTACTAAATTCTTCTTTTAACTCCAAATCCAATCTATTAATCACCCGGAATCCACCTGAAGCTCCCAGAACCTTATCTTCTCACACAAATTAGTCCCTTAACATAATACTGACATGTTCGAGGCCTCAAATCACATAAAATGACGCTAAAATTACAAATCACACTCCATTTCAAACTTGATGAAAACTTGGAGCTTCTTCATTCGATGCCAAAACCTATCAAATAACATCCTATTGGCATCAAATTTTGCAACAAGTCATATTCGACGTTACAGACCTACTCCAACTTTCGGAATCAAAATCCGACCCTGAATATTTACACTTCCGGTCAAACTTCTCAAAAGCCTTAAAATGTTTAACTTTCGCCAAATGACTCCAAAATGACCTATGGACCTCCAAATCCACTTCCGATTGTGCTCCCAATACCAGAATCGCCATACATAGCTATTCCTAGACTTAGTATAACGGACATCGATAACACTGAAATTCACTTCAACCCAAACTTATGAAATTCTTCCAAAATGCCAACTCACACAATAGGCATCGAAATGCTCCCCAGTCATCCAAAACTCAATCCAGACATACATCCAAGTTCAAAATCATACGAACCTGCTGGAACATTCAAACCCTGATTCTGAAGTTTACTGATAAATCCAATGTTAGTCAATTTTGCCAACTTAAAGCTTTCGAAATGAGAATTATTTCCAAATTAACCCCGAACTTCCCAAAATTCAATTTTGACCATGTGTATCAATCCTTATACCTTAATTGAAGCTGCTCAGGGTCTCAAATTGTTGAACGATGTGTTGTGACTCAAAACGACTAGTCGGATCATTACAACACGACAATAGGTACTCAAGACTTTCCCATCCACACAATAGCTAAAAGGCACTAATGATGAAGTGATTGATCATGGCTAAGTGAATTAACCTCAATGCAAGCAAGAGGCATATGGTACTTAATTTTTACACCTACTACACTAAATTAACTAATCGTACAAAATGCTACAACATACACAATATAGGATACATGGTGTGGGCGACATGTGTACATTAAAATCAAGCTCCCAAGCATGTAAAATCATCCCCACACACCCCACACTTAGCCTGATATCACATACAACTACACTCGATTACTCAGACTTCACCGGTCCATAAAATATTCATTCAAACACCTTGCATGCATGAAGTGTGTGCACTTTAGTTTAATAATGGTGGAACATGGTGGCCCTCCCAAATTTTAATGAAGTAGAGGAAATTATAGTTTATTACTCCGTATACAATACAATTACCAACAAATTTCGTCCAACATTCGGGGCACCCACCATAGAATCTTAAGAAGCAACTTAGGGGAAAGTTTAGGGATTAGGGCAATTGAGGAATGTATGTTTATTAGCATCTATCAATTAAAAGAATAGGAAAAAGAAGAAGAAAATATAGATGTAGGATCTAGGATGAGAGAAAGATAGGAGCTTGAAAATTTGAGAGAGAGGATAAACAAAGAGCGTGACAGAAGCTTTGAGATAAGGAGAGATTTACAGAGAGAGAGAGAAATAAAGTTAAGATTTTGGAGTTGTGTTTTAATTTAAGGTAGGTATGCATATTGTTATGAGCTGGCTTATAATGTTAGTACAAATGGGCATATGGGTTGGGTTAATGGGTATGTGTATTAATATAATAAATAAAAACAAAACAAAACAAAAAAAAACTTACGTGCTCACCCTCCAGCCTAACGCCCTACGCTGGGCTTGGTGCTGGGAGGCTTCAACTTTCTATAACGGGTGCCCCAAGCAGCGTGGGGCGCTAGCCTGGGTGCTGATTCGATGATTTTTTTTAAATATAACATCCCAATCCCTGAGCCTTTTATATATCCAATTTATATGACATACACCATTTCACTTATAATTTTTATGCCTACAAAGAAAATGCAAACTCTAGTCTACTCTATTTTCTTTGAAAAAAAGCTAAGCTATGAAAAAAATAAAAATTGGGTTGCCTCCCAAGAAGCGCCTGATATAACGTTGCAACACGATGCATGGCTCTCTTACTCATCAGCGAGTACAACTTTGATCTTCTCACGGTCAATTATTCCTCCCTAATAGTGCTTGACTTTATGTCCATTCACTATAAATTCCTTTCACCATTCAACGCGCGCAGCTCAATTCTACTATAAGGAGTGACTCTTATCACCTCAAATGGGTCTGACCATCTCGATTTTAACTTTATAGGAAAAAACTTTAGCCTAGAATTTAACAATAATACCTATTGCCATAACTTGAAGTGGCTTGGCTTGATACGCATTTCATGTCATCTTTTCGTTTTCTCTTTGTATAGCTTAGCATTTTCATAAGAGTGCAGCCTAAACTCATCTAACTCATTCAACTGCGAGTCTCTTCTCACCCGCGACTTTAAGGTCCATATTCAACTTTTTAATGGTCCAGCACGCTTTGTGTTCAAGTTCAACAAGCAAGTGACATGCCTTCCCATAAACATGCTTATATAGAAATATCACACTTGGTGTTTTGTATACAGTTTTATATGCCCACAAGGCATCATCTAACTTTGTAGCACAATCCTTCCTATTCACACTCACAGTTTTCTCTGAGATTTGCTTTATTTCCATGTTAGACACCTCAACTTGTCCACTTATTTGCGGATGATATGTCGTGGCCACTCTATGGCGGACTCCATATTTAGCTAGAAAGTTATTCAATAACCGATTGTAAAAATGTTTCTCTTCATCACTAATCAAGGTACGTGGAGTCCCAAATCTCGAGAATATGTTCTTTTTCACAAACATAGCTACCATCATGGAATCATTTGTTGGCAATACGATCACCTCTACCCATGTAGACACAAAGTCAACTACTAGAAAGATGTATTTGTTTCCTCTGGATAATGGGAATGGTCTCATAAAATCTATCCCCACACATAAAAATTCTCGACCTCCAGTGTGTTATTTAAAGGCATCTCATACTTCTTTGTGATTGTTTTTATTCTTTGACACTTGTCACATTTCTTAACAAATGCATGTTCTTCCTTGAATAATGTTTTTAATAAACGTAATAAAAATAAAAATAAGTTATTCAAGTCAGCAAATTCGTCAAATAGGAATAATAAAATAGGAAAAATCACAACAATCCCTTTTTTGGCTTAAAAAGATCAAAATAATCCACGAAGTGCGAAACAATAACAACAACAATCCAGTATAATCCCACTTAGTGGGTTCTGGAAGGGTAGTGAGTACGCAGATCTTACCCCTATCTTGGGGTAGAGAAGGTGTTTCCAAATAGACCCTCGGCATCCTTTACTCCAAGAACTTCTTACCTTGCGTTTGGGAGATTCGAGCTCACAACCTCTCGATTGAAAACAAAGCATTAGAGCAACCCTTCTTGTCCTAATCCACAAAGTTTTATTTATTTATTTATTTTTAGCTTTTCAAGTGCTTGAAAAGCTAAACATAAATAAATAAAAAACTTAGAAAAACTAATATTCTAATCATAGGCGATCAGCTGCCTAAGGGAAGACATTAAAGTCCCAATCAGAACACGATACGTCTTCAATCTTTTCCGTATTTGTACTTTGCTGACGACCACTCAACCCCCCACCCCACCCCAACAACAAAAAGTGTAAAATATTAGTACTAGTAACAAAATATCCTGCAAAAAATAAACTGATGTTGCCCCCTCTCAAACTCTAGGTTTTTCCATAGTCATACCTTAATCCCGCGAAATTCAGATCACATCCCTCCTAAACCCAATAATTCATTCAAATTCTCGTCAATTTAGGGTTCTTTTGTTGATACTATTGGTGTAAAGTTTGTTTTTTGGGTGTGTTATTGATGATGGCGGGAGTGGGAGAAAAAGAAGTCGAGGAGTACGAGAGCGATCCTGAGGAAGCAAAGATGTCGTTGAAGATGAGGAGGAGAGAGGCAAGTAGTGATGATGAAGAAGAGAGCGAAAAGACAGAAAAGCCCTCAAGGAGGATTGACGACTCTGATGACGATTCAGAGGAAGGACAAGGCGCTGCTGCTGAATACGACGAGGAAGACGAATTCGAAGTAGAAGAAGAGTATGTGGAGGAAGAGGAAGTTTATGATGAAGGTAGTGTGGGTAATGAAGAAAGTGCTGTTGAAGCAGAGGCAATATTAGGTGATGAGGATGAAGTAGTAAAGGAAGTAGTGAAGGAATTGAATTCGGGGGTGGATGATGGCGATGGCGATGGCGTTGTTCCGGGAGAGGCCAATAAACCGAATGAACCCTATTCTGTTCCCACTGCCGGTGCTTTCTACATGCACGATGATAGGTTTCGAGACAATGCTGCAGCTGCTCCACACAGGTCAGGTTTCCCCCAATTAGCTTGGCATGGAGACATTGTTGTTGTTGTTATATATTGAGAAATCTTATTTGAGAGAATCGGTTTATTAGAAATAAGTGAGCCAGTGAATATGTCGGGAAAAGAACCTTAATTTTATTTTTGACTTTTGTCTTGTACCTTAAAGACAAGAGGGGTTGCTCTGATGGTAAGCAACCTCCACTTACAACCGAGAGGTTGTGAGTTCGAGTCTCCCCAAGAGCAAGGTGGGAAGTTCTTGGAGGGAAGGATGCCGGGGTCTATTTGGAAACAGCCTCTCTACCCCAGGTAGGGGTAAGGTCTGCGTACATACCCTCCCCAGACCCCACTAAGTGGGATTATACTGGGTTGTTGTTGTTGTTGTTGTTGTTGTTGTCTTGTACCTTAAACTAAATAGAATCACTTGCACATAATATTTTTGGTAATGGATGATATGCTTTCATGAATTTAAGTTTGGTCTATGCTTAAATTGTATTGTCATAGAGGCTTCAAGAGCATGTTCTCCTTGGGAATTTGAAATTATTAAGCTTCGATTCGATATGTTAAAGCAGCTAAACTTTGGTAACTTCAGCATTCTTGTTTTCAATTCTTAAACTTATGTGCTGATAGACGGCCTAACAAGAGTAATTACTATAGCTGGTACTTTTTTTCTTGTATACTTTGGACAGTCAAAAAAGAGAATTATCAGGGAGGGTGTGCATTGTTTCTAGTCGTTACAATAATATATGCGCCACCTTTCGTCCTAGAACTTGCTTTGCTAAAAATTTTGTGTTGCAAGCAGATGCTGCGGGAACGACTTATTATAGAATCCGGGGTAGCAAAGTAGTATGTCTAAAGGTAGAAAAAGAAAGACTGCAGTTCTGCATTTGCTATTTCTTCTCTTTGTTGAAATATTAGGTCAGACAATAATATTATCTTTGAAGGTAACGTGCTTCTTTTTCCCCTTCTAAGAGTATTTTTCTACAAGGAGAAAAGAGCAGTTAATGCACTCAAAACTATATAAAGTGCTACTAAGTTGATTTACTATACTAGATTAATGAAACATTCTGCTCTCTCTCTCTCTCTCCCCCCAATTCACACCCTGTTTTGCTTGATGTTGTAAGTTGTAGTTTTGACTAACATTTTAATTTGACATTTCACTGCTTATACGTTTTTAAAACTTGTGATAGAAAAATTTTCAATACAAATAAGCTTCTGTAGTAATGAGAGAAATTTATACGGTTGTCCTATGTTACTCTTTTTGTTAGGCGTACATTTGGTGGAAGAAAATTATGGGAATCCAAAGATGATTGGAAATGGGGGCATGACAAGTTTGAAGAGTTGACCATGGAGGAGAGGCATTATGGAGAGGTGAGTGCTTTTAGTGATGTGCTATTTTTTGTGGCGTCTTTCTTTTTCCTTGTTTCCTAGTCTTCTGCACATTAAATTGTATGGTCTTAAATTGTTTTTTCTAATTTCTCAGGGTAGAAGGACTTCAAGGGGTCGGTATCGAGGTCGTGGTAGAACTCGAGGGGCAGAACGTGGAACTTCACGGGGAAGAAGACCAGCCACATACATCAACGATTATAATCAGAGTACCGATAATAACCAGAAGATTCAGAACAATGCATCAAAAGGTGTGCGAGGTCGTGGGCCAAGCAGGTATCGACCATTATCTAAGGAAAACATTGATGCTCCTCCTTTGAACAAGCGGTGAGTTGCAAGTCAGCTAATTTTCCTTTGGTCTCTTCCTCAATCATTCTGTTTAACCTTCAACCTTCTTTCTCATATTGAATTTTTTCTCCAGATCTGGTCAGTCAGCTGAGAAACTTTCTCATAATAGCAATGGCAAAGCATCTGCTCCTGTATCAAATTTCGAAAATGATGGAATTACATCTGCGAAGCAAGCTTTTATATCAAGCTTGAATTATGCTTCTCCTCCATTTTACCCCTCTGGTCCTTCGACTACAGAAATTACAGTGACACACAAGAGGGAATTGCAAACCGGGACAAGCAGCCACCGTGCACAGCCTTCTCTTTTGGGCGGAAGTTCTGCTGCTGCTCAATCAGCTGCAATGTTGCGGGGGAAGGATGTGAGTGGCTCTAGCGGCATAGACAGTTATAAAATTGATGGTCCTATTTCTACAGTTTCTGGGAAGCTTCCATCCAGCTTACATATGCCTCCTGGTTCCTCATCAGTAAATTCTAAGCAGTCTCAGCCTTTGAGAGGCCAAGGAAGAGGATTTAATACGTTGCCACATATGAATTACCAATACCCTGTACCCAATAACCAAGGTAGTAGAGTTACTCAGCCAACCAAGGTCCACTCCACTCAGCGAAATTCTGCTCAAAGTCGAGGACAGCCTTCTTTGCAAGTTACCCAGCAGCTTGTGCAGCAATCTGGTACTGGATCTCAATCTTCTCCTCCGAAAACAGGACAAACTATGAATACCTTTCATGGAGAGCTCGAGTCTTCTTCGGAGTCGGGTAAATCAAAGAGTGCTATTGTTGCAAAAGGAAAAGGAAGTCTTCAGGGCACTGGAAGGGGATCAGCTCTCTACGGCGGAACACCACTAGTTATGGGCACCCCTGGAAGCATGGGTAGTGGTCACGTTGATCAGAACTTATCTGCAACTCCACCGTATTTGCCAGGTAGACCTTTCATATCTAGCATCTATAAGGAAACTAGCTCTTTGTTGCGGCCAAATGCACACACAAGTGTACGCAGTTGACAAGTAATTAAGTGATAAGTAGGGTATAGTTCCCATGAGGACTTGTTATGAACTATTAACTAGATTAAACGATCCCAATTATCTAAGCAAGAAATAAACAAATTAAACTTAAAAGAAACAAATAATGAACTTTGAACAGGGGAAGAGTAGATTTTTATGTTACCAATGTGATGAAAATGATGTAGGGTGATGGGCTATCTTACATTCTGTTGTATTTCACTGATTCAACTTCTCAATCTATCTAGTTGAATAGTCACATGGTTAATATTACTCGTAGCATTCTACCGAAGTACTACTTGCATATTCCTATGGAATTAGAGTTAACAAGAACGCTTTTATAATTCCTGTGTAATGATTAAGAAAGATTGTTAGTTATATCCCTATCCTAACCGTGAATCATTCCCCGAGGTACGGGTGCAGAAACATGCTCTACTCAATCCTGTTTGCAATCTTGAATTCCCTCTCTCGAATTCATCCCTAGTATTCAGTTGGTGATTAAGTAGTTGAATAATTAAACGCATGATTGAATAAATAAACTAATATGATAAATTAACAAGCTGAAATCAATATTCAAATAACAATGTTCATGAAAAAATTAAAACCTTAGAATGTGAAGTTTAGCTCCACATAGACATGATTGTCAAACAACAAGTATCCAAAGAAAAAATTATTGGTTTGCCGGAAGAAAGGATGAACTTAAAGCTCCTCGGCCGTTCCTTACTCTCCTAGGTCAAAAGTTGTTTAAAAATCATGTTTAGGGTTATTTATAGGTTACTTTAATCCCAAGTCGGCTAGGAGAACCTGTAGCGCTCGTCTTAGGGGATGCAGCACGAGCACCTTGACATCTGCTTCATAGAGGTCTTGTGATGGTTGTCGCGATGCCCTCACTTCACTATCTTGCACGACTTGTAAAACCTCTTGTAGGCCACACACACTTGTGATGTGAGCACTCTAGACGTCCCCTAGTGACTTCAGTTCTTCATGTGTTTCCAACTCCCCAACTGGTGCAAATCCTTCACTTTAATTCCACCTTCATCAGAAATCACTCCGTATCAATTATGAATTAAACCACAACAAATATTCTCAAGATATGAGTTGGAAATATGCTAAAAACATATACTTTTAACTGAATATCACTCTTGTTCCAAAATGCACTTCCTTATGTTAATTTTTCTGTAATGTTGTTCCGATGGAACAACAACAATAACAACCCAGTAAAATCCCTCAAGTGGGGCCTGGGGAGGATAGCGTGTACATAGACCTTACCTATACCCCGAGGGAGTAGAGAGGTGGTTCTGATGGAAGATTTAATAAATTTGATTTGTATATGTCCTGTACCTTTTTATTGAGAGAAAGTTAATAATATCAAATTAGCTAGGTTTCTTTTCCCGAAATTTTACTATGATTATATTGAGTCGAGTAGTTTACATTATTAAGAAGGATCACTTTTGTACTTCTGGATTTTCCCAGTGGAAGTTTTTAACAAAGTTATGGAATTTTGCAGTCATGCAATTTGGGGGCCAGCAACCTGGTGGCATGAGGGTTCCTGCTGTTGGCATGGCCTTCCCTGGATATGTTGGCCAGAACGCCGATATGACATGGTAAGGTTGTCTTTAATAACTGTGATGCTAATCAAAATATTTTTACAAAATGAAAGGGGAGAGTGTGAGGAAGTTGTCGCCTTGTACTGTATGGAGATTTTATTGCTGGTTCTTTCCTAATTTATACCCAGTTGGAGTGGCAGCTGTACCTATGCATAGTGGGAATGAATTATCCTTTGTCTGAATTCTTGGAATTTAGCAGAATGATACTATTCATTAATATGTCTTCATCGTCATGCCGAATGGGGTAATACTTAAATAATGCCATTTTCCGATCTCCAGGTTGCCAGTTCTAGCTGGGGCTGCAGGAGCATTGGGCGCAACATACTGTTCACCATATTTTTCTTTTGATGGTGGTTATCATGCTCGACCATCTGGTGGGCAGATATCATCTCTTACTGCTGCTCCAAGGTCAGTATATTTGGCTGTTTAGAAGATATTCCAGCTTTTTTTGTGTTTCCTTCTGGCTTGAGTTTCCATGTCGCACTTTGGTCAATATTGTTATTCTCATTCCTTTGGATCACATATAGCAGACTTGAAAGTTCAAGGGATTCATCTTGTCTGTTTTGACATTTCTTATGCATTGTGCTGGCAATATTTAGTTTCTGGACAGTTTTACTTGAAGAGAGTTCTTGTGTGATTGCTTTGCAAGGTTATAGTTAAATGTCTCTGTGATTCATTTTCACCAATAAAAGTTCTTTCGTACATCCTGTTCGCCTTTGAGAAACTTCTTTGGGCCACAGGTCGCACATAAGCCGCCGGGTCTTCCTCCAGATCTAACGTCTCTATCAACTAAATTCTCTTTTCTTCACCGGATCGATACTAACTTACCTGGGCCTTATTCAGGGGGGACTTGATTCTGAAATGGAATGATTGATAGAATCGATATTTCATAGAAGAATGACCGGGACCTTTTAATATGAATAACTGCATCTTTAGATGTTTAGAGCAGTATTATAGAAAAAAATAAGTTGAAAACCATCTTAACAGTTACTTCTGTCTGCAGCAAAGAGGATAGCGCCAGTAAACCAAACCATGAAAGGAAGCCTGAACAGAAGAATGGTATGACTGCTCTAATCATTTCCACTTTTTTGTTCTACTAGTTCTGCAAAATTCACTTAGGTGTTACAAATTTTTTGCCTCTATATTTGATCTTGTCTGCCTTAATTTCATTCTCCAGAGCTAACTAATGATAATCCCGGACAGCGACAGAAGAACCCTCGCAGGCAAGCCTCGATTCCATATTGCTGCATCGAGATATCTTATTCCCGAAGTTATTTTTTGTACAACTACTGTTTGTATATATCCTGTTTGCTTAACTTTAATAAAGATTCTGAGTTTCCTTTAACATTCTGAGCGCAGATATACAGAGATGAAGTTTGACCAATGAGCCAAAGAGTAATAAGCAGATTAAGATCATGATCTATTGTCATTACGCGCTTCTCAGGTGTTGTTGCAAATGTCCAAGTAAACCTTGTGGTGTTGCAGCCTTTACCCAGGCCCTCTGTTAACTCCAATTGTTGATGTGGAGTATCTGGGGTTCTAATATATGGTAAAGCTGCAGGTAATGATTTGTTTCTGGGACTTTAATATGACTGCTTTCTGTTGTGCCTTGTTTCTTGCAAGGTGATTTGGTATTTTAAAATGCTGTATACATAATCCTAACGGAGTATACTGCTTGTGTGGGATTTATTCCCACATCAATAAAATTATTTAACTTACCAAAAGAGATCCTCAAGGGATTTGGCATTACTGCAGCAACTGCTCTACCCCAGCTTCTCAGCAATTTTTTTAATTACACAAGGGGTGGGGGAAGGGAAAATGGAGAAGGCGATTATAAGCTGGGAAATCGAACCTTCACCAACGAGGTGAAAGTTCAACTGAGACTGTTGAACTTGAAAGAAGTCATTATGGTTTTTGTGATGTAGCATTATGCTCTCTGTTTAGCAATATTATATCTTACATTAATCCATAGAATGTTTTTTTTTCCTCTTCAGAACCTGTGTTCATAGTTGGAGTTTGCAATAGCCAGTCGCAGGTTAGCATAACTAACGCCTGCTCATGCTGCTTCGCTTTCAGAGATACACTGCAGCTTGACAGGTGGCAGTTATCTGTTTGAATATATGGTAAGATATCAGAGATCTAAACGCCATGCTTTGATTGTTGCTTTTTAAAATTGAAGAAATAAGTTCTTTTACCTTATTTTTGAATCTCAGGTTCTTGTGGCTTGGGTTTCTTTGTTTCCCTTTTAGGAAACTAATGGTAAAGGGCCAGAACTCAGAAATATTGTGCAGCTGTTTTCTTTTTATGTGGGAATTTTATTTATTTATTTGGCTTTTAAATATAAGCTAACTTGTATTTTCAAGTTTCCATTGGTGGATTCAATTGATTTCAGTAATATGGTGAGTTTATTTGGAACCCGCTGAATTTAAATGCTCTGTTGATATTCTCCGTTGGTACAACCCTCAACACCGAACACGTCGCAATATCCTTAGCTTTACGTACTTTTCAGTCCACTGGAGCATCATTAACTTGTACAAACTACTTCATTTTAAGTTAAATGGATAAATGTAACAGGAAAGTAGATTTTATTATTCGCAGAATCTGTGATATTTTTAGGTGGGTCTCTGAAAAGCTTTCAACGACTTCTCTTTTTTCAGTTTAATAATTTTGTTAAACATTCTTTAAACGAAAATATCATTCGTCTGTCGCTCTATAGAGGAAGGATATATATATTGATCGAACTTCATTCGCACAAGCCATAACAGATTACAACAGGTTCTTTTTTCTTTTATCCCGTGGCGTTATTCTTCTTTTTTAAAGTTAGATAATAGGGGGTAGGGCCGTAGGGGAAGGGAATTACAAGATGGAAAATCGAACACCTGACAAGGTGAAAATTCAGGTAGTCAACCGACTGAGCTATTAAGATTAACTTGTGGCCATATTCGATAATGAGATCCACGATTGTGATAACATGAAGAATGACTACATAACTAATCGATGAAGAGAACTGGAAAAACTCCAAATACGAAAAAGCAGTAATATGAAAATTATCCTCTTCTGTCAACACGATAGTACAAAGTATAGTTTTGGTAATTGCCTAATGTCTTATTTTCCTCGAAAGAAGGCAAAAGGAAAAGCCTTCCCCCAGTTGTTTTGCTTAAAATATAGCTTTGCTCGCTCAGATATTGAAGAGTTAAGTTTGTGTAATAGGGACGCTAGTATGTCTCCCAGTTTTGGTTGGAGTAAAAGCCTCTTGTTCCGTACATTTCAAGCTTACTAGGCTGGAACGCGGATGCAGTCGATGAAAGTGGTTGTCATCGATATCTTTTATTGGGTGAAGTGGTTGGTGGAATCGATAAAAAAAGGCTGTAAATAAGCTTGCGGTTGGACGGATAGGATAAAAACAAAGTCTTTTTAATTTTAGCATGCGTCAGAACTATTTACTTTTGGTAGCAAAAAAAAAATGTAAATTTATATAATTTTTATATATAACATACAAAATGTCTATTGTATGGGGCCAAATTTGGCTTGACCTTAGGGGGCCGAGCGTAGCTCTCCTCGGGTTCGTAAAATGATAAGGGTACGACCCCTCCCCTACGTCTCTTACAGTGAACGCGCAGTACAAACGTAAGGGCACAAGCGATGACGTGTATGTTTAGACGTCTCCTCTGATTGGGCGGCAACGACCCCTCGACGAATTATAATTTTAGTAAGGAAGCCCCACCTCTAAATAAAGAGAGGCTTCCCTGTTGTAATGAACCATGTGTTACTATCTAATAATACAATTTTTCTCTTTATCATTGTCTCTCAACTGTGATAAGTGATTACATGTAAAAGTTCTTCATTTTTGCAAGTATCTCGATATTATAATTACACTGATCTCATATTTAGGTTCATTATATTTGATTACGATTTACCCCTTTCATACCTTTTGATTGTTTCTAGCTTATAAAGTAACCGATAACTTTTGAGCCAAACAATTTGGCGCCGTCTGTGGGGATTTCGAGAATCAAAATTATAGTATCCACGTAAAGATCAACCAACCATCTCCTCTATATCACGCGAAAACCCAAAAATGGCCGAAAACAATACCAGATCCAAAGCAATAATAAGGATTACAACCAATCTCTTTGGCTCTCTCAATGAGTCGGCGACGACGCTGTCACCAACACAACCCCCGACACCGCACCAGAAGCAGAAACCTCACCTCCCCCCTCCGAAGATCCAACGACCTTGCATGACAAAGGAGCTTCCACATTCGCTGCAAAAGAGGTACCCTCGGTGGTCAGGAAATTGCTGCAAGGGTGTGACATTTTCGCTGTCAGGCAAACCACGGGCGAAGGGCTAAGGGACTTTCTCGCCAGATTCAACAGGGTAAGAATGAGCCTGCCAAACGTGTCGGAAGGGATGGTGGTCGCTGCCTTGCAGAACAGACTAAGCAAGGACGGTTCCAGAGCAACTAAGAAGCTGCTGAACCGCCTCATGAAGTACCCCTACGACATGGGAGGAAATCCATAACGCTTACTGAGCCGAAGTACGAGCGGACGAAGATGATCTCAACGGGCCAACCCAACTGTTAACATCTGTACAATTGGAAATAAGGAAAGACCTATGCCACAAGGGACGTCGGGAACATTCCATTCGTTCCAACAGAGAACGACATTAGCCATACACAAGATCCTCTCATCCGCTTCCCTAACACATAGACGCATTACAACGGCATATCGCCCCGCTCTGAAATGAAAAAGGTACGCCCCCTTTATTATCATCACATAATTTTTGCGTCTCTCCTTCAAAAATAGTGTACGCACTAAAGAAGCTTGGCACTAAGGTGCAATGGCCTCAGAAGATAAAGTCGGATCCCGCCACAAGGAAGTCAAATGTCCTGTCGAATTCCATCAGGAACGGGGACACGGGACCAAATATTGCATAGGCCTGCGACAAGAGGTCATCAGGATGTTAAACCAAGAATACTTGAAAGAGCTGCTCAGTGACAAAGGAAAAATCAACTTCGCACGTGGGAGAGAATAACCCCGCGGACCACCAAAGCTGCCTTCCCCGACGCGGACGATAAATATAATCGTTGGTGACGGCAACGACTCAGCAATCAACCACGTCAAATTCGCCAACACTCATAGGCTGAAATGGACTATCTCCCACGAACGGTATGACGATTTCGAAGGAAGTATCACCTTCGATAAGTCCGATGCCGACGGCTTGCGTTTTCCTCATTACGATGCTTTAGCTATTACTTTGCGTATTATTGATACTGATATCAAGAGAGTCATGATCGATGATGGAAGCGGCACCTGTATCATCCACCCGAGAGTTCTTTTAGAGATGGGACTCGAGGATAGGATAATACCCCACTGCATAACACTAACCGATTTTAACAATGCAGTGGAACGTATGTCCAGAGAGGTGACCTTGCCCGTCCTCGCGGGTGGGGTCACGTTAGAAACAAATTTTCACATGATGGACCAGGAGACGACATACAATGTCATCATAGGGCGCCCATGGATACATGCCATGCGAGCAGTCCCCTCGAGCCTGTACTAAGTAGTCAAGTTCCCTACCCTATGGGGAATATTCAGCATCAAGGGGGAACCACGCACCGCACAAGAGTGTTACAATATAACCCAAGACTGTACCCACACCCGACAACTGAGGGGCGCGAGCGCAGAAGCATAACAATTAGCCATGTCGGGGATTAAAATCGACCCGACAGCAGACACCATCAAAGACCTTGACATTGTGGAAGCTTGTAAAACAACGATCTCGATCTCGATCTAATCCAACTGGTAGCAACAATCCCGCAAAGAAAGCATACATTGGACATAGCCTCGCCAATCCAAGTAAGTATCATGTATTCTTAACTACCCATGCAGACCTATTCACCTTTTCCTATGCAGACATGCCGGGGATTTTTCCAGATATCGCCACTCATAAGCTAAATGTCGACCCGCTGCATCCGCCGGTACGACAAATCAGAAGAAAGTTCAACGCTGCAATCAATGAAGCAGTCCGCTAGGAAGTAGACAAACTACTCGCCAACGGCTCAATCAGGGAGTCAAAATATCCTCAGTGGGTCGCCAACGTCATCATGGTCTAAAAGAAAAATGGGAAGTGGAGAATGTGCGTGTACTTCACCGACCTGAACAAATCGTGTCCTAAGGACTCCTTCCCCCTTCCACACATCGACCAGTTGATCGACGCCACCGCCGGACACGAGCTGCTGAGCTTCTTAGATGCGTATTCCAGTTATAATCAGATCCTGATGGTCGATGAGGACCAAGAGAAAACAACCTTTATCATGCACCAAGGAACCTACTACTACAAAGTGATGCCCTTTGGGCTCAAAAATGCAGGGGCCATATATCAAAGACTGGTCACCAAGATGTTTAAAGAACAACTCGGTAAGACCATGGAAGTTTACATCGATGACATGCTAGTGAAATCCGCAAAAAAGGAGGATCATATCGACCACTTAAAAGAGGCCTTCAAAATACTAAAAAGGTATGGGATAAAGCTGAATCCCGAGAAATGTGCTTTCGGCGTAGCGTTAGGAAAGTTTTTAGGGTTTATTGTATCCCAATGAGGCATCGAAGTCAACCCCGACTAAATCAAGGCAATCGCCACAATACCTAAAGTGCTAAATAGAAAAAAAGTAGGTGCAAAAATTGACGGGCTGAATAGCCGCCCTTTCTAGATTCATCTCGCGATCCTCTGACACATGCCACCAATTTTTCAACATACTAAGAAAGGATAGCGGATTCCAGTGGAACGAGGAATACATCAAAGCCTTGCGATAACTGAAAACATACCTGTCGTCACCACCACTACTGGCCAAAGTGAATCCAGGCGAGCCCCTACTGATATATTTGGCTGTATCGAAAGTCACCGTCAGCACAGTATTGGTTTATAAAACAAAAGGTACACAATCCCCTATTTATTATATTAGCAAAACCCTGGTGGATGCCGAAACATGGTACCCCACCTCGAAAAATTAGCTTTGGCACTGGTCACAGCTTCGAGAAAGCTTAGACCCTATTTCCAATGCCACCCCATTAAAATGGTGACCACATTCCCTTTAAGAAGCATACTACATAAGCCAGAGTTATCGGGATGACTCGCCAGATGGGCCATACAACTCAGCGAACATGATATCTCATATATCCCAAGGACTGCCATCAAGTCACAAGTCCTCGCCGACTTCGTGGCCGACTTTAGCTCAAAAATACTACCCGAGGCAGAAAAGGACGCTCGACACTCCACCTCAAATATCGACCTCTGGGCTCTCTACACGGATGAAGCTGCTAATGCCTCGATATCGGGACTAGGACTCATCCTCAAAGTCCCTACGGGTGAAATCATTCGCTAGTCCATACGATGCCCCGAGATAACTAACAATGATGCAGAATAGGAAGCCGTTATTGTTGGTATAAGGCTGGCCCTCAAATATGGGGCTCGTCGACTCGTCCTCCACTGCGAATCTTAGCTCGTGGTAAATCAAGTCACGGGGACTTACAAAATCAAGGAACAAAGATTGCAGAAGTACCATGCAGAAATCCATAGGTTGATGGCCCAACTCGACGAGTGCCACTTCGAGCAGGTTCCATGAGCACAGAATACCGAAGCAGATGGTCTAGCAAAACTAGCTGCAACCACCACAAGCCTCGACAAAGAAAGCGTCGTCACTCTCCTCCACTCATCAATCGATCATGCGGAGGTACTCTCCTTAAACTTAACCTGGGACTGGCGCAACCAGTTCTTCGTACTTGCAGGAAGGAACTCTCCAGCCTGATAAAAAAAAGGCAAAGAAGCTCCGTATACAGGTCGCCAAATATTGCATGATAAACAACGAGCTCTACAAAAGGACCTTCGGAGGACCCCTGGCCAAGTGCCTAGGCCCTAATCAAAAGACGCTAGTACTGGAAGAAGTACACGAAGGCCATTGCAGCGCCCATACAGGCAACCGCGCACTCGTGCGCTGTCTGATACGAACCGGATATTACTGGCCTATAATAAAAAACGATGTCGCATAGTATGTGCGTCGATGTGAAAGATGCCAAAATTTTGCCCCCATTACACCAACCGGGAGAACCCCTCCACTAGGTCACTTCCCCCTGGACCTTTATCAAATAGGGAATGGACATAGTCGGCCCATTACCCTTCGGACGAGGAAAGATACACTTTCTATTAGTTTTAACTGACTATTTCTCCAAGTGGGTGGAAGCAGGTGCATATGCCCAAATACGCGAACAAGAGGTCATCGCCTTCATATGGAAGAACATCATTTGCCGCTTCGGCATCCCCAAAGAAATCACCTGCGACAACGGGAGATAGTTCATCGGTCAAAAAACGACCGAATTCTTTGACAAATGGCACATCAAGCAGAGTCATCCAACAAGACCATACTGAATATATTGAAAAAGATGCTTGAAGACGCCAAAGGGCTATGGTCGAAACTGATACCAAAGGTACTATGGGCGCACATGACCACCCTTAAATCTTCCACGGGAGAAACGCCATACTCACTGGTTTACGAAACTATGCCGTCATACCTGTCGAATTAGGCGAACCAAGTTTGAGGTACTCACATACGAGCGGAGCAGAAAATGATTCGAATCGACTCCAACACCTCGATGAAACCAAGGAAAGGAGAGAAATGGCCCACGTTAGAATGGCAGCCCAAAAACAGCAAATCGAAAGATACTACAACAAGAGGGCCAAAATTTGACCACTCAAAGTAGGCGACTACGTCCTCAAAGACAAAACCTTAGCATCTAAGGATCCAAGCAAAGGAAAACTGGGTACCAATTGGGACGGACCATATAAAATTATTGCAACGACAGATAAAAGGTCGTTTCAACTGGAGACAATGGAAGGGAAGAAGCTCCAAAACAATTGGAATATATCTCACCTTGAGTATTTCCATTTCTGAGGAGCACCCCCTGAGTCGTACTCTTTTTCCCTTATCCGAGTTTTTGTCACGACCCAAACCTGGTCGTGATGGCGCCCAACCCTAAAGCTAGGCAAGCCAGACCAACAACTGTTTCATATTTAACAACAAGTCCTAAAAGGACAAATTCAAGGAGAATATGAGAGTTTATAATAATACTCCAAAAATGATAGTAGAATGAAAATACTGAAAAGTGCGAACACTGATAATAACACTCCCAAAAGATCTAAGGTCGTGAGTCTAGAGCCTCTAAGCAAAAACTGAATAATAGTAAGAATATCTGAACGAAATACTCAAGTTTGAAAGTATATAAGTAAATAAACTGAATAAGAAGAGAAGCCAGGTCCTGCGAACGCCAGTAGCTACCTCATCAACTCGGATAAACTCTGAATAAGACTGAACTGCGCGGCTAAACCTCCGGCGTACCTGAATCTGCACACAAAGTGCAGGGAGTAGGGGTGAGTACTAAGTACTCAGTGAGTTAAAAGCATATCAAATAGATGAAAGAAAGAAATCCACAAAATGTCACAGAGTAAAGATATGTCTAACAGTCCGATACCTACTACGAACTAACAGCAACAGCATGCCACATATAACATAAGTAATTAACAATGCATGAATACAATGCAATGCACATGACCGCTACGACGCGTAGCTCGATCCGTTTAACATCGACGGCGCTCACTGGGGGTGTGTACAGACTCCGGAGGGGTTCCTTCAGCCCAAGCGCAATATATTCATATTATTCAGTGCGGCGTGCAGCCCGATCCACACTCAGTCCACAATATGCATATGAGTCATATAATAGTTTCAATTCATTTATTTCTAGTTTCCAATTCATTAATAGGGAAAATACTTTAGTTTCTTAATTTTCAAGAACAGGTGACTTAACATTTCATAATAGTGATTTCAACCCAGGATTGAGATTAATGATTTTACAAATCATGCTATCTCAAAGATATCTATCCCTTAAGGATACTACAGGTCGGCAAAAGGCCCCAAACATGGCATAAAGCCCAGATATATATTCAACACAGGGTGCGTTTCAGTCGCCAATATAATATTATTCTTGTTCGGGATGGACCAAGTCACAATCCCCAGTCATAACCAATCCCAAACCTGCCATGGGGTGCGAGTCACGCCCTAAATAGCATCACAATGTGATAAGTCGGGGTTTCAAACCCTCGGGATATCATATACACTAACTACTCACCTCTAACCGGCCGTTGACTCGTCCGCGATGCCTTTTCCTTTCGAATTTACCTTCTCGTGCGTTGAATCTAGTCAAAACCACAACGAATACATAAATATGGGTCAAAGAAACATAACCCAATCAAAATTACTCAAAAAGTATAATAATTCACGAAGTTGGTAAAACCTGAGCCCCGAGCCCACTTCTTAAAGAATTTCAAAAATCATACCAACGGATTCCACGTCTCGCCACGAGTCCGTACATATAAAATTTGTTGAAAACGAATTTCAAATGGCCTTTCAAATTCCAAAAATTCATTTTTAAGAATTTAGCCCAAGTTCTTCACACTTTCTACCCAATTTCATGAATTTTTGCGTTGATTCTTGCATAAAATCACGTTTTCTAGTCAAGAGACTTATCTCCAAGCAATACCTGTTGAAAACTCTCTTCAAATCGCTCAAAACCATCTCTTGGTGGAGTAAAAATGGTGGAAATATGATTAGGGTCGCGTCTAAAATTAACTTAACTGTTCTGCCCAAATGCCTTCTTCTATGCGATCACAATGCCTCTCCTGCGTTCGCATAGAGTAAATTTTTTCAGGCCCAAAATTCCTTCTCTGCGATCGCATAACTCCCTTTGCGATCGCATACCTTTGACTCTTTATGCTACGTGATCGCATCACTCCTCTTGCGATCGCACTGTACATTTTCCTCAACCTATGCGATCGCACACCCCTTCACGCGATCGCATAGAGTAAAATTTCACCCCCTTCAGATCATTCTATGCAATCGCAGACCTGTATATGCGACCGCATAGAACAAAAACTGTCTGCAATTTTTCTGCTGCAATATCATGTTCAAAATTTGCCCGTTGGCCATCCGGATTCACCCCGAGACTCTCGGGACATGAACCAAAAGCACAGATATGTCATATTACTTCATTCAAACTTGCTCGCAACATAAAAACACCATCATAAACATCAAAATCATCGAATTCTCATGGATTCAAGCCTAAGTTTCACTAAAACTTCCGAAACTTTCATTAGATCTAAAACCCGACCTAAACACCTCCGAATGATCTAAAATTTTGCATACAAATACAAAATCACCTAACGGATCTATTGCAACTCTCAGAATTTCATTCCAATCCCCGGATCAAAATCTCACCTATTATCCGGAATTCACCAAAATTCATCCTTAGCCAATTCAAGCCTAAATCTACACCGAACCTCCAAATTCATTTCCGATTGTTATCTTAAGTCATAAATCATCCCCCAAAACTAGTCAAATTATCAGAAGTTTGTTCCGAGCTTTGTAACTCAATAGTCAATATTCGATTGACTTTTCCAAACTATCCTTCCCATAAAGAGGTTTATTGCCTCATTTCTAATCGAATTCTTCCCGATTTATTTAAAACGCTCCAAACACATATAATGAAACATATAAAAGCATAAAATGGGGAAAATGGAGCAGTAACTCCCATAACGACGGGTTGGGTCATTACAGTTTTGTAATAATTGGTTTTTTTTTTAAAAGGTTTTTAACGAGGCGACGAAGGAGATGCTCGGAAATACTCACGAGGCAAGTTTGACACGCCAGTTACTCTACAAGCCAGCACAACAAGCATGCCAAAGGGACTGGACCAACGACCATCTCCAATGTATGAAAGGCTACGACCATCTCCAATATAGTAAAGGCTATGGCCATCTCCAATGTATGAAAGGCTATGGCCATATCCAATGTATGAAAGGCTACGACCACCTCCAATGTATGAAAGTCTACGGCCACCTCCAATGTATGAAAGGCTAAGGCCATCTACAAAGTATAAAAGTCTAAGGCCATCCACAACGTATAAATAGCTAAGGTCAGTATTATAGTAATCGACTCGGTTCAATTACGATAAATCAACTCGACACAATCGATATCATTAAATGGTTGTGACCATCTCAAAACGAACAAATGGCTAAGGCTAGTATCATATCAATCGACTCGGTTCGATTACAATAAATCAAATCGACACGGTCGAGATCATTAAATAGTTATGACCATCTCAAAACGAACAAATGGCTAAGGCCAGTATCATAACAATCGACTCAGTTTTCGACTATGATAAATCAACTCGACACGATCGAGATCACTAAGTGGTTACGACCATCTTAAAACGAACGAACGCCTAAGGCTTGTATCATATTAATCGACTCGGCTCTTACAATCATTCTAAAATAAGCAAACGGCTAAGGCAATTTTCGTACTAAGTCGACCCAGCTAGACTACGACAAATCAACAAGACAACGAACGATACTATGCATACTACTACAACAAGCGCACATAATAAAAGGCACAAAAGGTATATATGCACACCAAAAGAATGACTTCCATTTCCTCCAAAAAAAAAGAGAAAAGTATACATTTACAAAAGATCCTATTCACACGGCTACAAAATTATAACAACAAAATAAACACATATCCTAGCCGCCACCACCATGTTCGCCGTTGCCAATCGGCCCATCGCCTTGCCCACCACCGCCTTCGGCCCGAAATAACATAGAAATCGAGGACCTAGTATCCAAATGGTTCACATATTCAAAGGTAAATCCCACCGGGTCCGGAGAATTAGGGTTTTACCCACAAGCTTCCCGGGCAACCCAAACCAAGCGGCGTTGGTCCTCAACCTCTGCCTCAGTAGCCCGACCGGCGGCATGTAAATCTTTAAAAACTGCCAGCTTGGCCTTGGCGTACACCCACATGTCGTGTGCCTCGCTAGACACGTCGTCTGCCAACTCAGTCATTGCTGCTTGCTTAAGAGCGTCAACTTCAGCCGCTTTGGCATTGAGCTTAGCAGTTAGGGCATCAACTTTGGAACGCAATTCAGCGGCCTCCGCCATTGACCCACGTCCAATCTCCAACTCATCCTCCTTCGACCGAAGAAGGTTTTTTAGCTCCGTGTTTCAAGCCACGACAGTCATTAAGTTTGCATCTGCTTGCTCCAACTGAGTCACACGCTCCCGCAGTTGAGCTTCCGACTGCTCCAAGCTCGTGCAAAAAACCTGAAATTGCGGGTCGTGGGCATATATGTCCACCAACGTCTGGTGCTTAGCTTGACACTTTTTATACTTTTTTACTACCCTCCTGAGGGTGGCGGTTTCTTCTGAGCACGCCGACCCCCCTCCACTTCCAAAATGAGGGTCTAAAGAGAAAAACACAACACAAGTCAGCATACACCTAAGGATCATTCTAAGAAACGAAAAAGCAAAGCATACCTACAAAGGTGCACTAGCGACTCATCGGGATAAATCCCTGTCGCTGATGTCCTTCAGAGTCTCGCTCTCGGTAGCCGCACAAAGCAAAGTCATGTCCGCCTCATCCTCCTTACTCTCCAGTAACATGTTATATTTGGTCGGGATCATGATTCAATGGTTAGGCCCAACCGTCGCCATATCTACTCGAGCATGATCCCCATATGTATGCAGTTGCAGGATCCCGCTTAGAACCTGCCCTTCCCTCGTCAGCAACCACCTCGGCAGCAGCCCGCGTGTCGTCTCCTTCGACACTCGGGGGTAATATCAGGTACGAACCCCCTCCGACGGGCCGACCTCTCCGAGCAAATGGCATCGCCCATCAAGACCGACCTCGACTCTGGACGACGTACATTTGCCCTCCTACGCTCTACGACTATCCTTTTCCAAGAAGCAATCGATGCCTCTTTCGCTCTGGCGGCTCTTCGCCTTTGGAAGCCTCCTCTTCAGCACGAGGAGATGGAGGCGAATGAGTCGTCTCATTTGCGGATTCGACCACCGGCACGACCTCAGGCCGAGTAGCCTCAGGAACGTCCTCGCTAGAGGGTTCCTGGGTCGTATATCCGCCCTCAAGCTAAGCAGCTTCGGGAACATCATCGCTAGAGGGCTCCAAAGTTGCATTCTCTCCCTCAGGCTGAGCAACCTCAGGAATATCCTCATCCGAAGGCTCCTGAGGCATATACTCATCCTTAGAATCAGTACTCGTCGCCGAGGGGGCTGCAACATTCTGTCTTTTCCTCTTTTGGGGGGCGCTCTGAACTGCCAAAATAAAGTAAGTCAAGCGACAACACTTGAAAATAGAATTTCCAATAGAAGCTGGTGTAATACCTAAAGGGCCATATCGGGTGATGAATGTTGCCCACGTCCGGCATTCCTCCGCGAAAGGGATCATTCTCCCCACCCACGACCTTATATCTGGTATAAGTCGGGGCAGAGAGATCCTAGCTGCAAAAAGGGAAAAACGAGGAAGTCACAAAGACTGAACGGGCGTAAGTTATGAAAAATATTATGTATGCATAGAAGCACTCACATTCTGGATTCCACACCTCTGGGAACCCTTATGAGGTCGCCACCAGGTCCGCCATCCGGACATTGAAAAATTTAAGCCAGAAAGGGCGATTAGGCTTGTCGATCGCCCTGACGACCAGGCCTTTCGCGCCACGGTTGTTCAACTGCAACATCGATCCCCTCATAAAACCAGGGTTGAACAACTGCAGCAGGTGGTGGATCGAGATGTCGAGTCCGTCCCGATCAGCGTAAGTGGTCAATATGCAGCACACTTTCCATGTGTACGGAGTGAGCTGAGCCGGGCATACATTGTAGAAAAGGCAAAGCTCCTCAGCTAGAGGATACATTGGGAGGCCAAACTCGATCAAAAAGGGGTATTTATAAAAAGCACAGAACCCCGATCTGTATACGTTAGCAAAATTCTCTCCGGCCACCTCCATGACCACTGTGTTAGTGATTTGGCATTCCTCCCGCAGACTGTCCAAATATGAATCAAGGAACTCAGAGCGGTTCCATGCAGGAGTTGGGCATCTTGTGGGAAAACCCCTTCGAGCATGAAGCTCTCGGGGAAGGACGTTGTCCACAGTGAGGTGAACGAGAGGTCGTTGGGTCTTTTTCCCACCATCCGAAGATGATGGAACCCTAGAGGAGGACTCGTCTCTATCTCCCCTACTTTGTTGGCCTCGTCTTACCGTAATTAGTGTTTATCTATGAATAAATACGTCAACAACTAGGGAAACTAACTTCAAAGAAGACTCAAAGTGTTCAACACAAAAGTTACTTGGATCTCTAACAGAAGACGAAAATAGGAGAAGAGAGTCTCAGAAGTTCAAAAGATAGCAGAAATAAAACCCTTCCCCTATTTATAGAGCTCTGATACACGGAAATCGAAGAGGAAGGCATCAGAAAAGGGGCGGAAAACCAAAACATCAAATCGCTCCCTGATCTGTCTTGGGAGCAGTTATAATCATGACACATGCCGGCAGTGACGTCAATCCAACAAGTAGACCACATGTCAATGCATTAGCGACACCACGATGGATCGACATTTCCACCCATTGAAGAGGTACATCGAGTACGCCTCCAACGGGCGGAGCGACTAACTGTATGGGGCCAAATATGGCTTGACTTTAGGGGGCCAAGCGCAGCTCTCCCGCGTTCGTAAAATGATAAGGTACGACCCCTCCCCTACGTCTCTTACAGCGAAGGCACAATACAGACGTAAGGGCACAAGCGATGACGTGTATGTTTAGACGTCTCCTCTGAAAGGGCGTCAACGACCCCTCGGCGAATTATAATTTTAGTAAGGAAGCCCCACCAATATATAAAAAGGAGGCTTCCCTGTTGTAATGAACCATGTGTTATTATCTAATAATACAATTTCCCTCGTTCTCTCTTTATCATTGTCTCTCAACTGTGATAAGTGATTACCTGTAAAAGTTCTTCATTTTTGCAAGCATCTTGACATTATAATTACACCGATCTCATATTTAGGTTATTATATTTGATTACGATTTTCCCCTCTCATATCTTTTGATTGTTTCTAGATTATAAAGTAACCGATAACTTTTGAGCCAAACATTTATATATACAAAAAATACATATATATTTTGGCTATTATTTTGAGAGTGGCTATGCAATGTCATTTTTCTTTAAAAAATAGTTTAATCATGAAATAAATATTGGAAAATTGGATATTAACATGTAGCTGATTAATTGAACATTCACGGGTATGACATAGGGTCATTGAAGATATATATGATATTAAGTCAATGAAACTGGTAAAAATTATGGGAGATGATGTTTAAATTTAAATTATTTATTTTCCCGTGTCTAAGCATTAGTGCGCACAGTTAAAACCCATGAAACTAATTCAAATTGACACACCAATGACCATAGAAAGTGTAGTAGCTGATTAATTGAATGGCGGTAAATTGACGGCGTTTAGCTAGCGCTTGACCTACATCCTAAATTTATTTTGAAAATTTTAATTTGGATGAAGTTTGATTTGAAAATAAAAATATATTTGGACAAATATTTTCAAAACATATTTTTCAACTTTATTTAAAAAAATTTGTATATAATTCCCAAGTTTAGAGATTTTGGTCTAAAATCAGATGGGATTTGGCCAAAATGTGGGCAAAATTTATGGCCAAACATGAGTTCTGACAATAAATCCCAAATTTATTTTGGCAAAACTCATGGCCAAACTGGGTTTTAGTTTCATGACAAAGTTTTCAAAAATTATATTTTTACATGCAAAAATCTAAAAATAAATAGCAGATATCTTCAAAATTAGGGGTGTTCATGGTTCAGTTTGGATCGATTTTTTTCTTAAAAGAAACTGAACCCAGTAATTCAATTTTTTATATATTAGAACCAAACCAAACCAATTAAGTCGGTTTTTTCTCGATTCAGTATGTCGGATTTTATCGATTTTTCGGTTAGTGATAAGGAGTTGCGGAAAAGTTCCTGAAAAAAGGAAGCGTCTTTTCCCGGAAGAGCAGAGGGGACGGTCTTTGGCCCAAGTAAAATAAAACCTGACATATTTTCTTAAATATAAAACATACACTACCAAACACATATTCTGGCGATCACATTTTCAACGTAACACTATTAAATCAATTGTCCTTTGAGAAACCTATTATTTACCAATATATATTGATAATAATTGACTCAATTAAAAATATAATATTTTTAACATAAAATGGATTTTTACACTTAACAAAAGAAAACTATAAATCAAACTAAAATGTAAAAGTAAAAAACTATACTAAAAATGTAAACTATTAATATTTCAACAATAACATTTATTACAACATCTTACAATACTAAATATTACAGAATGACAGAGAATTCAGTAAGGGCATAGAAACACATCCTGCACCCGATATGTCAAAGCAGCTTGAAGCCCAACCAAAAAAAAAAAAAAAAATAGACAAGGGATTGGACACTTGAAGGTGCGCTTAATAGCGATAAATGAACTGTGGTAGAAATCATTAGAGATAAAATTTCAATAGAGACAAAAATTGTCACTAGGTGATTTTTTTTCCTTCTACCTAATTAAATGCCTTGTTAAATAAAATTATCCAAAAGTAGCACATCTATATTATTATAAAAGCATGAATATAATGTCGGTTTACAAAAATAACCTTATGATATTAAGTATTATAACTCATAATAAAAGGACATAATTGCAATTCTAGATATTAGCCTTACAATCCTATTAGTTTTAGGACATAATATTACATGTTAGGAATCTTACATAATTACCATTAGGAATCCTATTAGTATTAGTACTTTCGGGTTATCTAATTTATATAAAATTGAACAAGTAAATATCTTTAGTCATATAATCATATTACTTTTAATATAACTTCATATGCGGATAAAATTGTAACATATTGAAAACTTTTACTAATTAATACTAATTCGCATGGGGTTCCTATTCAAAGCAAGATTCTTACCCAATTTATGTTCCATAGTCATATACTATAAGTTTTTCATGGAATAGAATAGATAATTTTCACCGCGTCCTCGTGCTACCTATGTAAAGGAGTGTGATGCCTCATTCATTGGAGCACGCACAAATTTGGTAAAATTAGAAAAAACTTCCAAGAAATTGATACTTGCAATTTAACTGGGATCGATTAATACATGAGAATTTACGGCAAGAAATGCACGAATGAATATGAGTTTGCATGTTCTCATCTTCAAGAAGATTTCGGTTAATGTCAGAAATAATGTCATTAGATTTGTTTATGTTGGTGCTCAAAACTATAATCTATCATGTTCTTCTCTTTTTCTTTGATTTCTTTGTTCTCTTTAGGTCAATTATGTATATGTTCAGGGAGTAATTCAAGATTTATTGTTGTAGCATAAAGTGATATATTTGTTTTGACCAAAGTATGAACCTGGAAGTTATGATGATAGATTGGTAACTAATAAAGGTGGTACATTTTAAAGTTTGAATTTTTTGTGCCTTATGAACATAATTTTCTTAAAAAAAGAAGAGGAGGAGGCAATTTTTAGAAAAAAATGGGAGTTTACAAAAATAACCTTATAATGTTAAGCATAATAAATTATAATAAAAGGACATGATCGGAATTTTAGATATTAGCCTTATAATCCTATTATTTTTAGGACATAATACCATACGTTAAGAATCCTACGTGATTACCTTTAGGAATTCTATTAGTATAATTACTTTTGCGTTGTCTAATTCATGTAAAATTAAGCAAGTAAATATCTGTGTCATGTAATCATATTACTTTTAGGATATACTTCTTAAAAATTTCTTATTACTAATTTAATTTAAAAACATATATTTAATGTCATATTACTAATTTAGTTTGAGAATGTATTATATTATCCAAATTCGTTTAGAAAAAGGAGAGCATGTATTATTATAAAACCATAAATAATATATTAATATACCAAGATAGCCCTAAAATATTAAACAGAAGAACTCATAGGTAAAAGACATAACTACAATTACTTAAATTTTGGACTACAATACCTTCAATGCTAAATTTTAATATTCAAAATTAGTAAAGTTTTGCCTATTTAATTCTTATTAAAAAAATGTAAGAAGGTTTAATAAGATTAATTTCATAAAAATCCTCCGTATTAGTCATACATTACCACTTCATAATGTTCAATACCAAGAATTATTAAATGGACAACATAAAGAGTTGAAATTGAGAAAAAAATAGGGTAATATATTTCTATATTATATTTGAACAATTTTTCCACTCAAATAATATATTTTTATCAATTTTTTGTGTAATATTAGAAAAATACCTAATTATTAAAAATCAACAAAGAAAGTATTTAAGAATACAAATGTGCGAGAAAGAGAAAAAAAATGATTAGTAAAAGTCAATACCACTAATGATTCTACAGATAGAGATCTAAAGTGAAATATCATATCAATCTTTTACTCTTTAAAAAAAATATGGTGGATAAAATTATAATTAAGATTAATATTCAAAACAAGAGATGAACTAATATTAAGATCTAAATCACATAGAATAAATTATTTTTTATGTTAAAATTAAATAATTAAATCTTTTAATTAATTATTTAGCAAGAGTGTCCAATTCAATTATTTTTTATATTCATCATATGAGTAAAATTCTTATTCAACTTAAAAAAAATATTAGGGTACATGAAAAGAGCGTTAGAATAAAAAGTAAAAATATTAGCATATTTGTCACGACCCAAACCCTGGTCGTGATGGCGCCCAACACAATGCTAGGCAAGCCCGACCATATTATCCCTTAAACCAGTCAGTTATTAATCAAATTAAACTTAAACAGTAAATGATCATATCAGGTGATAACCGAAACGTAAAACATACAAAATACGGTCCCAAACATATCGTGGTGTCACGAGACCGAGCCTCTACAGAATAGCATCCTAATACAATCAAGTCTAGGCAAGTAGGAAATCAACAAGATGATAGAGAAGGAGAAAACAAGCTCTGCGGACACTGGCAGCTACCTCGTAATCTCCGCAAAAGTAGACAAGGATCAGCAGCTACAATGTCTCAACTGCTCTCGGGCACCTGTGGATCCGCACAGAAAGTGCAGGGAGTGGGGTGAGTATATTTCAACTCAGTGAGTAACAATAATAAATAATAATTGAAGGAAAGAACTCCTGTGCTATCACTTAGCAGTTCTAAGGCAACCCTCACATGTACGTCATCATTATAGTAGTACTATAACCTCCAATCCACGCTTATCTCTACAAGATTCCACACTGAACCAACCCTCACTCGTACCCCTACTGTGTACGGCCATCTCAACATATAAAGACACATACCTACGTCTATAATAAATATTTAAGTAGATAGTAGGATATAATTAAGTATAATGCTGCGGCGTGCAGCCTGCTCCAATACATATATCGCTGCGGCGCGCAGCCCGCTCCATTTAACGTCGACGGCGCTCACTGGGGGTGTATACAGACTTCGGAGGGGCTCCCTAGGCTCAAGCACTATAACACTGCGGCGTGCAGCACGATCCACACAAATATTACTGCGGCGTGCAGTTCGATCCAATATATATATGTATATATCTCTATACTGCTGCGGCGTGCAGCCCGATCCCATAATATACACCGGTGCTCACTGAGAATGTGTGCAGACTCAGACTCCGAAGGGGCTCCTACAGCCCAAGCGCAATAATACTGCGGCGTGCGGTCCGTCCCACATGTATATTACATGTATATTACTGCGGCGTGCAGTCCGATCCAATATATATACTGTTGCGGCGTGCAACCCGATCCAATATAGGTATATATATATATAATACCTCATAATGGGTCCTCGACCCTATTCCAGTCAGTATATACTTGGCCTCTCAGGCCCAATATAATATATCACAGTGGGTCCTAGACCCTGTCTCAGTCAATATAAACTTGGCCTTTCAGGCCCACTCAGCTAGAACAGGGAATTCCACCCTAGATAATCTCTCTCAATGTACACATCTAGTACGGGCTCATATTATGCTATACAGCTAGAGCTACGACTGAGTGTATGTTTCCAATCACGATATAAGGGTCACCTAGCTCTATAGGTTCCCTAATACTCTCTACAGATCGGCACAAGGCCCCAAACATGGCTATTAGCCCAATTGTACAGTTATAATCTCATTAGCAATCATACAACACAGTATTCTATTAGCCGGGAAGGACTAAGTCCGAACCCCCAATCACAATGTCACCATGCCCGTCATAGAACGCGTGTCTCATCTCAATATAGCACTGTGAAGTGCTAGTACGGGGTTTCAAACCCTCAATACATTGTTTACTACTACCACTCACCTCGAACCGGTAGAAGCTTCAATCCGCCTTGCGCTTGCCTCGCAAATCAATCTCCTCGGATGCCAAATAGCTCAAAATCATAGAGAATGCATCAATATACGCTAATTTCACGAAATTCATTCGAAATAACCCAATTTATATCAAAACCCACAAGTTGTCAAAACCCGACTTTTGGTACACTTGTCGAAAAATTACAAAAATCACATATTCGGAATCCTCATCTCAATACGAGTCTAGGCATATAAAATTTACCAAAATCGGACTCCATTTGCCCACTCAAATCGGTGTTTTTCTTTAATTTAGGCCTAGGGCTCAAACCCACCTTTAATCTTCCATTTACAGAAATTTAACCCATGATTTCATGTTAAAATGATGTAATTAAGCCACAAAACTTACCTCCAACGAATCCCCGATGAATTACCAGCAATTCCCGTGAGTTTCTCTCTCTAGAACTCAAAAATGGCGTTTTGGGTATAAGAACCCGCGACTGGTTCTGTTCTGAACTTAACTTCACTGCCAGCCTCATTTCTTCATCGCGTTCGCGACGCCTCTCACGCGAACGCGATGCCTTTTTCCTCTTCTTCATCGCGAACGCGACACTCTCTCACGCGTCCGCGAAGATCAACTCCGCAACCTCCTGACTTTTACTCTACGCGAACGCGACGTGAAGTCACGCGTCCGCGATGCCTTACCTTTTCCTCTTACGCGAACGCGATGGCCAACTGGCCTCAACCTTCGCGAACGCGGAACCTTCCTTCGCGAACGCGAAGGCTTATTTTATGCCCAGTGATCTGCAGATTTCAGCAGATCATTTCATGCTTCCAAATGCCGGATGATGGTCCGGATTCACCCCAAGGCCCCCGGGACCCCAACGAAAACCACCAACATACCCCAAAACACGATACGAACTTGTTCCAATCATAAAAATACCATCCTAAACATCAAAATCACCAATTACACTAAATTCCTTAAAACTTTCCGAATTACACATTCCATCAAAAAAAACCCGACTAAGCAACGCCCGAATGACCTGAAATTTTGCGGAGAAACCCAAAATCACCTAACGAAGCTACTGCAACTGTCGGAATTCCGTTCCGACCCCCGGATCAAAATCTCACCTACTGTTCGGGTTTCGCCAAAATTCAACCTTAGCCAATTCAAGCCTATTTCTACACCGGCCTCCAAATTCAATTCCGATCGCTCCCCTAAGTCACAAATCACCTTCCGGAACTAACCGAATCATCAGAATCCGATTCCGAGCCCTCTAGCTAAATAGTCAACTCCGGGTTGACTTTCCTTATTCAATTTTCCTTCACAAAGGCTATATGCCTCATTTCCAATCCCAATCACTCCTAACTCACCCGATAGACTCTAACACTGATATAAAATTATAAAACATGTATTTACCACATAACGGGGTGGTAATTCCCGTGACGACGGGCCGGGTCGTCACAATCTCCCCCTCTTAAGCAAACGCTCTTCCTCGAGCGGGTCAAGAAACATACCTGAAGTCTCAAACAAGTGAGGATATCTGCTCCGCATCTCCCGCTCGATCTCCCAAGTGGCCTCCTCCACGGGTCGACCTCTCCACTGAACCTTAACCGATGCAATCTCCTTGGACCTCAATTTTCTCACCCGACGACCCAAAATAGCAATAGGCTCCACATCATAGGATAGATCACCATCAAGCTGGATGGTGCTGAAATCTAATACATGAGACGGATCTCCAATGTACTTCCGGAGCATAGACACATGGAATACTGGATGAAAGCTGGACAAGCTGGGTGGCAAGGCTAACTCATATGCCACCTCTCCAACTCTCCCGAGTATCTCAAAAGGACCAATGTACCTGGGACTCAACTTCCCTTTCCTCCCGAACCTCATGACACCCTTCATGGGTGAAACCTTCAACAATACTCTATCACCAACCATGAAAGACAACTCTCGAACCCTACGGTCCGCATAACTCTTCTGGCGAGACTGTGCTGTGCGAAGCCTCTCCTGGATCAACTTTGCTCTATCCAGAGCATCCTGAACTAACTCAGTCCCTATCAATCTATCCTCACCAGGCTCAAACCATCCGACGGGAGATCTACACCGTCTGCCATACAATGCCTCGTACGGGGCCATCTGAATACTCGACTGGTAGCCGTTGTTGTAGGCAAACTCAGCAAGTGGTAAGAATTCATCCCACAAACCACCAAAGTCAATCACACATGCTCGCAACATATCCTCCAGGATCTGAATAGTACGCTCAGACTGCCCGTCTGTCTGGGGGTGAAATGCTGTACTCAACTCAACCCTCGTACCCATCTCTCGCTGAAATGCTCTCCAAAATTGAGAAGTGAACTGAGTGCCTCTGTCAGATATAATAGACACCGGGACCCCATGCAACCTGACAATCTCCCGAATAAAGATCGCTGCCAACCGCTCCGATGAGTAAGTAGTACTAACTGGGATGAAATGTGCGGACTTAGTCAGCCGATCAACAATCACCCATACAGAATCAAACTTCCTCGCTGTCCGAGGAAGCCCAGTAACAAAATCCATGGTGATCCTCTCCCATTTCCACTCGGGAATAACCATACGCTGAAGAACACCGCCCGGTCTCTGATGCTTATATTTGACCTGCTGGCAATTGAGGCACTTAGCTACATGCCTAACAATATCCATCTTCATTCTCCTCCACCAGTAGTGCTGTCTCAAGTCTTGGTACATCTTTGCGGCACCCGGGTGAATAGAGTACCGCGAACTGTGTGCCTCTTCAAGTATCAACTCCCGCAAACCATCAACATTGGGCACACATATACGGCCCTGCATTCTCAAAACACCATCACTATCGATAGTCACATCTCTAACATCATTATGTTGCACTTTGTCCTTAAGGACAAGCAAATGTGGGTCATCATACTGTCGCTCCCTAATGCGATCATATAAGGAAGATCGAGAAACAACACAAGCCAACACCCGACTCGGCTCCGAAATATCTAATCTCACTAGCCGATTGGCTAGAGCTTGAACATCATAAGCAAATGGCCTCTCCCCAACTGGGATGAAAGCTAAGCTGCCCATGCTAACTGCCTTCCGACTCAAAGCATCGGCCACAACATTTGCCTTCCCGGATGATACAAAATAGTGATGTCATAATCCTTAAGCAACTCCAACCACCTCCGCTGTCTCAAATTAAGGTCCTTCTGTCTGAATAAGTGCTGAAGGCTGCGATGATCCGTGAACACCTCACAGGAGACACCATACAGGTAATGCCTCCAAATCTTCAAAGCATGAACTATGGTTGCTAGCTCCAAATCATGAACAGGGTAGTTCTTCTCGTGGGGCTTCAACCGACGAGAAACATAAGCAATGACCCTACCCTACTGCATCAACACACAACCAATGCCAACTCCTGAGGCATCACAATATACAGTATAAGAATCTAAAGCTGTCGGTAGAACCAAGACTGGTGCTGTGGTCAGTGCTGTCTTGAGCTTCTGAAAGCTCTCCTCGCACTCCTCGGACCATAAGAAAGGAACACCCTTCCGAGTCAATCTAGTCAAGGGTGAAGCAATAGAAGAGAACCCCTGAACGAATCGGCGATAATACCCTGCCAATCCCAGAAAGCTACGGATCTCAGTAACTGAGGTCGGTCTGGGCCAACTCTGTACTGCCTCGACCTTCCTCGGGTCTACCCGAATACCATCACAGGACACCACGTGCCCTAAGAATGCCACGGACTCAAGCCAGAACTCACATTTGGAGAACTTAGCATATAGCTTCTCCTCCCTCAATCTCTGCAACACAATACTCAAGTGCTGAGCATGCTCCTCCTGACTACGGGAGTAGACTAGAATGTCATCAATGAACACAATCACAAATGAATCCAAATAAGGCCTGAACACACTGTTCATCAGATGCATAAATGTTGCTGGGGCGTTGATCAGCCCAAAAGACATCACAAGGAAGTCATAGTGACCATATCTGGTCCTGAATGCAGTCTTCATAATGTCGGACTCTCTAATCTTCAGTTGATGGTAGCCCGAACGAAGATCAATCTTCGAGAACACCCTAGCTCCCTGGAGCTGATCAAATAAATCATCAATACGAGGCAGAGGATACTTATTCTTCACTGTTACTTTGTTTAGCTGCCTATAGTCAATACATATCCTCATAGATCCGTCCTTCTTCATAACAAACAGGACCGGTGCACCCCACGGTGACACACTCGGCCGAATGAACCCCTTATCTAGGAGTTCCTGGAGCTGCTCCTTCAATTCCTTCAACTCAGCTGGTGCCATACGATACGGAGGAATAGAAATAGGCTGAGTGCCCGGCACCAAATCAATCCCAAAATAAATATCCCTGTCCGGCGGCATGCCCGGCAGGTCTGAGGGAAACACATCAGGAAAGTCTCGAACAATGGGACCAGAATCAATACTGGGAGTCCGGGCCTCGACCTCCCGCAAAAATGCTAAATAAGAGAGACATCCCTTCCCAACCATTCGTTGGGCCTTAAGAAAAGATATTACCCTGCTAGGTACATACTCAGTCATGCCTCGCCACTCGATCCTCTGAATGCCCGGCATAGCCAAAGTGACTGTCTTAGCATGACAGTCCGGAATAGCATGACATGGAGATAGCCAGTCCATGCCCAATATAACATCAAAATCAATCATGCTGAGAAGCAACAGGTCTACTCGGGTCTCCACACCTCCAATAGTGACCAAACAGGACCGGTATACGTGGTCCACAACAATAGTATCCCCTATCGGGGTAGATACATGCACTGGCAGCTCAAGACTCCCTCGGGTCGTGCCCAAATGAGGAGCAAAATATGTAGACACATAAGAATAAGTAGAACCGGGATCAAACAATACCGAGGCATCTCCGTGGCAGATTGAAATAATACCTGTAATGACAGCATCAGAAGTAACAGCCTCAGATCGGCCCTGAAAAGCATAGCATCTAGCCTGTCCGCCTGATCGGCCTCCCCCTCGAGAGCGACCCCTAGCTGTCTGACCCTCACCCCTAGCTGGCGAGGCGGGTGCTGAAGCAGAAGGACCGGATGACGAGGGCTGCCCCCTCTGCTGATAAGATCTGGAAACAAGACGGGGACACTCCCTACGGTGATGCCCAAACTCTCCGCACTCGTAGCAACTCCCCGGTGCTGGGTACTGAGACTGATAAGGACCTCTGGCGCTGGAGTGACCAGCTGATGAACTAGGCCGAGATGAACCCTGAGCGGATGGGGCCTGTGAAGAACTCTGAGCTGGCATGGCACTGAGAGATGGCTGGCTCTGGTGCGAACCCTGATAACCCTGTCTAGAAGACCATCTGCGACGATCTGAGCGACCCGACTGCGAAGATATGAAAGAGCGACCTCGGCTCTGCTGACTCTGGCCTCTGGTCTGAGTGCCACTGGAACTAGCTGCTCCTCGAGGCCTCTTGGCCTCCCTCTCATCCCGCTCCTTGCGACGATCTGTCTCTATGTCGTGAGCAATATCCACAGCATCCTTAAATGTACGACTCAAAACCCTCTCCCGAGTCATCAGAATACGAATGGGATAAATGAGGCCGTCCACGAAGCGCCCAATCCTCTCTCTGTCGGAATGAACCAACCATGGTGCATATCTAGATAACTCTGTAAACCTGATCTCATACTCTGACACCGACATGTCCCCTTGACGGAGACCCTCGAACTGCCTACGCATCTCCTCTCTCCGAGATCGAGGCACCCATTTCTCCAAGAACATAGTGGAGAACTCCGGCCATGATAGTGGTCCTGCCTGCCGGCTCGCGGCGCTCATAAGCCTCCCACCAAGCGAAGGTCGGTCCCCGAAACCGAAAGGTAGTGAAAGATACTCCACCGGACTCCAATATCCCTCGCCGTACGAAGCATCCGACGGCACTTATCCGAAAACCTTGGGCGTCCTCGCCGGAGCACCAGTGAAACACTGGAGGAGATAACTCGGTGAACCTCTCGAGACGACGCCGCTCATCGTCTCGTCATAGCTGGGACCCTCGTCCCCTCGAATCCGATCAGTCTGGCTGAACCGGTACCACGAGCTGAACCGGAGGAGCCTGCGGTGTCCGTAAGCCCCGCACCGCCGGCTCTGGAGTGCGTACTGCGGGGTCCGATGACCACCCCCGATCCCCGATGCAGCTGGTGCAGTAGTAACTGAAACCGCCTGTGCTAGGCCAGTGCAGACTGCTAGTATCTGAGCCAGGGTCTCCCGTAGACCCGGAATAACAATGGGCACAGCTGGTGCCTGATCTGGTGCTGCTGGCACCTCTGCAACTGGGGGCCGTGGGTCAGCTGGCACTGCCTCAGCTGCCCTAACTCCGCCACGACCACGACCGCGTCCACGGCCTCTAGCAGGTGGTAGTGGTGGTCGTCCTCCACGTCCAGAAGCTCGAGTTCTCGCCATCCGCGAGAGAATAGAATGTCAAAGTTCAGCTCAAGTCAAAAGTAATCGCACGACAAGAATTCCAAGAATTGAAACTTTTCCTAAAAAGGTTTGCAGCCTCCCGAGGATAAGTACAGGCGTCCCCGCACCGAACCACGAGACTCTACCAACCAGCTCATGACTCGCGAGACCTGTTAACCTAGGCTTTGATACCAACTTGTCACGACCCAAACCCTGGTCGTGATGGCGCCCAACACAATGCTAGGCAAGCCCGACCATATTATCCCTTAAACCAGTCAGTTATTAATCAAATTAAACTTAAACAGTAAATGATCACATCAGGTGATAACCGAAACGTAAAACATACAAAATACGGTCCCAAACATATCGTGGTGTCACGAGACTGAGCCTCTACAGAATAGCATCCTAATACAATCAAGTCTAGACAAGTAGGAAATCAACAAGATGATAAAGAAGGAGAAAACAAGCTCTGCGGACGCTGGCAGCTACCTCGTAATCTCCGCAATAGTAGACAAGGATCAGCAGCTACAATGTCTCAACTGCTCTCGGGCACCTGTGGATCTGCACAGAAAGTGCAGGGGAGTGGGGTGAGTATATTTCAACTCAGTGAGTAACAATAATAAATAATAATTGAAGGTAAGAACTCCTGTGCTATCACTTAGCAGTTCTAAGGCAACCCTCACAGGTACGTCATCATTATAGTAGTACTATAACCTCCAATCCACGCTTATCTCTACAAGATTCCACACTGAACCAACCCTCACTCGTACCCCTACTGTGTACGGCCATCTCAACATATAAAGACACATACCTACGTCTATAATGTATAAATATTTAAGTAGATAGTAGGATATAATTAAGTATAATGCTGCGGCGTGCAGCCCGCTCCAATACATATACCGCTCGCGGTGCGTAGCCCGCTCCATTTAACGTCGACGGCGCTCACTCGGGGGTGTATACGGACTTCGGAGGGTCTCCCTAGGCCCAAATAACACCGCGGCGTGCAGCACGATCCACACAAATATTACTCGCGGCGTGCGGTTCGATCCAATATATATATGTATATATCTCTATACCGCCGCGGCGTGCGGCCCGATCCCATAATATACACCGGTGCTCACCGAGAATGTGTGCGGACTCGGACTCCGAAGGGGCTCCTACAGCCCAAGCGCGATAATACTGCGGCGTGCGGTCCGTCCCACATGTATATTACATGTATATTACCTGCGGCGTGCGGTCCGATCCAATATATATACTGCTGCGGCGTGCAGCCCGATCCAATATAGGTATATATAATACCTCATAATGGGTCCTCGACCCTATCCCAGTCAATATATGCTTGGCCTCTCAGGCCCAATATAATATATCATAGTGGGTCCTTGACCCTATCTCATCTCAATCGGTATAGACTTGGCCTGTCAGGCCCGCTTACCTAGAACAGGGAATTTCACCCTAGATAATCTCTCTCAATGTACACATCTAGTACGGGCTTATATTATGCTATACAGCTAGAGCTACAGCTGAATGTATGTTTCCAATCACGATATAAGGGTCACCTAGCTCTATAGGTTCCCTAATACTCTACAGATCGGCACAAGGCCCCAAACATGGCTATTAGCCCAATTGTACAGTTATAATCTCATTAACAGTCATACAACACAGTATTCAATTAGCCGGGAAGGACTAAGTCCGAACCCCCAATCACAATGTCACCACGCCCGTCATAGAACGCGTGTCTCATCTCAATATAGCACTGTGAAGTGCTAGTACGGGGTTTCAAACCCTCACAGTACATTATTTACTACCACCACTCACCTCGAACCGGTAGAAGCTTCAATCCGCCTTGCGCTTGCCTCGCAAATCAATCTCCTCGGATGCCAACTCCGCTCAAAATCATAGAGAATGCATCAATATACGCTAATTTCACGAAATTCATTCGAAATAACCCAATTTATATCAAAACCCACAAGTTGTCAAAACCCGACTTTTGGTACACTTGTCGAAAAATTACAAAAATCACATATTCGGAATCCTCATCTCGATACGAGTCTAGGCATATAAAATTTACCAAAATCGGACTCCATTTGCCCACTCAAATCAGTGTTTTTCTTTAATTTAGGTCTAGGGCTCAAACCCACCTTTAATCTTCCATTTACAGAAATTTAACCCATGATTTCATGTTAAAATGATGTAATTAAGCCACAAAACTTACCTCCAATGAATCCCCGATGAATTACCAGCAATTCCCGTGAGTTTCTCTCTCTAGAACTCAAAAATGGCGTTTTGGGTATAAGAACCCGCGACTGGTTCGGTTATGAACTTAACTTCACTGCCAGCCTCATTTCTTCATCGCGTTCGCGACGCCTCTCACGCGAACGCGATGCCTTTTTCCTCTTCTTCATCGCGAATGCGACACTCTCTCACGCGTCCGCGAAGATCAACTCCGCAGCCTCCTGACTTTTACTCTACGCGAACGCGACGTGAAGTCACGCGTCCGCGATGCCTTACCTTTTCCTCTTACGCGAACGCGACCCACCCATCGCGAACGCGATGGCCAACTGGCCTCAACCTTCGCGAACGCAGAACCTTCCTTCTCGAACGCGAAGGCTTATTTTATGCCCAGTGATCTGCAGATTTCAGCAGATCATTTCATGCTTCCAAATGCCGGATAATGGTCCGGATTCACCCCGAGGCCCCCGGACCCCAACGAAAACCACCAACATACCCCAAAACATGATACGAACTTGTTCCAATCATAAAAACACCATCCTAAACATCAAAATCACCAATTACACACGGATTCAAGCCTAAATTTCTTAAAACTTTCCGAATTACACATTCGATGAAAAACCCGACCAAACGACGTCCGAATGACCTGAAATTTTGCAGGCACATCCAAAATCACCTAACGGAGCTACTGCAACTGTCGGAACTCCATTCCGACTCCCGGATCAAAATCTCACCTACCGTTCGGATTTCGCCAAAATTCAACCTTAGCCAATTCAAGCCTATTTCTACACCGGCCTCCAAATTCAATTCCGATCGCTCCCCTAAGTCACAAATCACCTCCCGGAACTAACCGAATCATCAGAATCCGATTCCGAGCCCTCTAGCTAAATAGTCAACTCCGGGTTGACTTTCCTTATTCAATTTTCCTTCACAAAGGCTATATGCCTCATTTCCAATCCCAATCACTCCTAACTCACCCGATAGACTCTAACACTGATATAAAATTATAAAACATGTATTTACCACATAACGGGGTGGTAATTCCCGTGACGACGGGCCGGGTCGTCACAATCTCCCCCTCTTAAGCAAACGCTCTTCCTCGAGCGGGTCAAGAAACATACCTGAAGTCTCAAACAAGTGAGGATATCTGCTCCGCATCTCCCGCTCGATCTCCCAAGTGGCCTCCTCCACGGGTCGACCTCTCCACTGAACCTTAACCGATGCAATCTCCTTGGACCTCAATTTTCTCACCCGACGACCCAAAATAGCAATAGGCTCCACATCATAGGATAGATCACCATCAAGCTGAATGGTACTGAAGTCTAATACATGAGACGGATCTCCAATGTACTTCCGGAGCATAGACACATGGAATACTGGATGAACGCTGGATAAGCTGGGTGGCAAGGCTAACTCATATGCCACCTCTCCAACTCTCCTGAGTATCTCAAAAGGACCAATGTACCTGGGACTCAACTTCCCTTTTCTCCCGAACCTCATGACACCCTTCATGGGTGAAACCTTCAGCAATACCCTATCACCAACCACGAAAGACAACTCTCGAACCCTACGGTCCGCATAACTCTTTTGGCGTGGCTGTGCTTTGCGAAGCCTCTCCTGAATCAACTTCACTCTATCCAGAGCATCCTGAAATAATACAAGTTCTATCAATCTATCCTCACCGAGCTCAAACCATCCGACGGGAGATCTACACCGTCTGCCATACAATGCCTCGTACGGGGCCATCTGAATACTCGACTGGTAGCTGTTGTTGTAGGCAAACTCAGCAAGTGGTAAGAATTCATCCCACGAACCACCAAAGTCAATCACACATGCTCGCAACATATCCTCCGGGATCTGAATAGTACGCTCAGACTGCCCGTCTGTCTGGGGGTGAAATGCTGTACTCAACTCAACCCGCATATCCATCTCTCGTTGAAATGCTCTCCAAAACTGAGATGTGAACTGAGTGCCTCTATCAGATATAATAGACACCGGGACCCCATGCAACCCGACAATCTCCCAAATAAAGATCGCTGCCAACCACTCCGATGAGTAAGTAGTACTAACTGGGATGAAATGTGCGGACTTAGTCAGCCGATCAACAATCACCCATACAGAATCAAACTTCCTCGCTGTCCGAGGGAGCCCAATAACAAAATCCATGGTGATCCTCTCCCATTTCCACTCGGGAATAACCATACGCTGAAGAACACCGCCCGGTCTCTGATGCTCATATTTGACCTGCTGGCAATTGAGGCACTTAGCTACATGCCTAACAATATCCATCTTCATTCTCCTCCACCGGTAGTGATGTCTCAAGTCTTGGTACATCTTTGCGGCACCTGGGTGAATAGAGTACCGCAAACTGTGTGCCTCTTCAAGTATCAACTCCCGCAAACCATCAACATTGGGCACACATATACGGCCCTGCATTCTCAAAACACCATCACTGTCGATAGTCACATCTCTAACATCATTATGCTGCACTTTGTCCTTAAGGACAAGCAAATGTGGGTCATCATACTGTCGCTCCCTAATGCGATCATATAAGGAAGATCGAGAAACAACACAAGCCAACACCCGACTCGGCTCCGAAATATCTAATCTCACTAGCCGATTGGCTAGAGCCTGAACATCATAAGCAAATGGCCTCTCCCTAACTGGGATGAAAGCTAAGCTGCCCATGCTAACCGCCTTCCGACTCAAAGCATCGGTCACCACATTGGCCTTCCCCGGATGATACAAAATAGTGATGTCATAATCCTTAAGCAACTCCAACCATCTCCGCTGTCTCAAATTAAGGTCCTTTTGTCTGAATAAGTGCTGAAGGCTGCGATGATCCGTGAACACCTCACAGGAGACACCATACAGGTAATGCCTCCAAATTTTCAAAGCATGAACTATGGCTGCTACCTCCAAATCATGAACAGGGTAGTTCTTCTCGTGGGGCTTCAACTGACGAGAAGCATAAGCAATGACCCTACCCTCCTGCATCAACACACAACCAATGCCAACTCCTAAGGCATCACAATATACAGTATAAGAATCTGAAGCTGTCGGTAGAATCAAGACTGGTGCTGTGGTCAGTGCCGTCTTGAGCTTCCGAAAGCTCTCCTCGCACTCCTCGGACCATAAGAAAGGAACACCCTTCTGAGTCAATCTAGTCAAGGGTGAAGCAATAGAAGAGAACCCCTGAACGAATCGGCGATAATACCCTGCCAATCCCAGAAAGCTACGAATCTCAGTAACTGAGGTCGGTCTGGGCCAACTCTGCACTGCCTCGACCTTCCTCGGATCTACCTGAATACCATCACAGGACACCACATGCCCTAGAAATGCTACGGACTCAAGCCAAAACTCGCACTTGGAGAATTTAGCATATAGCTTCTCCTCCCTCAATCTCTGCAACACAATACTCAAATGCTGAGCATGCTCCTCCCGACTACGGGAGTAGACTAGAATGTCATCAATGAACACAATCACAAATGAATCCAAATAAGGCCTGAACACACTGTTCATCAGATGCATAAATGCTGCTGGGGCGTTGGTCAGCCCAAATGACATCACAAGGAACTCATAATGACCATATCGGGTCCGAAATGCAGTCTTCATAATGTCAGACTCTCTAATCTTCAACTGATGGTAGCCTGAACGAAGATCAATCTTCGAGAACACCCTAGCTCCCTGGAGCTGATCAAATAAATCATCAATACGAGGCAGAGGATACTTATTCTTCACTGTTACTTTGTTTAGCTGCCTATAGTCAATACACATCCTCATAGATCCGTCCTTCTTCTTAACAAACAGGACCGGTGCACCCCACGGCGACACACTCGGCCGAATGAACCCCTTATCTAGGAGTTCCCGGAGCTGCTCCTTCAATTCCTTCAACTCAGCTGGTGCCATACGATACGGAGGAATAGAAATAGGCTGAGTGCCTGGCACCAAATCGATACCAAAATCAATATCCCTGTCCGGCGGCATGCCCGGCAGGTCTGAGGGAAACACATCAGGAAAGTCTCGCACAATGGGAACAGAATCAATACTGGGAGTCCGGGCCTCGACCTCCCGCACAAATGCTAAATAAGAGAGACATCCCTTCCCAACCATTCGTTGGGCCTTGAGGAAAGATATTACCCTGCTAGGTACATACTCAGTCGTGCCTCGCCACTCGATCCTATGAATGCCCGGCATAGCCAAAGTCGTCTTAGCATGACAGTCCAGAATAGCATGACATGGAGATAGCCAGTCCATGCCCAATATAACATCAAAATCAATCACGTTGAGAAGCAACAGGTCTACTCGGGTCTCCAGAGCTCCAATAGTGACCAAACAGGACCAGTATACGTGGTCCACAACAATAGTATCCCCTACCGGGTAGATACATGCACTGGCAGCTCAAGACTCCCTCGGGTCGTGCCCAAATGAGGAGCAAAATATGTAGACACATAAGAATAAGTAGAACCGGGATCAAACAATACTTAGGCATCTCTGTGGTAGACTGAAATAATACCTGTAATGACATCATCAGAAGCAACAGCCTCAGATCGGCCCTGAAAAGCATAGCATCTAGCCTGTCCGCCTGATCGGCCTCCCCCTCGAGAGCGACCCCTAGCCGTCTGACCCTCACCCCTAGCTGGCGGGGCGGGTGCTGAAGTAGAAGGACCAGATGACGAGGGCTGCCCTCTCTGCTGATAAGATCCGGAAACAAGACGGGGACACTCCCTACGGTGGTGCCCAAACTCTCCGCACTCGTAGCAACTCCCCGGTGCTGGGTACTGAGACTGATAAGGACCTCTGGCGCTGGAGTGACCAGCTGATGAACTAGGCCGAGATGAACCCTGAGCAAATGGGACCTGTGAAGAACTCTGAGCTGGCATGGCACTGAGAGATGGCTGGCTCTGGTGCGAACCCTGATAACCCTGTCTAGGAGACCATCTGCGACGATCTGAGCGACCCGACTGCGAAGACCTGAAAGAGCGACCTCGGCTCTGCTGACTCTGGCCTCTGGTCTGAGTGCCACTGGAACTAGCTGCTCCTCGAGGCCTCTTGGCCTCCCTCTCATCCCGCTCCCTGCGACGATCTGTCTCAATGTCGCGAGCAATATCCACCGCATCCTCAAATGTACGACTCAAAACCCTCTCCCGAGTCATCAGAATACGAATGGGATAAATGAGGCCGTCCACGAAGCGCCCAATCCTCTCTCTGTCGGAATGAACCAACCACGGTGCATATCCGGACAACTCTGTAAACCTGATCTCATACTCTGACACTGACATGTCCCCCTGACGGAGACCCTCAAACTGCCTACGCATCTCCTCTCTCCGAGATCGAGGCACCCATTTCTCCAAGAACATAGTAGAGAACTCTAGCCATGATAGTAGTGCTGCCCTTGCTGGCCTGCGGCGCTCAAAAGCCTCCCACCAATCTAAGGCTGGCCCCTGAAACTGAAAGGTAGTGAAAGATACCCCACTGGACTCCAAGATCCCTACCGTATGAAGTATCCGACGGCACATGTCCAAAAAACCTTGGGCGTCCTCGCCCGGAGTACCAGTGAACACTGGAAGAGATAACCTAGTGAACCTCTCGAGACGACGCCGCTCATCGTCCGTCATAGCTGGGACCCTGTCCCCCTGAACATGATCTGCTGGCTGAGCCGGAACCACAGGCTGAACTGGAGGAGCCTCTGGTGTCTGCAAGCCCTGCACTGCTGGCTCTGGAGTGCGTGCTGCGGGGGTCTGATGACCACCCCCGATCCCTGATGCAGCTGCCGCGGTAGTAACTGAAACCGCCTGCTCCAAGCGAGTGCAAACTGCTAGTATCTGAGCCAGGGTCTCCAGTAGACCCGGAATGAAAATGGGCACCGTTGGTGTCTAAACTGGTGTCGCTGACACCTCTGCAACTGGGGCCTGTGGGTCAGCTGGCACTGCCTCAGCTGCCCTAACTCCGCCACGACCACGACCGCGTCCACGGCCTCTAGCAGGTGGTAGTGGTGGTCGTCCTCCACGTCCGGATGATCGAGTTCTCGCCATCCGCGAGAGAATAGAATGTCAAAGTTCAGTTCAAGTCAAAAGTAATCGCACGACAAGAATTCCAAGAATTGAAACTTTTCCTAAAAAGGTTTGCGGCCTCCCGAGGATAAGTACAGGCGTCCCCGCACCGATCCACGAGACTCTACCAACCGGCTCATGACTCGCGAGACCTGTTAACCTAGGCTTTGATACCAACTTGTCACGACCCAAACCCCGGTCGTGATGGCGCCCAACACAATGCTAGGCAAGCCCGACCATATTATCCCTTAAACCAGCCAGTTATTAATCAAATTAAACTTAAACAGTAAATGATCATATCAAGTGATAACCGAAACGTAAAACATACAAAATACGGTCCCAAACATATCGTGGTGTCACGAGACTGAGCCTCTACAGAATAGCATCCTAATACAATCAAGTCTAGACAAGTAGGAAATCAACAAGATGATAGAGAAGGAGAAAACAAGCTCTGCGGACGCTGGCAGCTACCTCGTAATCTCCGCAAAAGTAGACAAGGATCAGCAGCTACAATGTCTCAACTGCTCTCGGGCACCTGTGGATCTGCACAGAAAGTGCAGGGGAGTGGGGTGAGTATATTTCAACTCAGTGAGTAACAATAATAAATAATAACCGAAGGTAAGAACTCATGTGCTATCACTTAGCAGTTCTAAGGCAACCCTCACAGGTACGTCATCATTATAGTAGTAATATAACCTCCAATCCACGCTTATCTCTACAAGATTCCACACTGAACCAACCCTCACTCGTACCCCTACTGTATACGGCCATCTCAACATATAAAGACACATACCTACGTCTATAATGTATAAATATTTAAGTAGATAGTAGGATATAATTAAGTATAATGCTGCGGCGTGCAGCCCGCTCCAATACATATACCGCTGCGGCGGGCGTGCAGTCCGTCCCACATGTATATTACATGTATATTACAAGTATATTACTACGGCGTGCAGCCCGTCCCACATATATATCACATGTATATTACTGTGGCGTGCAGCCCGATCCAATATATATATGTATATATCTCTATACTGCTACGGCGTGCAGCCCGATCCCAGTCAGTATATACTTGGCCTCTCAGGCCCAATATAATATATACTGTTGCGGCGTGCAGCCCGATCCAATATGTATACTGTTGCGGCGTGCAGCCCGATCCAATATATATAAGCTGCGGCATGCAACCCGATCCAATATATATATTGCTGCGGCGTGCGGCCCGATCCAATATAGGTATATATATATATAATACCTCATAATGGGTCCTTGACCCTATCCCAGTCAATATATGCTTGGCCTCTCAGGCCCAATATAATATATCACGATGGGTCCTAGACCCTGTCTCAGTCAATATAGATTTGGCCTTTCAGGCCCACTCAGCTAGAACAGGGAATTCCACCCTAGATAATCTCTCTCAATGTACACATCTAGTACGGGCTCATATTATGCTATACAACTAGAGCTACAGCTGAGTGTATGTTTCCAACACGATATAAGGGTCACCTAGCTCTATAGGTTCCCTAATGCTCTACAGATCGGCACAAGGCCCCAAACATGGCTATTAGCCCAATTGTACAGTTATAATCTCATTAACAGTCATACAACACAATATTCTATTAGCCGGGAAGGACTAAGTCCGAACCCCCAATCACAATGTCACCACGCCCGTCATAGAACGCGTGTCTCATCTCAATATAGCACTGTGTGAAGTGCTAGTACGGGGTTTCAAACCCTCAGTACATTGTTTACTACTACCACTCACCTCGAACCGGTAGAAGCTTCAATCCGCCTTGCGCTTGCCTCGCAAATCAATCTCCTCGGATGCCAAATCTGCTCAAAATCATAGAGAATGCATCAATATACGCTAATTTCACGAAATTCATTCGAAATAACCCAATTTATATCAAAACCCACAAGTTGTCAAAACCCGACTTTTGGTACACTTGTCGAAAAATTACAAAAATCACATATTCGGAATCCTCATCTCGATACGAGTCTAGGCATATAAAATTTACCAAAATCGGACTCCATTTGCCCACTCAAATCAGTATTTTTCTTTAATTTAGGCCTAGGGCTCAAACCCACCTTTAATCTTCCATTTACAGAAATTTAACCCATGATTTCATGTTAAAATGATGTAATTAAGCCACAAAACTTACCTCCAATGAATCCCCGATGAATTACCAGCAATTCCCGTGAGTTTCTCTCTCTAGAACTCAAAAATGGCGTTTTGGGTATAAGAACCCGCGACTGGTTCTGTTCTGAACTTAACTTCACTGCCAGCCTCATTTCTTCATCGCGTTCGCGACGCCTCTCACGCGAACGCGATGCCTTTTTCCTCTTCTTCATCGCGAACGCGACACTCTCTCACGCGTCCGCGAAGATCAACTCCGCAGCCTCCTGACTTTTACTCTACGCGAACGCGACGTGAAGTCACGCGTCCGCGATGCCTTACCTTTTCCTCTTACGCGAACGCGATGGCCAACTGGCCTCAACCTTCGCGAACGCGAAGGCTTATTTTATGCCCAGTGATCTGCAGATTTCAGCAGATCATTTCATGCTTCCAAATGCCGAATAATGGTCCGGATTCACCCCGAGGCCCCCGGGACCCCAACGAAAACCACCAACATACCCCAAAACACGATACGAACTTGTTCCAATCATAAAAACACCATCCTACACATCAAAATCACCAATTACACACGGATTCAAGCCTAAATTTCTTAAAACTTTCCGAATTACACATTCGATGAAAAACCCGACCAAACGACGTCCGAATGACCTGAAATTTTGCAGGCACATCCAAAATCACCTAACGGAGCTACTGCAACTGTCGAATTCCATTCCGACTCCCGGATCAAAATCTCACCTACCGTTCGGATTTCGCCAAAATTCAACCTTAGCCAATTCAAGCCTATTTCTACACCGGCCTCCAAATTCAATTCCGATCGCTCCCCTAAGTCACAAATCACCTCCCGGAACTAACCGAATCATCAGAATCCGATTCCGAGCCCTCTAGCTAAATAGTCAACTCCGGGTTGACTTTCCTTATTCAATTTTCCTTCACAAAGGCTATATGCCTCATTTCCAATCCCAATCAATTCTAACTCACCCGATAGACTCTAACACTGATATAAAATTATAAAACATGTATTTACCACATAACGGGGTGGTAATTCCCGTGACGACGGGCCGGGTCGTCACAATCTCTTATTAATCTTCATATAAATAAATTTTTAAATCATCATGTGCTATTATTAACGTGCAACGCACGTTTATAGATACTAGTATTATAAATTATGGATATATTTTAAATAGCGGGCTTGAAAATGATAATTATTACACTTCGTTATTCATATAGTCGGTTTGGTTCGGTCTTTTTCTGATTAAAACCAAACTGAATCAAATTTCATCGATTTTTAATATCGATTTTTTGGTCGGTTCGATTTGATTTTGAATTTTTAAAAATACCCCAATTTAAAATTATTTTCTCCATTCAAATTGTAAGACGTACGTGAAATGCTGATTCGAGCTTCTAGAAGTATGGTGAGATTTGAGTTCAATTGGGCGTGGGAAGTGTGGAGGACCATAGCTTACTTGCTTTTGAGTTTTGCCCTTTGTCTGGATAAATTTGGATCACTCTTTTTTGGAGGTAAAATAATTAAACAGAAGTATGAGTGTCTGTTACGGTCATCTGTTGCCCAGATGGAAATTATATAACAAATTGATTCTTTGATTCTTCTAGAAGGAAAACGACCACGCACAAGTCTAGGAGCGGAATAATATTTAATTTCGATTCGGCTGACCCCAGTAAATTTTGATTCATATTAAAAAATTTGATCCATTGAGTATTTTAAAATTATTAATTTAAAAATTAATAACTTAATTCTAAACATATATACTTTAAATTCTAGCCTCAGCACAAGTCTATGATATATCAACAACATGAAGAGTGACGTTCAAGTGTTGTGTCGTTGTCATCCCTTTAACGGATTCTTGCCTTTCTTTGTTCACAAATGGTGAACGGAAATTTCCGTTTCTTGTATATTACTCTATCAAAAGTTGATGGTTTTTGGAAAATAGGTAAGCAGACAAAACATGTGAATTTATTTATTTAATTAAGGTTAACTTTTATATATTGGATTGGCTTATTAATTGTCTTTTATATCCTATAGTAAGCATGACATTGACAACTCGGAGAATAGGTTAAGTACTCTGCCCCAGTCAGAGGCGGGTCTGATAAGATCTTATTGGTTGACGGTCATCGACACACTCGGAAAGTTCGATACTTTTTTTATGAATATAGTTTTTAAAAAAATTGATATATTAGTAGTTAGGGGTGTACAAAATAAACCGACAAACTATACCAAATCGATAATCCGAATCAAACAGAGGAAACAAATTCGATTATGGTTTGATGTTAGAAAAAAAAATCGACCACAATTGATTTGGTTTAGTTTGGATTTAACTTTAAAAAAGTCAAATCGAAACCAAACCAACCCCGACATTACATGTATACAAGTTTTAAAAATATTTTATATATAAGAATATAATTGTAATGTAATTTATAAATATTTTTTAAATTTTTTCATAGTTACCTCTTTTAACGTATTATTTCAAGATTGGACTTAGAATTTTTGAAAGATCAAATATATTTTATAACCCATAAAAGTTAGTAACTCAAATAAAGCCTAAAGCAAAATCAAATCAATACTAATACTAACAAAAAAAAATCATTCAATACTAAGAATGACAATAGTATTGGATATTTTTTTTTTAGTTTTGCATTGGTTTAGATAGTGAAAGTGTATAACTTACTTTAAAAATTATTTAGTCAAATAATTAATACTTAGTACTTATTAGTCGTATTTATTTTAGCATGATTTAATTAGTACTTTTAGATCATATTTATTTTATTATGACTTATTAATTAGCACTATTTATTTTATGGGATTTCTCGAGTATTTTAATATAATCATGACTCATCTCACATTATTATATTATTTTAGTGGGTAACATCTTATATAGTTTTATCCTACTAGGACCTAAGAAATATTAGAGCACAAGTATATATATTTTATACTATGAAGATTTTGTCGGAAAAAATTTCTATCATAATATTAGTATAAAACTTGTTTAAACTATCAGTAAATATAATTGAATTTTTATTTAATTATTATCAAATGAAAGTGACCTCAAACTCTTCGTTTGTACGCAATGACGTTTTATTGCTGCTAAATACATTATTGACTTCTACATTTACAGGTATCGTAGGGCCATAATCTTCTATTAAAATTGTGGTTAAATATTAGTACGATTCAAAGCAAGCAAAACATATGCTATTGACACTTAGAGTTTCTTTCTGCCTATCATTTTAAATTAGAAAGCATATGCTTTTTAAGTTCCAATTATTCTAAAAACTAGTATATAAAGTTTAAAGCTTTCGGTTTTACTTTAGGTTAATTATACGACCAATAAAACATTATTTAGTTATGTGGAGATTAGTTTTTAAAAAATTCTTCCAAATATATATTATATTATTTTATGCTGAGATTACTTTACCCAACGAGAACGATACAGTCTTTAACGTGAACCTCAAAAGGTTATTTTAGTAAGTTTTAGACTTAGAAGTAACTTATTCAACGTGACAAAATTTCTAAAGTGTAGTTTTGTGGGTACAACTTTTTCAGCCATTGTATCAGATTCTCTATACTGGACAAAGCTGCGAATGAAAAAGTAAAGTTGTCTAAAAGAGACCATAGAAGGATTTGATGTAGCGGATGAGCTTGTTCTTTTCTTAATTAGAAGTTCCGGGTTTGCGTTCTGAGTATAAAAAAATTCATATTAGAGTAGAGAGTGTTTTCCCTGAAATAGGACCTTATACGGTGTGAATTCAAATACAGTCGAGCTTAAATTTAAATATCGAATACTGAATGGAAAATTCAAAAGAATTTATCTAAAAGAGAAAGGAATAATTAAAGAGAAGAGAAAAAGGAAAAGGAAAGGAAGGAAAAGGAAAAGCTACTCATCAATTTTCCAACTCTTTTTTTGTTTTTTACTTTTTCTTTTCTCTCTTAATGTTTGTTCTTTTTCTTGAGTGTCGAACTCCAATAAATTAAGGACAAAGTTGAACTTTGAATATAAATGGCTAAACACTAAGAAGTCTAGCCTTAATGGCAAAATGAAATGGTACAAATTGCAACAATGGGTATGTACACATTTTAAATAACAAATTCTTAGTTGATATTCCTTTCGGTCCAAAATAAGTAATTTTTTAGTTATTTTTACATAATTTAAAAAATTTATCTTTTTACATTAATTAGCAAAGAACTTGATCATATTTATTTTTACTATCTCTTCACATAAACACTCCTAAAATATATCCAACACTATTTACTCCAATGACAATACAGACAAAAAATAATTTATTCATTCTTGAAATCTGGAAAAATGAATGGACCACAAAAAAAATGGTAAAAAAATTACTTATTTTAGACCGGAAAGAATACGTAGTTAGCAATTGAAAGATTTACGAGAAACACACCAAACGACACAGTGACAATATAAATGAATTTTACTCAATCAATGCAGTTAAAATCAGTTATATGTAACTCTCTATATCAAAATAGATTGGTAACCTACACACAACACAATATGGTAAATGACGTGATACAACAGGTAATACTATTGAAAGTGTAAGAATTTTTTTATAGATAATTTTAATCCAAACTGAAAAAACATATAGTAGTAAAATTAAAGAAGACTTGACCAAATGGCTAAGCTCTATTTTCATGATATTTGCTTTCATTGTCAAGCACTTGAAGGTGGAATGAAACTCATAAAGACACTGGTTCTCATTTTCAAGCATTTTGAAAGTAAAAAATTAAATTTTCTCAGCTTTTCCCAGTAGGCAGTAGCGAAATCAGGAATTTTCTCAAGAATGTTCAAACTCGAAAAATGTGAAAAAATTTCCGGTAAAGAGTATTCAATATATGTTATATACCTATAAAACCTAATATTTTACTTATATCCTCAGTGTAATGTTTTGACGAATAGTGTCAGTTGACCAATGGCAAAGCCACGTGATCATAAGGCAGTATATATAGGTAAATTATTATATTTTAGAGATATATAACACATATTGAACCACCTTGGTCGCAAATTTTTTTTGCTTCTTTCAAATTTGAATACTCTTGAAAAAATTTCTAATTTCACTACTGCAGTGTACCACCCTTTCGTACATGTGGCTTGGCCCTACTTGTAGGGGCAAGTTTCTAGAGCAAAAAAATAAAGCCGTTAATTAATTTCAAGTGAATTGTAGTTTTTTATATATCTATGTTAAATTATTATGATTATTGGCAGTATACCTGAGTAAATAAATTCACACATTTAAATCATGAAATAAACAATTTATAACCACTCTTATTAAACATGCATCCCTATCCGCTTTTCAAAACTTGAGAAATTCAATTTTTCCTTTCAATTAAGGGCCGTTTGGTACGGGTATAAGAAGATATAGTGCTAGTGTAAAAAATTAATACCACTTTATACTTTGCTTTTTCAGTAAATCTGATATACGTTATTCCGAGATTAAAATTGGTACCGGGATAACTAATACCTTGTAGAGGGTGAGGTAATTAGTGACGGAATAACTTATATCTTCTTCTTAGAAATTCTTAATAGTACAATATATCAAACAATGGATAAAAAATAATATCAGAATAACTAATCTCAACATAACTTATCCCGGCATAATCTATATTAAACCAAACGACCCCTAATAGTACTAAATATTTCTATCACATTAATTTTTATTGTTGACACTTCAACAAGAAGATGTAAGAAGAACATCTTACATCAAGTTGATTTAACAAACTCGAAGTCTTTATCACAATGTGTGTGTCAAGCTAATCTGTGTACAAAGTCAACTCCAGCATTAATGTAACTATTAATATGCTAAAACAAAACGCAAGCAAAGCACACGTGATATCATTGATCCATTTGCCATAAGCCATCCAGTTTTCAACTCTATTATTTTGTGTTTGTATATCTTGTTTGTGCAGATGATCATTCAACATTCGGTTTATTGCATTAAGTCATAAAACTAAATTCTAAAACGAAAAGATAATTCAGTCATCTCTATACATCATAGAAACCAGAAAAAAAGCTAATCAAGGGCGTAGACACCTTGCTTGATGTGGTATCACAAATTATAAATAAAATTATTATTTTGAATAAAATATAAAAAATAACACCGCTTGCCATTACTATAATTTATTCATTTCTTCAACTATTAATATCGATATCGGTTACGAAAATTTCTGTGTATGTCACTAACATCAATAAAATATTAAATCTGAAACACAACTATTTTTCTTGTAGTACCCAAAATAATGGAGATTTTTCTCTATTAGATTAGCAAGAGTGTGATACAAATAGATCTCTAATTAACCATGATCACTGCAATGGGATGACAATATGTGTTTGACCTAAAAGCTATCGATTGCTTTATAAGTAAGGGACAATCAAAGAATATGAAGAGGTAAATCAGAATCAACGATAATAAACCCAAGGACAGATCTATAGTTCGTATGTTATTTGTTCTGATGAGATTGTAGCGAGACGAAGTGGGTTATTGATACAAATCACCGAGAGAGAAATAGTAGAGAGAAGATGATAGTAAGAGAGATAGTCAGAAGTTGTAATATTAATGAAAATAACACCTGCCTTACAAATGAGGGAGGCCTTTCCTTATATAGAAGGAAGGCTCCCTCGTCAAAATATCATTTATTCAAGGACCACTGTCGTTCCAGGAATATAAACGGGCGGAGGGGCCGGAGTACTCATACAGGCGAGTCTGACACTACGCCTTTTTTGTTAGAGGTGTACTCCCTTACGTTGTATGGGCGTGAAGAGAGGTATATTTGGCTTTAGTGGCCGTGAAAGGAGGCGTACTCGACTTTCATCAGTTACGTCTGATTCGACCCCATACAGTTAGTCCCTCCGCATGTTGGAGATGTATTCGACATACATCTGCAATGGGTGGAAAAGATCGACTCGTCTCGGAGTTATCCGTTTATGTACATGTGGCTTTATTTTTTGAACCGTCGTTTGCTGACGGCATGCATCATAATTACAACTGCTCTCGAGGCAGATCAAGAGATGATTTGATGTTTTGGCTTCCCGCCTCCTTTTCTGACACCAATCTCTTCGAATCCTGTGTACTGGTCCGCTATAAATAGGGAGGGATTTCAAGTTTTTTCATTCTTCGGATCTCTAAAAAAAGTTCTTTGTATTTTGTTATTTTTTAATAGCGACTTTTAGCGATTTTACATTTTGACTTTCAGAGCTTGTTGACGTACTTTAACCTTGATCAAAAAGTTAATAATGTCTAAAGGTAGTCGTCGTCGTGGGACAAATGGGGATGAGGCCACTTCTAGGGTCCCTCCACCTTCGGAAGGTAGGAAGAAATCCCTCAAGCCCCTCGTTCCTCTTTCTGTAGATAACGTACTTCCTCGTGAACTATACGTTCAAAGGGACTTTCCCTCGAAGGTACTGCCCCGACATGGGAGAGGTCTAAATTTACCGAGTCACATTTGGATGATCTCCGTGTTTCTTGTCATATTTCGGAGACGGTAATCATGCAAACGATAGAGGGGGATTTTGCCAATGTATAAAGAATGGGGTTCTGTGCTTTCTACGAGTACCCGTTCATAAGAGAGTGTGGCATTCCTATCTACTTATTGGCAGAGGAGCAATGCAGATTTTACAACGTGTGTCCGGCCCAACTTACTCCCTACACATGGAAAATATGTTGTATTCTAACGACTTACGCCGAGAGGGCCGGACTGGATGTTACAGTATATCATTTGCTGCAATTATTCAGTCCCGGACTTATGAGGGGGACGATGCTACAATTGAAGAGCCGTTGGACGAAGGGCTTGGTCGTTGAGACTGACGACAAGCCCAATCGCCAGTTTTGTTTGAAGTTTTTCTTCATTCGAACCTCAAACTTGGTGTCGAACCCCGCTGGATTCCCCGAAGCATGGAATACCGAACGTAGGTGTCGTTTCTTCTACTTAGTTATTTATGCTTGCTTGACTTTCGTCACCTTTTTACATTTTTATATCTGCAGCAAGGGTGCACACGCCCCAGTCCGTGTTGGATATTAGAGCATGGGTAGGGAGGTTGATCCTGTTCGCTGAAGAATGCAAGGCGTGGGTGGAATTCACCATGAGATATGGCCTTCCAGGTATTGCGCTAGTTTTAGGTTTGGCGACCATGTTTTTTGATGTTGTATTTTCTGACGCATCTTTCCTTGGTTAATTGTGTTGGCAGCCCGGAGCGTACCACGGAGGAGGAGACGTCGAGCTACCGCTTTCTCATCAGTGGATTCTGGCTTCGAGCATGTAGCTCATGTAAGTAAGGACGTTCCTGAGGCCACTAGACCTGAGGGCGATCATACGGATATGGAGGCGTCTAGTGAGGATGCTTCCGATGCTGTTCGCTCTGAAGGCGAGGCCGTGATTTAGGAGCCCGCTTCCGAGGACGTTCCTGGTATTTCTCGTCCCACAGTTGAGTCGGTAATTGAACTGACGGTTGGAGAGGGCCCATCGCCTCCATCTCCTTTTGTTGAAGAGGAGGCTTCCGAAGGCGATGAGCCGCCAGAGCGAAAAAAGGCACCGATTACTTCTTGGTAAAGGCATGGTCGTGGAGCAGAGGAAGGCGGTTACTCGCCGCCTTGAATCGAGGTCGGTCTTTATGGGCGACGTGACTCGACCAGAGAGGTCGGCCTTCTTGAGGGAAGTTGCGGGCGATACTTCTTCTCCTCACGTTGAGGACGGTAACACGCCGGCTGTCGCCGGGCTGGCTGCTGACGAGGAAGGAGCAGCTCCTGAACGAGTTCCTGCCTCTGCAGAGGTTCCGCGAGAGGACTACGCTCGGGTGGACATGGCGATGATGGGACCTACCCGTCGGCTTATGATCCCTACGGGATACAACCTGTTGCTAGACAGTGAGCAGGCCGCGGCGAACATGTCCTTATTATGCGCTGCTGCCGGGACTAAATCTTTAAAGGACATAAGCGACAGGGACTTATCTCGTCGAGTTGCTGGAGCTGCTTTGCAGGTAAGACTTTGTCGTTGTTTTCGTTGTTCTGTCATAAGCCCTGAGGCATGTGTCGTTTTGAATTTTGTTTCTTCTTTGTTTTTCTCTCAGACCCTCATTTTAGAAGTGGAGCGAGGCCGGCATGAGCGGAAAAATAGCGCCGCCCTTAGGAAGGCGACAAAGAAGTACAGGGAGGTCCGCGGTAAACACAAGACACTAGCAGACCTTTATACCCAGGACCCGCAATTTCATGTTTTCCGTAAGGGGCTGGAGTGGGCGGATGGTCAACTGCAGAAGCGCACAGCTCAACTAGAAAAGGTAGATGCAGACCTAATGGCTGATGTGGCTCGAAACACTCAGCTGGAGAGTCTCCTTAATCAGAAGGATGAAGAGTTGGAAGTGGGCCGTGTGGCGATGGCAGAGGCAGCTGAGTTGCGTGCCAGAATTGGTGCCCTAACTGCTGAACTGGGGGCTAAAACGGCTGAGGTAGCCGCTCCTCTGCAGGCGGAGGCGGTCGATCCTGTTGGCGATATGTCCCGTGAAGCTCACGACATGTGGTTTTATGCCAAGGTGAGGCAGACTGTATTCGAGGAACTGCAGGCCATCGGCAGAGCCACCAAGATGGAGGTTTAAGATCAGTGTCGCCTGGTTAGGGTTGCACGCAAAGCTTGTGGGTACAACCCTGACTCCCCGGACCCAGCGGGCAATACTTTTGCGGATGTGAATTAGTTGGGAACGGGGTCCTGGATTTCTTTGGCATTCCGGACTGAGCGCGGTGATGACCGTGATGATGGCGCGGTTGGTGCAGCAGGGGGTGGCGGAGGCCAGGGTAGTTAGGTTAAAATCTTTACTCTGATTTTGTAATCGAAGAGACATTGTAATCTGTGAATGATTTGTAATGATACATGCGAATTGTTTTATTTTTATGTCTTCTTTCACAATTTTTGTTTTGCGTACTTGTTGCATGGCGTCACCTTTTATTGAGTTAATTTATCGTAGTTAGGTCGAATTGACTCTGGTCCCAGCTGCTTGTGTGTTTTTAGGCGGCTATTATTTTTCCCTTGGATTTGATTATATCGGGTTAAGTCGAGTTGGTTGTTTCGACATTGGCCTTGGCCGTTTACGCAATCAGGGCTGGTCGTGGCCTCTTATGTTTATGGATGGCCATAGCCTTTTGTTTGTTGGAGATGACCGTAGTCTTCTCATACGCTATTAGGGGCTTAGCCTTTTGCATTTATGGATGGCCGTGGCCTTTTGTTTATCGGAGATGACCGTAGTCTTCTCATATGCTATTAGGGCCTTAGCCTTTGCGTTTATGGACGGCCGTGGACTTTTGTTTATCGGAGATGACCGTAGTCTTCACATACGCTATTAGGGCCTTAGCCTTTTGCATTTATGGACGGCCGTGGCCTTTTGTTTATCAGAGATGACTGTAGTCTTCTCATACGCTATTAGGGCCTTAGCCTTTTGCGTTTTTGGATGGCCGTGGAATTTTGTTTATCAGAGATGACCATAGGTTTCTCATATGCTATTAGGGCCTTAGCCATTTGCGTTTATGGATGTCCGCGGCCTTTTGTTTATCAGAGATGACCATAGTCTTCTCATACGCTATTAGGGCCTTAGCTTTTTGCGTTTATGAATGACCGTAGCCTTTCATACATTGGAGATAGTCGTAGCCTTTCATACATTGGAGATGGCCATAGACTTTCATACATTGGAGATGGCCGTAGCCTTTCATATATTGGAGATGTTCGTAGCCTTTCATACATTGGAGATGGTTGTAGCCTTTCATACATTGGAGATGGTCGTAGCCTTAGTCCCTGTGATATGCCATTCGTGCCAATCGTCGGTAAGCTTGGTATATCAGATTAAGCTCCTAAGCACTCCCGAGCGTTTCCTTCGTTTCCTCGTTAAAACCTCTCCGAGAAAACCCAATTGGGACAAAACTCGGACGAGGGAAAAAGAGTATGACTTGGGGGATACTCTTTCTAGAAATGGAAGTACTTGAGGTGGGAGATGTTCCAGTTGTTTTGGGGCGTCTTCCCGTTCATGGTCTCGAGTAGGAAGGAACCCTTGTCTGCTGCTGCGGTGATTTTTTTGGGTCCGTCCCAATTGGTGCCCAACTTTCCTTCGTTAGGATCTTTGGATGCTGGTGTCTTGGATTAGCACGTAGTTGCCTACTTTGAGCGGTCGAATTTTTTCTCTCCTGTTGTAGTATCTTTCGATCTGCTGTTTTTGGGCCTCCAGCCTAATGTGGGCCATTTCTCTTCTTTCTTTAGCTTCATCAAGGTCTTGGAGTCGATTTGTGTCATTCTTCTCTCTGCTCGTATGTGAGTACCTCAGACTTGGCTCACCGACTTTGACTAGTATGACAGCATCAGTTCCGTAGACTAGTGAGTAATGAGCTTCTCCTGTGGAGGATTTGGGGGTAGTCTTGTGTGCCCATAGTACTTTCCGGAAATAACTCGGGACATAGTCCTTTGGTGCCTTCGAGCTTCTTTTTCAATATATTCAGTATGGTTTTATTGGATGACTCTGCCTGACCGTTGGCGGCAGGATGATATGGCGTTGAGAGTATTCTTTTGATACGCCATTTGTTGAATAAGTTGGTTGTTTTTTGCCCTACGAACTGTCGTCCGTTGTCGTAGGTTATTTCTTTGGTAATATCGAAGCTACATATAATATTTTTCCAGATGAAGGCGATGACTTCTTGCTCGCGAATCTGGGCGTAGGCACCTGCTTCTACCCACTTGGATAAATAGTCAGTTAAAACTAGTAAAAAGTGTACCTTTTTTCTCGTCCAACGGGTAGTGGTCCGATTATGTCCATTCCCCATTTGATGATGGGCCATGGCGAAGTGACTGAATAGAGGGGTTCCCCTGGTTGGTGTATCAAAGGGGCGAACTTTCGGCACTTCTCGCACTGGCGGACGTATTCCACCGCGTCTTTTCTCATGGTGGGCCAGTAATATCCAGCCCGTACCAGGCATCGCACAAGTGCTCGATTGCCTGTATAAGCGCTGCAATGGCCTTTGTGAACCTCCTCTAATACTGGTGTTGTTTGGTTGGGGCCTAGGCACTTGGCAGGGGTCCTCCAAAAGTCATCTTGTAGAGATCATTGTTTATCATACAGTACCTTGCTGCCTGCATGCGAAGCTTTTTTTCTTCCTTTTTATCGGGTGGTAAATTTCCATCCTGCAAATACGATACAAATTGGTTGCGCCAGTCCCAAAATAGATGTAGGGAGAGTACCTCAATATGGTCAATTGTTGAGTGAAGGAGGGTGACAGTGCTTTCTTTGTTTAGGCTTGTGGCGGCCGCCGCCAGCTTGGCCAGTCGGTCTGCTTCGGCGTTATGTGCTCTAGGAATCTGTTCGAAGCGGCACTTGTCGAGCTTCATTAGCTTGTGGATTTCCGCTTGATATTTCTACAGGCTTTGTTCCTTGATCTGATAAGTTTTGGTGACTTGATTTACCACGAGTTGTGAGTCGTAGTGCAAGACAAGTCGGCGAGCTCCGTACCCGATGGCTAATTTTATACCTGCAATGACGGCTTCATATTTTGCCCCGTTGTTAGTGATCTCGGGGCATCATATGGACTAGCAAATGATTTCACCCATACGGACTTCAAGGATGAGTCCTGGTCCAGATCCCGAGGTGTTTGCGACCCCATCAGTGTAGAGGGTTCAAGGGTCGGTACTCGAGGCGGCATGTAGGGCTTCCTTTTCTACCTTTGGCGATATTTTGACACTGAAATCGGCCACGAAGTCGGTGAGGACTTGCAGCTTGATGGCGATGCTGGGAATATATGTGATATGGTGCTCGCTGAGCTCTATGGCCTATCTGGCGATCCGGACCGATAGTTCGGGCCTATGCAAGATGCTTCTCAGAGGAAACGTTGTCACCACTTTGATGGGATGGCATTGGAAATAGGGTCTCAGCTTTCTGGAAGCCATGACCAGTGCCAGAGCCAATTTGTCGAGGTGTGGGTGTCGTGTTTTGGCGTTTACTAGGGTTTTGCTAATGTAATAGATAGGTGATTGCATACCTTTTTCTTCGCGAACCACTACTGCGCTGACCGCGACTTCCGACAAGGCTAGGTATGTCAGTAGAGGCTCACCTGGTTTCGCTTTTGACAGCATCGATACCGATGATAGATACGCTTTTAGCCCTTGCAGGGCTTTGATGCATTCGTCATTCTAGTGGAATCCATTGTCTTTTCTCAGCACGCTGAAGAATTTGTGGTACCTGTCCGAGGATCAGGAGATCAAACGAGAGAGAGCAGCTATCCGACCTGTCAATTTCTGGACCTGTTTCTTGCTTTTGAGCATTTTGGGTATTGAAGCGATCACCTTGATTTGGTCAGGATTGACTTCGATCCCCCTTTTGGATATGAGAAAACCTAAAAACTTTTCTAACGCCACGCTAAAGGCACATTTCTCGTGATTCAGTTTCATCCCATACTTTTTCAGCATTTCGAAGGCCACCCGCAAGTAGTCAATGTGGTCTTCCTTTCTGGCGGACTTCACTAGCATGTCGTCGATATAAACCTCCATGGTTTTCCTGAGTTGTTCCTTAAACATCTTAGTGACCAGTCTTTGATATGTGGCCCTTGCGTTCTTGAGCCCAAAGGGCATCACCTTCTAGCAGTAGGTACCCTGGTGTGTGATGAAAGTGGTCTTTTCTTGATCTTATTCGGCCATTAATATTTGGTTATAACCAAAATATGCATCCAAGAAGGTTAGTAGTTCATGCCTGGCGGTGGCATCGATCAGTTGGTCGATGTGCGGGAGGGGGAAGGAATGCTTGGGGCACGCCTTGTTTAGGTCGGTGAAGTCTACACACATTCTCTATTTTCTGTTCTTCTTTTTGACCATCGCTACATTGGCGACCCACTGTGGGTATTTTGACTCTTTGATAGAGCCATTGGCGAGTAGTTTGTCTACTTTATCGCGGTCTGCCTTATTGATCGCAGCGTTGAACTTTCTCCTGATCTGTCGTACCTGCGGATGTAGCCGGTCGATATTAAGCTTGTGGGTGGCGATGTCTAGTGAGATTCCTGGAATATCTGCATGGGAAAAAGTAAATGTATCTATATGGTTAGTCAAAAATTTATGGTACTTACCCGGGTTGGTGAGTCCGTGGCCGATGTATGCTTTCCTTTCGGGGTTGCGACAATCTAGCTGAACTGGATTGAGGTCCTCGATTGTGGCCTTACAGGCCTCCACAATGTCTGGGTCCCTGATGGCGTCGGTCGTCGGGTCCGTTTTGGTCCCCAACACGGCTGATTGCTATGCCTCCGCACTTGCCCCGTTCAGCTGTCGGGTGTGGGCGCAATCTTGTGTTATCTTATAACATTCTTGCGCTGTTCACAAGTCTCCTTTGATACTGAATATCCCCCATGGGGTAGGGAACTTAACCATTTGGTACAAGCTTGAGGGGACCGCTCGCATGGCGTGTATCGATAGACGTCCGATGATAACATTGTATGTCGTCTCTTGGTTCATTACGTGGAAGGTAGTCTCCAATGTGACTCCCCCCGCGAGGACGGGTAAAGTCACTTCTCCTGATGTACGTTCCACTGCATTGTTAAAACCAGTTAGAATTATACATCGGGGTGTTATCCTGTCCTTGAGTCCCATCTTCGAGAGGACTCTCAGATGGATGATGCAGGCGCCGCTTCCGTCATCGATCATAACTCTCCTGACGTCCGTATCAATAATACATAAAGTGATGACTAAAGCATCATAATTGGGAAAACACAAATCATCGGCGTCATACTTATCGAAGGCGATACTCCCTTCAAGGTCATCGTATCGTTCGTGGGAGATGGTCCTCTTCAGTCTGTGTGTGTTGGCGAATTTGACATGGTTGATAGCGATATCGGTACCATCTCCGAAGATCATGTTTACCGTCCGCGTTGGGGAGGGTGGTTTTGGTGGTCCGCGGGACTGCTCTCGCCCACGTGCGAAATTGGCCTTTCCCTTGTCGCTGAGTAGCTCCTTCAGGTATCCTTGGTTTAGCATCCTGATGACTTCCTGTCGTAGACCTATGCAATCCTCGATCATGTCACCCCGTTCTTGGTGGAATTCACACAGGACATTTGATTTCCTCATGGCAGGGTCCGATTTTATTTTCTGATGCCACTGTACCTTGGTGCCAAGCTTTTCCAGTGCATACACAATCTCTGAAAGAGAGACACAAAAGTTATGTGATGAAAGTAAATGGGGTGTACCTCTTTCGTTTCTGAGCGGGGCGAGATGACGATGTAGTTTATCTGCATGACGATGGGGCGAAAGAGGGGACCTCATATATGGATGATGTCGTTCTTTATTGGGGCGAGTGGGGAGTTCTCGACGTCCCTCGTGACGTTGATATTTACTTGTGTCTGGGTGTATGCTTGTTAGTCATCGGGTCAGCCCATTAAGGCCATCTTCGTCTGCTCGTACCTCGGCGCAGTAGGCGCTATAGATCTCATCACTAGTTGTGGGAGGATATTTCATGAGTCGGCTTAGTAGTTTCTTGATTGCTCTGGAATCGTCCCTACTGAGTCCGTTCCGAAAAGCGGCTACCGCCATGCCCTCCGATACGTTTGGTAGGCTTATCCTCACCCTGTTGAATCTGGCGAAGAAGTCCCTAAGGCCCTCGCCTGTGGTTTGTCTGACGACGAAGATGTCGTTTACCCGTGCTTCTGCCTTCTTCGCGCCGGCGCGCGCAGTGACGAATTTGTCTGCCATTTCTTCGAAGGTTGAGATTGCTTTTGCAGGCAGTTGAGAATACCATGTCAGGGCTCCTCCGGTCAGCATCTCGTCGAACTTCTTCAGCATCACAGATGATACCTGTTCCTTAGGCAGGTCGTTTGCTTTCACGACGGTGACGTAATGGATGAGATGATCTTCGGGGTCGGTGGTCCCATCGTACACTCTCAGATAATGAGGCATCTTGAAAGTTTTCGGGATGATGTAAGGGGCGGCCTCCTCGGAGTACGGTTGTTCTACGAATCTCCCTACGTCACGTTTGGGCAGCAGTTTGGACCCTCCGGGGATCTTGTCGACCTTATCCTGATGCTCCTTCATTTGGTCGCGGAAGGCCTTGTTTTCGCTTTCCATTTCTTCCATTTTTCAAAAAATGGACGTTAATGTGTCGTCATGCACTTGTGTTTCAACGGGTTGGTTGTTGGTCCGTGTTTCCTCTTGCTCGTCCATTGTGGTTGTGATAGTTGTCGTTGGTGCTGCTTTTGCATGACTCTGTGGTGGTTTTTCACTAGGCCGCTCAGGGTGCTTGTGAACCATTCTTCCAGTAACTTCCTGACCGCCGGGGGTGCTTCTTTTGCAGCGAATGTGGAGGTGTTTTTTTCCTGCTAGGTTGCAAGGTTCCCGGATGGGGAAGGTGAGGCTTCTGTCTCTGGTGCGGTATTAGGGGTGGTGTTGATGGTAGCGCTACCACCAACCTCGTTCGGGGAACTTAGGAGGTTGGTGGTGACTTCCATTATAGCTTTGGACCGGGTGTTGTTTTCGGTCATTTCGGAATTTTATCTGGTAATCTGATCTTTCGGGTGTATACTACAAGTTTGATTCTCGAAATTCCCACAGACGGCGCCAAATTGTTTGACCTAAAAGCTATCGATTGCTTTATAAGTTAGGGACAATCAAAGATTATGAAGAGGTAAATCAGAATCAACGATAATAAACCCAAGAACAGATCTATAGTTCGTATGTTATTTGTTCTGATGTGAGTGTAGCGAGACTAAGTGGATTATCGATACAAATCTGAGAGAGAAATAATAGAGAGAGGATGATAGTAAGAGAGATAGTCAGAAGTAGTATTATTAATGAAAATAACACATGTCTTACAAATGAGGGAGGTCTTTCCTTATATAGAAGGAAGGCTCCCTCGTCAAAATATCATTTATTCAAGGATCACTGTTGTACGGGCGGAGGGGGCGGAGTACTCATACGAGCGAGTTTGACATTACGCCTTTATTGTTAGAGGCGTACTCCCTTACGTTGCATGGGCGTGAAGAGAAGTATATTTAATTTTAGTAGCCGTGAAAGGAGGCGTATACGACTTTTATTAATTATGTTTGATTCGACCACATACAATATATATGCCAAAACTATGGCTTTTCATTTTACAGGTAATTTGTCAAACATAAACCTGAAACACAACTGTGCCAAAATTAATAAGAGCAATCACTGCCAGATAGTTGAGTGACTGTAGGTAATACCGTAATAGAGGAAAAGAAAAGAACCCACTAAGAATATAGCTCAACTCACTCTCACTCTTTTTTCTTTGGGTCATGTGATTGACGTACATAAAGTATTATACGTTCAGGTAAAGTCCGAAAAAGAGTCGTATTTTAAGAGGTGTGAACTAAGCATCCTACCATAACAAATATTTTCATGGCTCGAGTCCGTGACCTACAGATTACACAAAAACAATTTTACTGTACTCAAATGCTCCCCTCACTCTCATTCCTTAACCTTAGTACAATTATGTTAATAATTGATTGCCTTCATATCTCCAAATAACAACCGAATTGAACGTGACCACTGTACTCATCTGGAGTCTCTACTTTTGTCCACGCTCTTACTTTTTCACTCATATCCAAGGCATAAACACTATGGAGTTCATCAGATTCTACATTTCCCACAAATATCAACTTCCCTTGACACGCGGTCAAATACGCCACGTTGGAAATCCCAGCTGGCAACCTTGCCAACTTTTGCCACGTGCCAAGTTCCTTCACGACCACGTCACCGTCTTGGCACATGTACAATCTCCCATCATCACCTTCAGTGCAAGTATGAGGAGAATTATTAACACTCAAGGAGTCATCTTCCAAACTCCACTGACACGTGGCAAAGTTGAACACCTCAGCATTTTTCTCAAAGTTACCTTGTGCCCACGTAGAATAACCGCCAATGACGTGGAATTTACTTTCATGAAACACAACCTTACATTCGTCTCTCTGCATCACCATGTCAGGCAGTGTAACCCACCCGTCTTTCACGACGTCGTATAGCAGAACCGACTTCAGCGCGTTCTTCTCCTCGTCATGTCCGCCGGCGACGAGGATGACCTGATCGGAATCCGAACCGCATCCGAAAAAAAATCTCTGCTGACCTGGCATATCCGCTCCACGTCGCCACGTCCCGGATATGAAGTTGTAGATAAAAACACAGTCCATAACCCGCCAAGTAACCGGGTCACACCCGCCAATCACTACTAAATCGGATCCAACTCCGACAATCCGGCAAAACTTCGGCAAGCCGTCAATCAACTCCGGTATCGACGGCAAGTCGTACCAACAGCCGTTTTCCGGGTCACAGATGGAGAGACGGTAAATCTGGGTAGACGAGAGGGTAGTGTTACCCTGAGGCTTTTTTACAGTAGCAACCATAGCTTGGACCATGGCTAAAACGGGTCGGGTCAACCCGGAAATTCTCCGCCGTCGTCGAAACTCCGGCAGCGTAATCTCTCCGTTCCAGGTCTTGCATACTGAAGCTGCTTTAGAGAATTGATCAATAGGAAGTCGTATGAGACATTCAATTGCTATGTCATTAGGTAGCCCTGGGATCAGGTCCATGGCTTTTGATTTGTATGATATGAATATTGCTATTAAAACTGTATATATTGTTTCAGAATAAAAACAAAGAGAAGAAATTCGGAAGTGAATTTAGTTGGGTTTTTTCAGTGTTGTAAGGAGGGAAACGTGAGTGGATAAATAAAGAAGGAAGGACATATATAAATTATGAGGCATGGTTTCAGAAAACCGTAAGCGGATGTTTTTTTAAACTGCTTTGCGCATGAATTGACAACAGGTAGGGTGTATATTCGAAAATCCATTAAACCAATCCAATTGTACCATATCGAACAGATATTTAGGTTTTTTTTAAAGTAATGGTATGTTTTTATATAAATTTATAACTGCATTGATAATTATGATAAGTATTTTATTTTATAAAAATAAAAAAATATTAAATCATACCGAATAAATTTTATATCTGAATAATATATTTATCTAGTAAGTTTAAAAATAATAATACATTAAATTTTTCTTTTGGCCTTGGAATTATGGAAATTATTACAAGCCAATAAGTAATTAAACTCAAAATACTAATTTTTAAAATGTATTATGCTACTTCTACTTAAACTAAGTTATTTTAAATATGTTTATTAGCAAGACACAAAGTATTCTAGCGATTATGAGCAGCAAACTACATGTATTGAATATATTTCCTTTCATATAATTTAGATTTATCTTTTTGAATATTTCATCTTCTATAGGCTTTATTTTTTAGTCCCGGCTTGATTAATATCTTTCAACTTGTGTGATTTTTTCTGTTGTCTTTATTTGATTTTTTTTACGTTGTTGTAAAATAGTTGATGGATCTATAACCTAGCCATCTTTTTTTTTTTATTTTTTAATTCATAACCTTTCAAAACAGTAAAATATCTAGAGAGTTTTGCTAAGTCCTATAAAAGAACGAATGTTATTACATCCAATTTCTACTGGTAAATTTTATATGACATTTAAAAAAAATACCGAAAATTAATCGAACCGTACCTATACCGAAGAGAAACCGTCATGATTGGGACGGTTTCGAAAAGTTTAATTTTGGTTATACATTATAGAATAACCAAAAAATTGGTATGGTATAAATTTTATAAAATAACTGATTGAACCGAACCATTGACACTCCTAACAATAGGGACAAAACTGAGTTTACTTTTGGAAGAAATAACCTAAATATCCGTCCCTGACCACTGAAATTAAATATAACTAACAAATGAAGGCAATATATATATATATATATATATATATATATATATATATATATATATATATATATATAAAATTTAGAATTTTGTGTTTGTGAGTGCTTAACTTTTTTGACATGCACTTATTGTATGGGTCAAATCTGATCACACGTGAATTAGCGCTAACATAAATGGTAAGACGTTGACTAAGTCGTGGTCGTATCCACAGGGTGTAATAACAATGAAGACCTCGACCACTGCGGAGATCGAGCCATCCAAAAGTATATATGGCGAAGTGAACATCGTGATATTTGAGGGAGGCAACGTGAAGGATAGTCAAATAATGAAGGCATTCCGGTTAAGAACCAATTGACAAAAAAGAATATTGATAATATATATAGGAGGTAAAAAGATAAGAAATGGGGACTTTTATCCTCCCACAATGGGAAGAACGTACATAAGAAAACTAAGAAAGGGTTTAGATAGGGAAGACAAATTTCTGTAATCGTATTTATTGAATTAATAAAGTTAGATCTCGTCATAGCCGATGGCATTCCATCTTTTCTATCTTAATCGCTTCATCTTGGGATGATCTGTCAAGAATGTAAGCCTATCATCTATATTTGATATCTTATATGATCTCATAAAGTTTATAAGTTTGATTATATGTTACTCTCGTATTCGATGTGCTTAGATCTAGAGTTAATTATCCTTGACTAAGATTTATTCTCCATTTCCTTCATTAATTAGTTTAACAAAAGCTTAACACTTTTTGGTCAAACGGTTTCTACCAATCACATAACATAAGTGTACAACGATTTGAATAAGATGCGCAGTCAAAAAGTTAACAAAATCTCATATTAATATTATAGACGCGTGTAAAGAAAAATGCAACGGGAGAAATTTTTTTTATGAATTTTGCCACCATAGAGGAACTATTTATTTGTAGAAGACGAACTTTGCTTTATTTCTTTGTTATAGGGAATTATTAGGTAAAATAGAAAAAAAAAATTAAAAAAGGGGGAAGGTAAAATAAAATTCAGGTGAAAAAGTGATCTAAAAAGAAAATAAATAAAGTAATAGTATTGGATAAATAAATGTAGCTATTAGATTAAATTTATAAAAAAAAAAAATTGGCTCGAAAGGAATAAAGTAAAATTGATCATGTTAAGAGTACGATTCGATCTTGCGATCCCACACTCAATAACAGCAAACACTACTTTTAAAATAGTAAGTGCTTGCCAGTTTTAGGGCTAGTCATTCAAAAATAGTCAGTGTTTGCCAAATTATTAGAAAATAGCCACTATTTTGTTGAAACAGAGACCGACCCAGCATAATATAGTGAAGTTTGGTGCACATGTACATGATATTCCAGCATATTATGCTGGACCGGTATACTTTGATGACCCCAATATAATAAACTGAAATTCCAGTATAATATACTGGAATTTAGTATATTGCGTTGGAGTATTTTTCGAATTTTGAACAGTATTTTCATCGAATTTATCTTTACATAAAAATTTGACTAAATTTTGATGAATTTTGAAACTATGTCTATTTTTAAATGAGCACTTATAAATCTTGCTATTTTTGAATTTCTCCCAACATTACCCTCGCTGGACCGAAGCACCCATTAGCTCCTTTGTTTTCTGGGTGCTTTCTTATTATACCTGTCAAACAGGCCCGGTTAACCCGGTTCCGGATCGACCCAGACCGGTAGAAACCGGAACCGGCCCGGACCGGTAACTATGGGGTCGGGTGGGCTGGGTTGGGGGGATTAGGGGTTTGGTCCATTTATTTTTGTTTAACGGGTAACCGAACCCGTTAGGACCGGTCCGGATGAACAATGTTCATTTCCGGTTAAACCGGCCCGGTTCAACGTCTAATTTTTTTTTTATTTTCTGTGCAAGTGGGGCCCATTGACCGTTGGCAGCGGTCAGATTCTTGAAGAATCCGTTGGCCAACAGATATATTGAAGAAATAGCCTTTTTTAAAAAAAATTAACCCTTTTTGATTTTACAAAAATAACCTTATGTAAAACTATAAACACCACCCCCCCTCTTCTTCATTTCTCACTCAAAATTTATTTCTCTATCTCAATTTCTCCCATTCTCCTATTCTCTAATTATCAAGTTCAAGTCTTAATTCCTCATTTAACCTTCTAATTTAATTTGGCTCACTTTTGTTGAATAGTTGAATTTGAATTATAGTATTTTATCATTCGGGTTTTGAACTTCAAGTTGGAATACTTGCTTGACATTTGTTCGTGGTAACATCAGAATTGCATAACCAAGTGCTCAATTTTGTTATCACTCCCTCCAACTCTTTCTCTTATTTAATATTTTAATTGCATATTTATTTTGTGCTTATTCTTTAATTTTTATAATATGTTTAGTGCTGCTAAAAGAGCGTATAGAAAAGTTACTGGTGGGGGAAATAGAAATAGAGGTAATTCTTCAGCATCTGGTAGTAATAGTACCCCAATATCTCTTGTTCCTCAAACATCGCTTAATGAAAATATAGATATGAACAATTACAAGAAGATTATGGAATAGAAGATAATGAATTAGAAATTGAAGATGAGATACCTGCTACACCTACTAGTGCTGGGGTTGGTAGTGTTGGAGTTGCTACAAGGGGTTGGTGGTCGTGGCACTAGTAATAGACCTCATGTGGCTCCGACGACTAATCGTAGAAAAAGAAGTAAGGTTTGGGATTTTTTTGAAATAATTGAAGGTACTGATAGAGTTAGATGCAAAATTTGTAAAGGTGATTTTAAACATTTGACTGGAGAAAATTTAGGGGGAACTGGAACGCTTAGTAGACATATGAGAGTTTCACATCCGATAGAATTGGGCCTACATGGTGATGAAAATCAAATAACTATTAACTCTACTACCGGAGGATTAATAAAATATGATAAAATGAAGGATCGTGAGGAGTTAGCAAAAATAATTGCTTTAGGTTGTCTACCTTTTTCTTTTGCTTCTTCGTCATATTTTATTATGTATATTCAAAGAATTTACTATCCGTTATTTAAAGGTATAGCTAGAAATACTTGTAGAGCCGATATTTTCAGACTTCACAGACAATATCAAACATATTTACGTTATTTGTTTAACCACCTTCCTTGTAGAGTTTCTCTAACTTCTGATATTGGTCAAACTGTTAATGGACGTGATTATTTAACTATTACATGTCATTGGATAGATGATAGTACTTGTATGCAAAAGCGTATTATTGCTTTTAGATATGATAAAGATTAGAGCCATACTGCTGCATTTATAAGCAGTACTATTTGTGAAGTTGTTGAATTTTATAATCTCAACCAAAAAGTATTGTGTATGTCTTTTCATAATGCTTCTAACAACACTGCCACAATTTCAATATTAAAAATGCATTTGCAACCACCTCTTAATGAAAATTTTCATGTTAGGTATGCATGTCATGTTTATAATTTAATTGTTAAAAGTGACCATTATTCATTTTCAACAGAGATTAGTCACGTTAGAAGAGCAGTTGGTATCATTCAAGGAAATAATAGACATTCTAGAATAAAGGAATTTAAAAATAAGTGTGTCCAGTATAACCTTCAACCTCGATTCATGCCAGAAGAAATTATTACTAGATGGAACTATACATATATATTTTTAAAAGTTTGCTACAAATATAGATTCCCAATAACTGAAGTTGCTAATGCGCATTGCACTGATCCAAGCCGTATGTTAACAACCGGTACTTGGGAGGTCATTAATGATGTTGTTAAATTTTTACATAAATTTTATACTGCCTACTGTTGAGTTTTCTGGAGCTTATTACCCTACTATTGCTATGGGTTTAGTACATATAGGGGAAATTTCTTTTCTACTCTTTGAATTTAAGAAGAAAGAAAAATATATGGATGTTGTGAAAAATATGCAAGCCAAATTCAAAAAATATTTCTATCCAATTCCTCCGATTTACTTAATTGGTGCAGTTTTAAATCATTGTATTAAGATGTCTGATTGTCACCAATTAATGAATGCTTTATATACTTATATAGAGATTGGAGAAACTGAAACCCCAAATTTATATGTTTCTATGAACAACCTAAATGATTATTTACAATAATTATATAATTATTATGCAAATATAATTGATAATGTTGCAGGCAATGCTAATCCTACTATGCAAAGTAGCACTTCTGCTATTGTGACTGAAGAAGAAGGATAAGATGATAGTTATAATACTTTTTTTTTACTTTTTCTAACACTCAAACAAGTTGCAGGAACATTGATGAACTTTAATTGTACTTGCAGAAGCAAAAGGAGCCTCACACAAAGGATTTTTCACCGTTGGGATGGTGACATGAAAATAGAAAGCAATTTCCTGTTCTTTTCGCAATGGCTCGGGACATGCTGAATGTGCCAATTTCAACTGTTGCATCCGAGAGTGCATTTAGCCAAGCAAGACAATAACTTGGAGACATGCGTCACTCATTGGGAAGCAATGCTTTGGAAGTTTTAGTATGTTTTAGAGATTGGATTAGATCGGAAAGAAGAAATCAAGGACGTGAAGATGTTGATAGCCCAAAAGACGAGGAACTTGGAGATATATTAACAAATGGTAACCCATCTGAATTAAACACTCCAGAAGCACTTGTTTTCTTAATCATTTTGAGCTTCTAAGGTCTTGAAAACCTCATTTATAGTTGTCTCGATTTGCGTGCGCAGTCCGGGCGCGAAGCTGGAAATTTTTTATGTTGAAACATATAAAATATGTGGAAAATTTGAAGAATTTTGATATTAATATTGATATGGTTGACTTTGGTCAATATTTTTGGTAAACCGACCCGGACCCGTGATTTGACGGTCTTAGAAAATCCGTATAAATATATGGAACTTGGGCGTATGTCCGTAATTGAAATGCGAGGTCTAGAACCCCAGTAAAAGAATTTTTCTGTTAAATTATTTTCTGAAAATGTTTAAGGAAAATGAAACTGAAATTTGATTAAAAAGTAATGGTATCGGACTCGTATTTTGGTTTCGATGCACGGTACAAGTCATATATATTGGTTAAGCGCTTCCTATAAAGTTTGGTTGAAAACGGACGTCGTTTGACGTGTTTCTGCCTTAAATTGGAAATTTTGGAAGTTATGAAATTTTAAAAGAATTCTTGAGTTTTAAGACTCAATTCATGGATTTTGATGTTATTTTGGCGATTTGGTCGCGCGAGCAAGTTCGTATAATATTTTTGAGTCAGCGTACATGATTGGTTTGAATCCCCGAGGGATCGGGTGAGTTTCGGATAGGCATCGGGATGATTTTGAACTTAGAAAAAAAACTGCATAAAATCTGCAGCAGACATTCTTCATCGCGTTCGCGTCTTGTTGGTCGCGTTCGCGATGCCCAGCGGTTTCCCTTCATCGTGATCGCGGACGCCTTCTCGCGTTCGCGTAGCATAAAATTTGAAGCCAACCATTTCCTCTACGCGTTCGCGTAGGCCAAAATTGAAGCCCCAAAATTTCCTCTTCACGTTCGCGACTCGCCCCACGTGAACGCGACGCGTATCATTTTTCCTTCATCGCAAACGCGACCTGGGTGTCACGAACGCGATGAACAAAGTGCTGCCTAGTGATTTTAAGTTTGAAAACAGAACAAAAACGGGATAAAAATCCCATTTCTCAAATACTCTCTTCTCCAGAGCTCCTTGGGCGATTTTTGAGCAATTCTTCATCAAACTTCGTGGGTAAGTGATTCTTGACTCGTTTTGTTCATTTTCCATCAATATTATTTGAATTCCTAAGCCTAAATAGGTGTAAATGGATAGAAAAATTAGAGAATTGAGTATAGTAAGGATTTTCAAAGAATTTGCGATCTAGACCTCGTTTGGGGTCGAACTTAAGAACAAATTGTATATTTGAACTCGTGGATGATTGGGTGAATTTATTTTGGTTCGAAACTCGAGTTTCGATCATCTGGGCTCGGGGTCGATTTTTACTATTCCGGGCAGAATGTTGTAAAAATTACATTTAGCTATATGAACTAGTTTGTTAAGTAGAATTGATGATATTAAGTCAATTGTGTATAGATACGATTGGATTGGAGCCAAATTTGAAAGGAAAATGCATTGCTACGGATTGAGTTGTTCGTAAACATTCGAGGTAAGTGTTTGTTCTATCCTAGCTTGAGGAAATAGGAACTGAGTTATGTATGAATTGTTGATTAAGAGTTATTGGTATTATACCGGTAACAGAGAAAAATTATAGGTTCATTATCATTTATTGGCTTTATGCCGATAAAATTACATATAAATTGTTGATTAAGAGTTATTGATGTTACACCGGTAACAAAGATAAATTGTAGGTTTATTATCATTTATTGGCTTTATGCCGGTAATATTACATATAAATTGTTGATTAAGATTGGTGTTACACCGGTAACGGAGATATATCATTGATTTACTGTTAATTATTAGTTTTTACACCGGTAATATAAATATTGTTGAAGTGAAGATTATTGTTTTAATACCGGTAATACTTTCATACACTCACTGTTGATCAGAGATTATTGGCTTAATGCCGGTAATATACATTATTAAAGAATTGGGATTGTGTGGCGCGCCGACGACTTATATATTAAAGAATTGGGATCGTATGACACGCCGACCACTTTCATACTGAAGAGTTGGGATCGTGTGGCGCGCCAACTACTTATATGATAAGAAATGGGATCGTGTGGCATGCCGACCACAAAGTGATTTGAATCTTGGAATTGGCCATAGTTGTCGGTAGCCTGTTGTTATATTTGGGAGCGAGTGGTACGCCTACCACAAGATATGAAATAAAAATGAATTGAGACATGAAAGTAAGATTTGTTTCATTGATCATATTACTCCGGATATTGTGAGTTATTGATTGTTATTTCGAACCGATTTTTTCCTTATAAACGTTCGATAACGTTTTCCTACTGGTTGCATATATATATATATATATATATATATATATATATATTTCAACTGTACAGGTTTATGTGGGTGACTGGCCTTAGTCTCGTCACTACTTCGCCGGGATAGGCCAGGCACTTACCAGCACATGGGGTCGGTTGTGCTGATACTACACTCTGCGCTCTTTTGCGCAGATACAGGTTACGGACAGCAGCAGCGGCAGTAGCACGATTGTGGATATTCCGACTACTGAGACTACGAGGTAGCCTTGCAGGCGTCCGCATGACCCGTTGTCTCTTCTATCTATGTATTTCATTCTGTTATCTCATGTATTCGAGATAAACGACTTATATTTCTTTCAGACAATTATGTGTATTATTCTTAGAAGTTCGTGAGTATTGTGACACTAGTCTTGGGTAGTGTATCATGCTTGGGTTTTCTGTGTCATATTTGATAAAATTGACTAAGTCTTCCGCTAAGTTTAATTATTCCGCTGTAATTAGATGATTTTATTTAAAGTCTTAAGAAGAGATTGTAATTAATGAAAAATGAAAGTAACAGTTGGCTTGCCTAGCTTCCACTAGTAGGCATCATCATGACTCCCGATGGTGAGAAATCCGGGTCGTGACAGAAGGTCACTCAGTTCATATTGATTATGAGGAACTTAGTAGGGCAATGCAAAATATTTGAATTTACTTGTTGTTATTTGTTAAAGATGTAAACACTTCAATTTGTAAGTTTGAAATTTGAATTATGAAATAAAAGTAGCACTTGCAATAAGTGCATTTTTTTCTCATCTTCCTTGTATTATTTAATTTAAAATTATAAATTAATACAAATTCTTTATATAACTTACAATAGTTTTACTATTTTTTTGTTAATTTACTTTTTAAATTCAAACTTAATTTTGAAATTTGAAATAAATGTAGACTTGCAATTTATAAGTGCAAGCTTTTCTCATTTTCTTTGTATTCTTTAAATTAATACAAAGTATTAATATAAATTACAATAGTTATACGAAATTTTAAAAAAAAATTAAAAATACACTAAACCCGGCCCGGCCCGGCCCCCTCAACCTGTAACCCGTACGGTTCAATTTTTACCCGAAATTTCCCAAACTCGTTAAACCCGTTAACCTTTGGCCCGGAGCCGGTCCGGTTTCAAACCTGTATGGGTTCAAAAAACGGGCCCGAACTGGCCCGGCCCACTCGTTTAACACCCATATTTCTTATCTAATATGTCAAAGCCTAAAGTTTTCTATATAACTATACATTGTGTTGTGAGATTAATGGGTGCTGAAGCACCTAAATTTATATATATATATATATATATATATATATATATATATATATATATATCAATTAGAAAATAAAAAATAAACGCTAAATTAATTATTTAATATTTATATAAATTTTTTGAAGCACTAGTTGTAGTAGGCACGGAGAATCCGAGAAGAGATAAGGGGGATCAAGTTGTGTATCTCTCATAGTCGACAAGTAGGGCAACTTGATTATTACTGTTATAATCAAGATTTAAAATTGCTGGCTATTTATAGAGGTTTAGTCTATAATGTTAAAGAAGTTAAACCGATTATTGCGTGTCGTGACATCATTAACCATTACATTACGTTAGCTGCCTACTTCCTTGGTTTGACAATTGTTTTCGACAAAAATTTATCCACTCTAGGTGTTTATGAAACTATATAAATGTACTGTTTGTAAAATAATATATATATATATATATATATATATATATATATATATATATATATATATATATATATATATATATTAATTAACTAAAGTGTATGCATTGATATATTTTATTTATTGATTGATTTAAATATCGAACAGTTAAGAAATCCAAAGGATTTTAGTCTTTAGTGTTTTCGTTATTTCATATCTTTGTTGCAATACATCCCTTTCGGACCTTCATTACTGTTTACTGCTGGTCACTAATTGTTTCTTATTAGTTATTTAGCTGATTTAGAGTAGCTGAAAGTACTTTTAAGTACTAAAATTTATTTAAAAAATAAGTAGTTACGTGTTCGGATAAAAGAACAAAAATTAACAATAAGCAGCTGAAGAATTGAATATATAAAAATTTTTATTTTAAAAAAAAGTAGATTAGGTATAGAATAGTAAATATCTTGGTCAAACCTAATTTGCTTATAAGCTGAAATTTGATAAGTTCGGGGAGATCAACTTATGGCTTTTGGCTTATATTTGGCTTATAAGCACTTTTAATTCTACCAAACGCGCAGACAAGCCAAAAAGTACTTATAAGCTTAGACAAACACCCTCTTAGTCTTTTCATTATTTAATATCTATATATGTTTGCAATACATCCTTTGCTGACTCCAAACCAGACCGACAATCAGTAGGGTGTACAAACCAAACCAGAAAATCGCAGCAAATCAAAAAGTTAAACCAAATCAATTAAAAAACCCGACTAAGTTTGATTTGATTTGGTTTGATATTGAGTAAAAAGACCTGAACCAAACCGACACATACATATATAATATTTATATATACTTTTAAGACTTTATACAAAATTTTCTTTGCAAAAATTCTAGAAATATTTGAGATTCTTTTATGAATGTAATATTAGTAGAATATGAAGTACTCTACTTTTATTAACCTTAAGTAATGAGTTATATGATCACTTTCTTATCAAGTGTTATTGAAATGCGTCTATCTTTTTGTTCTTCTATAGCCATATGTCAATATTTGTTGAATCTTATATCTTTTTCGAATATGAAGTTGTTTTTCGACAATCTAAAATTAATTAGAATATTTCATTAATTAGGTATCATATTGATTTTTATGTTTAATTAGTAAATTAGTGTAACCTTGAAAGCATACATCAACGAAAACTTATTGTAAGACGACTAAAAAATTAACTATTATGTGTTATTAAAAAAATTCTCCATAAAGCTATTTTAATAGATCATATGTTTGTCATTTTTTTAATTTTTTTACAAAACATATGCTTACTTATAAAAAAGTTAACAAAGAAAGATTGAAATAATATGGTCATATAACAAAAAAATCGAAAAACAGACAAAACTGAACCGATCCAAATCGATATAGTTAATTTGATTTGATTCCAAACTAGTTCATGTACACCCCTACTGGTCAGTAATGATTTTTTAGTACTAGTAGGCATTTGGACATAAAAATGTGATTTTTCGGAGGAAAAAAATAGCTTCTAGAGACTAGAGTTGAGACAAGATATTTATAATTTGAAGTTTATTTGTGTCACGACCCAATCCTCGGTCGTGATGGCGCCCAACACCTTGTTAGGTAAGCCCGGATTTTAGAACACTTCCAACCCAAGTTTACAAAAGTTCCTTGCCAGCTATTAAACTTAAAATAACAATGAAGCAAAAATTATCGAATAGATAGTAATGGAAACAGTGCGGAATCCACAAAAATAGTAATAACATCCCATAACAGATTTGGCATCGCAATTCAGAGCCTCTAGATACATCTGGACATCATCCTATACATAAAAAAGTCTAGTGCGGGAGTAAAAGAAATGAAAAGAGGAGAAATCGGGTCCTGCGGATGCCGGCAGCTACCTCGATGACTCCGATACTAAACTAGGCAGCATCAAATACTCTCAACTAAGAATCCGGGATCACTGTATCTGCACACATGGTGCACGGAGTAAAGTGGGTACTCCAACTCAGTGAGTAATAGCAATAAATAACAACTGAAAATAAGAAATCTTGTAAGAGCACTACACATTTCTATAATCAACAGTAAAGGCAGTAAATATTCGCTAAACAGGGAAATCTGGTAAAAATCTCCTACAGCCCGATAATTTATCAACACTACTGAGGTGCGAAGCCCAATCCATACCTAAAACTGTTGCGGTGTGCATCCCAATCCAATATAATATATAATGTTGCGGCGCGCATCCCGATCTAATAATAATAGTCGACTGCGCTCACTGGGATGTGTGCAGACTCAGGAGGGGCTCCTTAAACCCAAGCGCTATAATACTACGGCGTGCAATCCAATCCATATAATATACTACTACAGTGTGCAGCCCGATCTGGTATATAACAAATACCCTCAATATGGGGTCCTTGACCCCTCTCAGTCAATATAGACTTGGCCTCTCAGGCCCACTCATCTAAGACAAGAAATTCAACCCTAGGTATTTCTCATTTAGGGTGAAAATTGCTAAGACCGGTTCATTTTATATTTTACAGTTAAGGACATGACTGAGAGTATGTGTTCAATAGGTAAAGTATGGTCAAAGAGCTCGACCGACTCTCCTAAGAGTTCTACAAATCGACACAAGGCCCCAAACATGGCAACCAACCCAAAATATACGGATATAAGTTCAGTCTCAGTCAAAAAGTACAGTAGAGTCATCAATCGAGATGGACTGCATCCAAATCCCTAACAGTAACATCACAACGCTTATCACGTGGCGCGTATTTCATCTCAAAATAGCACTGCATAGTGCAAATACGGGGTTTCAAACCTTCAGTATATCATTCATAACCATTACTCACCTCAAACCGGCCAAAATCCTAGCTCGCCTTGCACTTTCCTCGCAAATCGACCTCCTCGAATGTAGAATCTGACAAAAACCACAAGGAATAGGTTATAATAAGCTAATGAGACATAACCCAACTGAAAGAACTAGAAAAATACCCAAAAATACGAAGTTGGCAAAACCCGAGCTCCGGGCCCGCTTCTCAAAAAATTATGAAATTCACATCATCAGATTCCTCGTCTCGCCACGAGTCCGTACATATAAAATTCATCAAAATCGGAGTTCAAATGGGCCATCAAATTCCAAATTCTTATTCCAAAAATCAAGCCCTAGCTTCTAAAAAGTTTACCCAAATTTCAGAGAATTAAAGATTGAATCTTCAATTAAATGGTGTTTCTAGGCCGCGAGACTTACCTCCAATCACTTCCCATCAAAATTCCCTTCAAAATCTACCAACAAGCTCTCAAGGTGGTGTAAAAATGGAGGAAATATGAAATAGGTCACGGATGAAATATCCTTTAAAACCATAATGACGCCAAGTGATTTACTCTATGCAATCGCGGCCCCAGGCCCGCGATCGCGAAGCACGTATTCTCCATGCCCAAAAATTACCCTATGCAATCGCAACTTTGACCATGTGATCGCATTGACTTGCCTTCCAAAGCTACGCGATCGCGTCCCTTATGATGTGAACGCGTAGTACATTTCCACAGACCTATGCGAACGTGAGCCTCAGGCTGCGAACGCGAAAAACAAATCGCAGGCTCCCAAAAACCTTCTATGCAATCGCGTCCTTACCCTTGCGATCGCAATGAGCAAATCTCACTGCTACAGCTACTGTAATTTATGCAGATTTCCTAAGTCCAAACTTCACGGAAAAATCATCTGAAATCACCCCGAGGCCCCCCGGACCTCAACCAAAAACACCAACATACCCCAAAACATCATACGAACTTGTTCCAATCATCAAAACACATCCAGCAACACAAAAATCATCAATTCGCCACGGATTCAAGCCTAAGTTAAACTAAAACTTCCGAAACTCACATTCGATCAAAAATCCGACCAAACGACCTCCGAATGACCTGAAATTTTGCACACATATCTAAAATCACCTAACAAAGCTACAGCAACTGTAGGAATTCCCTTGGATCAAAATCTCACCTATCAACCGGAATTCGCCAAAATTTAAATTTCGCCAATTCAAGCCTAATTCTACACCGTACATCCAAATTTAATTTCGATCGCACTCCTAAGTCACAAAGTATCCCCCGAAGCTAACCGAACCACCGATACTTATATCCGAGCCCTCTATCTACATAGTCATCATCCGGTTGACTTTTCCACGACAAGCTTCCTACTAAGAGGCAAAGTGTCTCATTTCCCACTAAAACCAATCCAACTCTATCCGATCAACTCAAACACTGATATTAAATCATAGAGGGACAAAATATGGAGGAAACGGGGCGGTAACTCACGTGACGACGTGCCAGATCATCACATCCTCCCCAACTAAAACAAATGCTCATCCTCGAGCGGGTCAAGAAACATACCTAGAGTCTCAAATAGGTGGGGATCTACTCCGCATCTCCTGCTCGGTCTCCCAAGTAGCCTTCCCCACGGGCTGACCTCTCCACTGCACCTTCACTGAAGCAATATCCTTGGACCGCAACTTTCGAACCCGTCGACCCAGAATAGCCACCGGCTCCACATCATATAACAAATTATCATCCAACTGGATCGTGCTGAAATCCAACACATGAGACGGGTCCCTAACATACTTCCGGAGCATTGACAAATGAAATATCGGGTGTACACTGGACAAGCTGGGTGGCAAAGCAAGCTCATATGTCACCTCTCAAATTCTCCTAAGTATCTCAAAAGGCTCAATGAACCTCAGGATCAGCTTCCCTTTCTTCCCGAATCGCATAAAACCTTTCATGGGTGAAACCTTCAACAAGACCTTCTCACCATATATGACACATCACGAACCTTCCGGTCCGCATAAATCTTCTGGCGCGACTGTGCTGTATGAAGCCTCTCCTGGATCAACTTCACCCTCTCTAAAGCATCCTGAACCATCTCACTCCCCAAGAATCTAGCCTTGCCGGGCTCGAACCATCCAACAAGAGATCTACATCGCCTACCATACAATGCCTCAAACGGGGCCATCTAAATACTCGACTGATAATTTTTGTTGTAAGCAAACTCTACAAGTGGCAAAAAATCATCCCATGAACCTCCAATATCAATAACATAGGCACGCAACATGTCCTCCAAAATCAGAAAGTGCACTCGGACTGTCCGTCCATATGGGGACATAATATTGTGCTCAACTCTACCTGCGTACCCAGCTCCCACTGAATACCCTCTATAACTGATAAGTGAACTGAGTACCTCTATCCGAGATAATAGACACTGGAACTCCAAGTAACCTGACAATCTCCCGAATAAAGATCTCTGCCAACCGCTTCGATGAGTAAGTAGTACATACTGGAATGAAGTGCGCGGACTCGGTTAGCTGATCCACAATCACCCAAACTGAATAAAACTTCCTCGAAGTTCGAGGGAGATCACTCACGAAATCCATAGTAATCCTCTCCCATTTCCACTCAGGAATAACCATACGCTGAAGAACACCGTCGTGTCTCTAATGCTCGTACTTGACCTGCTGACAATTGAGACATCAAGCTACATAACACACAATATCCCTCTTCATCCTCTTCCACCAGTAATGATGTCTCAAGTCTTGATACGTCTTTGCAGCACCCGGATGAATGGAATACCACGAGCTGTGGGCCTCCTCTAGTATCAACTCCTGAAGCCCATCCACATTAGGCACGCAAATTCGGCTTTGCATCCTCAACAAACCATCACTATCAATAGTCATATCTCTGGAATCATCGTGTTGAACCATGTCCTTAAGGACAAGAAAATGTGGATCATCATACTGGCACTCTCTAATGTAGTCATACAAGGAGGACCGAGAAACAATGCAAGCTGACACCCGACTCGGCTCTGAAATATCTAATCTTACCATCCGATTGGCTAACGCCTGAACATCAACTGCAAAGGGCCTCTCCCCAACTGGAATATACTCCAAGCTGCCCATACTAACCGTCTTCCGGCTCAAGGTATCGACCACTACATTAGCCTTCTCCGGATGATACAATATAGTAATGTCATAATTCTTGAGCAGCTCAAGTCACCTCCGCTGTCTCAAATTAAGATTGTTCTGTTTGAACATATGCGGAAGGATGCGATGTTTATTATACACCTCATAAGAAACACCATACAAGTAGTGTCTCCATATCTTTAGAGCATGTACTATAGCTGCTAACTCTAAATCGTGCACATGGCAGTTCTTCTCATAGTGTTTCAACTGACGAGAAGCATATACAATAACTCTACCCTCCTGCATCAGCACTCATCCGATGCAACCCTTGAGGTATCACAATATACGGTGTAGGAGCCTGAAGCTGATGGTAATATCAATACTGGAGCCGTGGTCAAAACTGTCTTGAGCTTCTGAAAGCTCTCCTCACACTCCTTGAACCATACAAATGGAGCACCCTTTTGAGTCAACTTGGTCAAGGGTGATGCAATAGAAGAAAATCCCCGAACAAACCAGCGATAATACCCTACCAACCCAAGGAAACTACGAATCTTAGTGGCTGAGGTCAGTCTAGGCTAACTCTGCACCGCGTCTATCTTATTCGGATCAACCTATATACCATTACTAAATACCATGAGTCCCAAAAAAGCCACAGACCCAAGCCAGAACTCACACTTGGAGAATTTTGCATAAAGTTTTTCCTCCCTCAATCTCAGCAATACTACTCTCAAATGCTGAGCATGCTCCTCTTGGCTACGCGAGTACACCAGGATGTCATTAATAAACACAATCTGAAAGGAATCTAGACATGGTCGGAACACGTTGTTCATCAAATACATGAATGCGGCTGGGGCATTAGACATCCCAAAAGACATAACTAGAAACTCATAATGCCCATATCTCGGCCTGAAGGTTGTCTTCATGATATCAGAATCCCTAATCTTCAGATGGTGATAGCCTGAACGAAGATCAATCTTTGAGAATACCCTCGCTCCCTGGAGCTGATCAAACAAGTCATCAATAAGGGGTAGTGGACAATTCTTCATTGTCACCTTGTTCAGCTGCTTGTAATCAATACACATTCTCATTGAGCTATCTTTTTTCTTCACAAATAAGACCAGTGCACCCCACGGTGCACACTAGGACGAATAAACCCCTTATCTAGGAGTTCTTGAAGCTGCTTCTTCAACTCTTTCAACTTAGTTGGTGCCATGCAATAGGGAGGAATAGAGATAGGTTGAGTGCCCTATACCAGGTCAATACCAAAATTAATATCCCTATCTGACGGCATGCCCGGCAGGTCCGATGGAAACACATCTGGAAAATACCACACAACGAGAACAAAATCAAGGCTGGGAGTCTCAGCTCCAACATCTCTCACAAATGCCAAATATGATAAGCATCCCTTCCCAGCCATCCGTTGGGCCTTCAAGAAAGAGATTACCCTGCTGGGCACATAATCGGTCATACCATGCCACTCGATCCTTGGAATACCCGGCATAGGCAATATGACTATCATGGCGTAACAGTCTAGAATAGAATGGCATGGACATAGCCAATCCATGCCTAGAATAACATCGAAATCTACATTGCTCAATAGCAGCAAGTCAACTCGGATCTCCAGACCCCCAACAGTAATAAGATATGACCGATATACGAGGTCCACAATGATAGTATTGCCTATCGGGGTAGATACGTGCACAAGTAAAGCAAGACACCCTCGGGTCGTAACCAAATGATAAGCAAAGTATAAAGATACATAAGAATAAGTAGAACCGAATCAAAAAAAATTGAGTCATCCTTGTGGCAGAATGAAATAATACTTGTGATAACTGCATCTGAAGCAACAGCATCTGACCGTCCCTGAAAAGCATAGAATCGATCCCGACCACCACCCAATCGGCCTCCCCCTCTGGAGCGACCCCTAGCTGCCTGACCCTCACCCCTAGCTGGTGGGGGAGGTGGTGCTGAAGATAGTGGGACATAAGATGAGGTTTGGCCCCTCTGCTGAGATGAACTGGATGCATGGCGGGGACACTCCCTCCGCATATGCCCAAACTCACCACACTCACAGCAACTCCTGGGTGCTGGGGACTAGGACTGAAGGTAACCCCTCGCGCCAGAGTCTCTAGCTGATGAACTCGACCGGGATGAACCTTAAACAGATGGGGCATGAGACCAACTATATGCTAGAAGTGCACTAAGAGATGGCTGAATCTGATGAGAGCCCTAACAACCCCGACCAAAAGATGACCCACGGTACTCTGAGCGAGCTGGATGAGGAGGCCTGAAAGAACGACCTCTGCTCTGCTGAACCTGGCCCCTAGACGGAGCAGCACTGAAGCTACCTGATCCTTGTGGCCTCGTGGGCTTCCTCTCCTCCCTTTCCTGATAGGGAGCCATCTCAATATCATGAGCAATGTCCATTGCATCCTCAAAGGTATGTCTTAGGACCCTCTCTCGAGTCATCAGAATATGGATGGGATAAATAAGTCCATCCACAAATCCTCTAATCCTCTCCTGATCAGCCGAAACCATCCATGGAGCATAACGAGCTAACTCTGAGAATCTCACCTTATACTGCGTCAGAGACATATCTCCCTGACGGAGCCACTCAAACTACCTGTGCAGCTCCTCCCTCTGTGACCGTGGTACCCACTTCTCCAGAAAGATAGTGGAGAACTCCTGCCGTAACAACGGTGCTGCAACTATCGGCCTACGGCGCTCATAAGCCTCCCACCATGAAAAGGCTGCTCCTGAGAATTGAAAGGTGGTAAATGATACACCGCTCGACTCTAAAATCCCTGCTATCCGAAGCATACATCGACACTTGTTGAGAAAACCCTGGGCATCCTCGCCTAGAATACCGCTGAAAGTAGAAGGTGAAAGCCTGTTGAACCTCTCAAGACGACGGTCCACATCACCCCGAACCGGGACAATCGGCTAAACTTGGGCCACTGGCTGGACTGGGGCAACCTGCTAAACTGGTGGTGCCTCTGGTGTCTGCAAACCCTGCACTACCTGCTCAGGAGTGCGAGCTGTGGGGGTCTGATGACCACCCCCGGTCTGAGATGCAGCTGCGGCAGTAGTGGGCGAGACTGCTTGAGCCAGGCCAGTGCAAACTAATAAAATCTGAGCTAGGGCCTCCCGAAGACCCGAAATCACAATAGGCACAGCTGGTGCCTGAGCAGGTGCTGCTGCTGGAGTCTCTACAGCTGAAGGCTGATCCTGAATAGGGGGCAACCACTGGGTCAACCGGTGCTGCCCCTGATGCTTTGCCTCGACCACGGCCGCATCCACGACCTCTAGTGGGTGGCAATGGTGGTCGTCCGCCACGTCCAATAGTACGTGTTCTCGCCATCTGCGAGAGAATAGATTACAAAAGTTTAGTTCTCGGATCAACAAAGTCGGACGACAAGAATTTCAAGAATATGAAGTTTTTCCAAAAGGTTCTGCAGCCTATCGAGGATAAGTACAGACGTCTGTCTACCGATCCGCGAGACTCTACCAAATCGGCTTATGACTCGCGAGTCCTGGTAACCTAGGCTCTAATACCAACTTGTCACGACCCAATCCCTGGTCGTGATGGCGCCCAACACCTTGTTAGGCAAGCCCAAACTTTAGAACATTTCAAACCTAAGTTTACAAAAGTTCCTTGCCAGTTATTAAACTTAAAATACCAATTAAGCAAAAATTCTCGAACTGATAGTAATAGAAACAGTAAAAATAGCTTATAACAGATCTAGCGTCGCAAGTCAGAGCCTCTAGATACATCTAGACATCATCATATACATAAACAAGTCTAGTGTGAGAGTAAAATAAATGACAAGAGGTAAAATCGGGTACTGCGGACGCCGGCAACTACCTCGATGACTTCGATACTGAACTGAGCAGCAGCAAATAATCTCAGCTAAGCCTCCGGGATCCCTATATCTGCACATAGGGTGCAGGAAGTTAAGTGAATACTCCAACTCAGTAAGTAATGGTAATAAATAACAACTGAAAATAAGAAATCATGTAAGAACACTACACAGTTCTATAATCAACATTAAAGGCAGTAAATATTCGCTAAACAGGGAAATCTAGTAAAAATCTCCTACAGCCCGACAATTTACCAACATTGCTGCGGCGCGCAGCCCGATCCACACCTAAGACTATTGCGGCATGCAACCCGATCCAATATAATATATAATGCTACGGCGCGCAGCTCGATCCAATAATAATAGTCGATTGCGCTCACTAGGGGTGTGTGCAGACTCCGGAGGGGCTCCTTCAGCCCAAGCGATATAATACTGCAGCGTGCAGTCCGATCCATATAATATACTACTGCGGTGTGCAGTCCAATCCATATAATATATCACTGCGGCGTGCAATCCGATCCACATATATATTACTGCGATGTGTAGTCCGATTCATATATATATTTTATTGCGGCGTGCAGTCCGATCCATATATATATTACTGCGGCGTGCAGTCCGATCCATATATATATATTACTGTGGCGTGCAGTCTGATCTAATATATATATCATATATATAATACTGCGGCGTGCAGTCCGATACAATACATGTATATATCCCGATCCGGTATATAGCAAACACCCTCATTATGGGGTCCTTAACCCCTCTCAGTCAATATAGACTTGGTCTCTCGGGCCCACTCAACTAAGACAAGGTATTCAACCCTATGTATTTCTCTTATACGATACAAATTGCTAAGACCGGTTCATTTTATATTTTACAGTTAAGGACATGACTGAGAGTATGTGTTAAACAGGTAAATTATGGTCAATTAGCTCAACCGTCTCCCTTATGGGTTCTCTAGATCGGCACAAGGCCCCAAACATGACAAGTAGCCCAAAATATATGGATATAAGCTCAGTCTCAGTCAAAAGGTACAGTAGAGTCATCAATCGGGATGGACCGAGTTTGAATCCCTAATAATAACATCATCACGCTCATCACACGATGCGTATTTAATCTCAAAATAGGACCTCATAGTGCAAATACAGGGTTTCAAACCCTCAGTATATCATTCATAACCATTACTCGCCTCAAACCGGCAAAAATCCTAGTTCGACTTGCGCTTTCCTTGCAAATCGACCTTCTCGAGTGTAGAATCTGACCAAAACCACAAGGAATAGGTAATAATAAGCTAATGGGACATAACTCAACTGAAAGAACTCAAAAAATACCCAAATATACGAAGTTGGCAAAACTCGATCCCCGGGCCTCTATGACGATCCAAAGGGTCATCACTTATTTTATTAATCATTTCGAGCTTCTAAGGCCTTGAAAACCTCATTCTATGTTTCCTCGATTTACGTGCACAATCCGAGCATGTAGCCGGAAAGATTTTGTGATAGAAAATATGAATTCTATGAGAAATGTGGATAAAAAAATGATATTAATATTGATATGGTTGACTTCGGTCAACATTTTTGGTAAACGGATCCGGATCCGAACCCGAGATTGGATGGTCCCGAAAGGTCCGTAGGAAAATATGAGACTTGGACATGCGTCCGGAGTCGAATTCTGAGGCCTAGAGCCCAAGTTATGAATTTTTTTGTGAAATTTTTTTTGATGTAATTGTTAAAGGAAAATGAATTAATTGACCTTGGTATCGGGCTCGTATTTTGGTTCCGACGCCCGGTACAAGTCTTAAATATTATATATGTGCTTTCTGCAAAGTTTGGTGACATTCGGATGTCGTTTGATATGTTTTGGACCTTGAGTTCCAAGTTTGAAAGTTTTGAAAACCAAAAGTATGAAAATCATGAACTTGAGGCTTGATTTGATTAAAACGATGTGTTATTGGCAATGTGATCGCACGAACAAGTTCATAATGTGTTTTTGATGTTGTGTACATGTTTGGTTTGGAGCTCGGGGGGCTCGGGTAAAGATTTGATAGGCCGTTGGGTTAAATTCTGAATTTTTGCACTGCTGGGTTTTCACCCAGCTATTGGCTTCGCAATTGCGAAGGTGGCAGATCAAGGCAGGGTTCGCAAATGCGAACCCATGATCGCAAATGCGAAGTCCCCTCATGCCCAGCCTTGTTCGCAAATGCGAACAATAGTTCGCAAATGCGAACAATAGTTTGCAAATGCAAACATGCCCACATCCTGCCTGTGTTCGCAAATGCGAACTATAGTTTGCAAATGCGAACATCCCCATATCATGCATGTGTTCGCAAATGCGAACAATAGTTCGCAAATGCGAACATCCCTATATCCTGCCTGTGTTCGCAAATGCGAACAAAAGTTCGCAAATGCGAACTTCCCAGCCTTAGCTTATTTTTCAAACTCCAGAAATTGGTCGGGGTTCGCAATTGCGAACCCATGTTCGCAAATGCGAACACAGAGACCTGTAAATCACGATTTCCAGCTTCATTCTTCACATTTCACACCCCAAAACACCCATTTGCGATTCTTCACGGACTCCCTCTTCTTCAAAACAATTGTAAGTCACTTTTTACTTAATTCTTTCAATTCCCAACATCATTAAACATGTTTTTCAATAGAAATCAAAGGTTTTCATGGTAGAATTTCTTGTTTTTGGTAGAATATAGGGTTTTTCATAAATTGGGAAATTGGACCTCGAATTGAGGTCCGATTTTGAAATAAATCATATACTTGAACTCGTGGGGGGATGGGTAACCGGATTTTGGTCCGAACCCCGAGTTCCGACCATGTGGGCCCGGGGTCGAATTTCACTATTCCGGGCAGAATATTGTAAAAGTTGAAATTGGCTTTATGAATTAGTTTGTTGAGTAGTATTGATGATATTAAATAAATTGTGTATAGATACGATTGGATTGGAGCCGAATTTGAAAGGAAAAGGCATTGCCACAAATTGAATTGTTCGTAAAACATTTGAGGTAAGTGTTTGTTCTATCCTAGTTTGAAGGAATAGGAATTTAGTTATGAATGAATTGTTGATTAAGAGTTATTGGTGTTATACCGGTAATGGAGATAAATTGTTGAAATTATTATCAATTATTTGTTTAAAACAGGTAATTAGCAATATTGTTGATGCAAAGATTATTGGCTAACTGCCGGTAATATATATATTTATGAATTGGGATCGTGTGGCGCGCCGACCACTTATATATATTTATGAATTGGGATCGTGTGGCACGCCGACCACTTATATAATAAGAAATGGGATCGTGTGGCACGCCGACCACAAAGTGATTTAAATCTTGGCATTGGCCATAGTTGCCGGTAGCTTATTGATATATTTGGGAACGGGTGGTACGCCTACCACAAGATGTAGTTACTGTGATAGTTGGGAGCGGGTGGTACGCCTACCATGAGATATGAAATGAAAAAGGAATTGAGACATGAAAATAAGATTTATTCTGTTGATTAGATTATTCTGGATATCACGAGTTATTGACTATTATTTCAGAGCAGAGTCTTTCCTTATAAATGTTTTGTATATATATATATATTGCAACTGTACAGGTTTATGTGGGTGACTGGCCTTAGTCTCGTCACTATTTCGCTGGGATAGGCCAGACACTTACCAGCACATGGGGTCGGTTGTGCTGATACTACACTCTACGCTCTTTTTGAGCAGATACAGGTTACGGACAGCAGCAGCGGCAGTAGCGATTTGTGGATTTTCCGACTACTGAGACTACGAGGTAGCCTTGCAGGCGTCCGCAGGACCCGTTGTCTCTTCTATCTATGCTTTTCATTCTGTTATCTCATGTAATCGAGATAAACAGCTTGTATTTTCTTTCAGACAATTATGTGTATTATTCTTAGAAGTTCGTGAGTATTGTGACACCAGTCTTGGGTAGTGTATCATGTTTGGGTTTTCTTTATCATATTTGACTAAGTCTTCCGCTAAGTTTGATTATTCCGTTGTAATTTATATGTTTTTAATTTTAATGTATTAATAAGAATTCGGTAATTAATGGAGGTGTAATTAATACTTGGCTTGCCTAGCTTCCATTAGTAGGCGCCATCATGACCCTGATGGTGGGAAATCCGGGTCGTGAGAGCCTGCTTCTCGTCTCGCCGCGAGTCCATAAATATAAAATTCATCAAAATCGGAGTTCAAATGGGCCATCAAATCCCAAATTTATATTCCAAAAACCATCAAATCCCAAATCATTGGATTCCTCGTCTCGCCGCGAGTCCATACATATAAAATTCATCAAAATCGGAGTTCAAATGGGCCATCAAATCCCAAATTTATATTCCAAAAACCAAGCCCTAGCTTCTTAAAATTTTACCCAAATTTCAGAGAATTAAAGGATGAATCTTCAATTAAATGGCGTTTCTAGTCCACGAGACTTACCTCCTATCACTTCCCGTCAAAATCTCCTTCAAAATCTATCAACTAGCTCTCAAAGTGGTGTAAAAATGGAGGAAATATAAAATAGGTCGCAGATGAAATATCCTTTAAAACCATACTGACGCCCAGTGATTTACTCTATGATATAGCGGCCCCAGGCCCGCGATCGCGAAGCACAAATTCTTCATGCCCAAAAAATACCCTATGCGATCGCGACTTTGACCAAGCGATCGCATTGACTTGCCTTCCAAAGCTACGCAATCGCGTCCTTAATGGTGCGAATGCGTAGTACATTTCCCTAGACCTATGCGAACGCGATCCCCATAATGCGAACGCGAAGAACAAACCGCAAGCTTCCAAAAACCTTCTATGTGATCATGTCCTTACCCTTGCGATCGCAGTGAGCAAATCTCACTACTACAGCTGCTGCAATTTCTACAGAAATTCTTAAGTCCAAACTTCCCGGAAAAATCATCCGAAATCACTGTGAGGCCCCCGAGACCTCAACCAGAAATACCAACATAACCAAAAATATCATATGAACTTGTTCCATCATCAAAACACGTCCAACAACACAAAAATCATCAATTCACCACGGATTCAAGCCTAAGTTAAACTAAAACTCCTGAAACTCACATTCAATAAAAAATCCGACCAAACGACGCCCGAATGACCTGAAATTTTGCACACATATCCAAAATCACCTAACGAAGCTACTGCAACTATCAGAATTCCATTTCGGCCCTCGAATCAGAATCTCACCTATCAACTAGAATTCGCCAAAATTCAAACTTCGCCAATTCAAGCCTAATTCTACACCGGACCTCCAAATTCAATTCTGATCGCACTCCTAGGTCACAAATCATCCTCCGAAGCGAACCGAATTACCGAAACTCACATCCGAGCCCTCTAACTACATAGTCAATATCCGGTTGATTTTTTCACCACAAGCTTCCTTCTAAGACGCTAAGAGCCTCATTTCCAACTAAAACCAATCCAACTCTATACGATCAACTCAAAACTAATATTAAATCATAGAGGGACAAAATATGGGAGAAACGGGACGATAACTCATTTGACAACGGGCTGGGTTGTCACAATTTGCATATGCATTTCACTAAAGAAATTATTATAATTTTGTGAGAGGAAATAGAACTTTACAAGAAAGAGTGTTTCGCACTTTTTCAAACTTGGAAACTCATATTCTATTTTTTTTGAAGAATTCAGTCGATAAATAGCCAAACAAGCTTTGATTTTTTTTTTTTTTCGATAAATAGGAAAAATGCTGTATGAACTGCAACAGAGATGTTCAAATCGAATCGGCATGAAATCGAAAAGTCAAACAAAAAAATTAAAAATTGATATAATTTGATATTGAGTAAAAAAAATAAAATTCGAATCAAACCGTCATATAAATATTTAATTTAATATATTTTTAAGTTTTATATAGAATTTCTTTTAAAAAGTATTATTGAAATGCGTCAATCTAATTGTTCTTTCATATGCTTATGTCAAGATCTGTTAAATTCTTAGTATTTTTTTTTCGGATTTGAAATGGTATTTTGATGATTTTAAAATTAAATAAAATATATCATTATTTATGTTTCATATTGATTTTTATGTTTAACTATTAAATTTGGTAAACCTTGAAAGTGTAGATCAAAAAAATTATATTGCTAGAAAAGTAAAAAAATAGTGTGTTACTAAAACAATTCATTCCATAAGAATATATTGATAAATCATATATTTGTTAGATTTTTAAATTTTTACTATAAATATATTTCTCATCAAAACTTTTTGAGTTTATTTATAACTTTAACTAAGTATTATTGAAATAATATTTATGTAATAAAATTTTAAAAAAAAAACTAAAAAATTGAAAAAATCAAATTAATCCAAATTGATATTGTTGATTTGGTTTGTTATTGATAAACTCGAACCAACTGATTCAGGCACACCCTTAAACAACGGTAGTAGTCTTTTTATTATTTAATTATCTGTGTTTGTTATTTTATAGTACCTTTCTTATCCCATTTGCTACTGTTTAATCTTTTTTGGTATTTAGCTATCCGAACACGTGTGGCATGAATTACGTTAATGACGTATAACTCATCTATTTTACTCGTTATATGATGAGTCTCGATTGAACGAATCAATGGTCTGACGATATATATATATATATATATATATATATATATATATTTTGTAACCATAATTTAGTCGTTCCTATTATTGTTCTTTCTATATATTCTGGTACTTCTGATGTGACGACCCAAAGGGTCATCACTTGTTTATTTAATCATTCCGAGCTTTTGAGGTCTTGAAAACCTCATTTATAGTTGCCTCGATTTGCGTGCACAGTCCGGGCACAAAGTTGGAAAAGATTTATGTTGAAATATGTGAAATATGTGAAAAAGTAGAAGAATTTTGATATTAATATTGATATGGTTGACTTTGGTCAACATTTTTGGTAAACGGACCCGGATCCGTGATTTGACTATTTCAGAAAATCCGTAGAAAAATATGGAACTTGGGCATATGCCCGGAATTGAAATCCGAGGTCTAGAACCCCGGTAAAAGAATTTTTCTGTTAAATTGTTTTCCGAAAATGTTTAAGGAAAATGAAACTGAATTTTGATTAAAAAGTACTGGTATCGGGCTCGTATTTTGGTTCCGACGCCCGGTACAGGTCATATATATTGGTTAAGCGCTTCCCGTAAAGTTTGGTTGAAAACGGACGTCGTTTGACGTGTTTCGGCCTTAAATTGGAAAGTTTGGAAATTATGAAATCTTAAAGAGTTCTTGAGCTTTAAGGCTCAATTCATGGATTTTGATGTTATTTTAGCGATTTGATCGCGCGAGCAAGTTCGTATGATGTTTTTAGGTTAGTGTGCATATTTGGTTTGGAGCCCCGAGGGCTCGGGAGTGTTTCGGAGGTGGTTCGGGGTGTTTTTGAACTTAAGAAAAACTGCAGAAATCTGCAGCAGGCATTTCCTCATCGCGTTCGCGATGCCTTGGTCGCGTTCGCGAAGAACATTTCGTTCCTTCTTCGCGTTCGCGTCCTGTTGATCGCGTTCGCGATGCCCAGCATTTTCCTTCATCGCGATCGCGTGCCTTAGGCCGCGTTCGCGTAGGCCAAATCCGATGCCCAGCATTTTCCTTCATCGCGATCGCGTGCCTTAGGCCGCGTTCGCGTAGGCCAAATCTGATGCCCGGCATTTTTCTTCTTCGCGTTCGCGACTCACCCTACGCGAACGCGATGGCCTGATATTTTCCTTCATCGCGAACGCGGCCGGGGTGTCGCGAACGCGATGAAGAAATTATTGCCCAGTGAATTTAATCCCCAAACAGAACACTTACGGGATTGTTTCCATTTTTCACAAAACACTCTCTTCTCCACAACTTTTTGGACGGTTTTTGAGCGATTCTTCATTAAACTTCTCGGGTAAGTGATTCTTAACTCGTTTTCTTCATTTTCCATCAATATTATTTGAATTCCTAAGCCTAAATAGGTGTAAATGGGTAGAAAAATTAAGAACTTAGTATAGTGAGGGTTTTCAATGAATTTACGATCTAGACTTCGTTTTGGAGTCGAATTTAAGAACAAATTGTATATTTGAACTCATGGAGGATTGGGTGAACTTATTTTGGTTCGAAACTTGAGTTTCGATTATGTGGGCTCGGGGTCGATTTTACTATTCCGGGCAGAATATTGTAAAAATCATATTTAGCAATATGAACTAGTTTGTTAAGTAGAATTGATGATATGAAATCAATCGTGTATAGATACGGTTGGATTGGAGTCAAATTCGAAAGGAAAAGGCATTGCTACGGATTGAATCGTTCGTGAACTTTCGAGGTAAGTGTTTGTTCTATCCTAGTTTGTAGGAATATGAATTTGGTTATGAATAAATTGTTGAATAAGAATTATTGGTGTTATACCGGTAATGAAAGTAAATTGTTGAAACTATTATAAATTATTGGTTTAAAAACCGGTAACTATAAATATTGTTGATATAGAGATTATTGGCTAAATGCCGGTAATATATATATATATATATTTATGAAATGGGATCGTGTGGTACGCCGACCACTTATATATAATAAGAAATGGGATCGTGTGGTACGCCGACCACGAAGTGATTTAAATCTTGGCATTGGCCATAGTTGCCGGTAGCCTATTGATATACTGGGAGCGGGTGGTACGCCTACCACAAGATATAATTTTGATAGATTTGGGAGCGGGTGGTACGCCTACCACGAGATATAATTTTTGATATATTGGGAGCGGGTGGTACGCCTACCACAAGATATAATTTTGATAGATTTGGGAGCGGGTGGTACGCCTACCACAAGATATAATTTTTGATATATTGGGAGCGGGTGGTACGCCTACCACAAGATATAATTTTGATATATTTGGGAGCGGGTGGTACGCCTACCACAAGATATAATTTCTGATACATTGGGAGCGGGTGGTACGCCTACCACAAGAGATAATTACTGTGATAGTTGGGAGCGGGTGGTACGCCTACCACGAGACATGAAATGAAAGAGGAAATTGAGACATGAAAGTAAGATTATTTTGGATATCTTGGGTTATTGAATATTATTTCATAGCAGAGTATTTCTTTATAAATGTATTGTATATATATATATATCTATATTGCAACTGTACAGGTTTAGGTGGGTGACTGGCCTTAGCCTTGTCACTAGTTCGCTGGGATAGGCCATGCACTTACCAGCACATGGGGTCGGTTGTGCTGATACTACACTCTGCGCTCTTTTTGCGCAGATACAGGTTACGGACAGCAGCAGCGGCAGTAGTGACTTGTGGATTTTCCGACTACTGAGACTACGAGGTAGCCTTGCATGCGTCCGCAGGACCCGTTGTCTCTTCTATCTATGCTTTTCATTCTGTTATCTCATGTAATCGAGATAAACAGCTTGTATTTTCTTTCAAACAATTATGTGTATTATTCTTAGCAGTTCGTGAGTATTGTGACACCAGTCTTGGGTAGTGTATCAGATTTGGAGTTTTCTTTATCATATTTGATTAAGTCTTCCGCTAATTTTGATTGCTCCGCTGTAATTTTTATGTTGTTAATAAGAAATTGGTTATTAATGGAGATGCAATTAATATTTGGCTTGCCTAGCTTCTATTTAGTAGGCGCCATCATGACCCCGATGGTGGGAAATCCGGGTCGTGACAAGTTGGTATCAGAGCACTAGGTTGCATAGGTCTCACAACTCACGAACAACCTTAGTAGAGTCTAAAGGATCGGTACGGAGACGTCTGTATTTATCCTCCAGAGGCTACGGAGTTAGGAAAATATTCTCTTTATTCTTTCCAAGTGTGCAACTTGATCTTTGAATGTTAATTGAACTTCTACTCTGTTCTTCCGCAGATGGTAAGGACACGTGCATCCTTATCTACTGACCAGCAGCCCGAGGTCCCAGCAGTGGCAGTTCCTGCTAGGGGTAGAGGCCGAGGTCGAGGCCGTCCTAGAGGACAAGGTAGGGGCAGAGCTCAGCCCCGAGCAGCAGCACGAGTGGTAGAACCTCAGGTTCATATCGAGGAGGAAGTTCCAGCCCCAGCAGCTCCAGTAGGCCCAGCTCAAGTCCCAGGAGGAGCTTTATTTTCACCGGATCTTCAGGATGCTTTGGTCCGTATAGCAGGTTTTATGGATCATATCACTCCGGAGCCAGTAATTCCCCAGGCGCAAGATCCTGTGATTCAGCCAGTTGAGGCAGCTCGACCTATTATTACGACTCCATCTAATGATGGTGCAGCCATGTCTGCTGACGCGCTGAGGCGGTTCGGCCTATTATTGCGACTCCGTCTAATGATGGTGCAGCTATGTCTGCTGATGCGTTGTGGAGATTGGACAGGTTTACCAAACTGTTCACTACCACATTCAGTGGCACTCCTTCAGAGGATCCACAGGACTTCCTATACAGCTGCCACGAAGTTCTCCGTACTATGGGTATTGTGGAGACAAATGGTGTGGATTTTGCTACTTTTCGGTTATCCGGTTCCGCCAAGACTTGGTGGAGAGATTATTGTCTAACCAGGCCAGCGGGATCGTCATCTTTGACTTGGGAGCAGTTTGCAGAATTATTCTTGGAGAAGTTCCTTCCAGCAACTCAGCGGGAGTTTATGCGCAGACAATTTGAGCGTCTTCATCAGGGTTCTATGTCTGTCACACAGTACGAGACTAGGTTCGTGGACCTGGCTCGTCATGCTGTTATCATACTTCCCACGGAGCGGGAGAGAGTGAGGAGGTTTATTGATGGCTTGAATCGGCCAATTCGGCTACAGATGGCTATGGGTGCAGGAACTGAAATCACTTTTCAGGAGGCGGCTAATGCAGCCCGCCGGATAGAGATGGCTCTGTCACAGGGAGCGAGACATGGATCAGATAAGAGATCTCGTAATTCGGGTAGATTCAGTGGTACCTCGTCTGGAGATAGAGATTTTTATGATAGAGGCCATCCTCCTAGGTCTTATCAGTCAGCTCTTCAGGTTTCTCATGATGCTTCAGGTGATCGTAATTCTCAGCCACGCTACTCGGATCAGCAGCCTATCAGTGCACCACCACTTCGCCATTTTTAGCAGCCGAGGGCTTGTTTTACGTGCGGTGATTTTAGGCACATTGCAAGGTATTGCCCTCGAGCTTCCGACACATCTCACCAGCAGGGTTCTCGTGCCATGATTCAGGCCCCAGTTCCCTCACCGCCTGCCCAGCCAGCTAGAGGCGGAGGTAGAGGACATAGAGGAGGAGGTAGAGGTCATAGAGGTGGAGCTCAGACCGATAGAGGTAGAGACCAGCCAGCAGCTGATCGTCCTAGAGATACTGCTCAGGGTGGTGGGGCACAGCCCCGATGTTATGCACTTCCCGCCAGACCAGAGGCTGAGTCTTCTGATGCCGTCATTACAAGTATTATTTTGGTTTGTGATAGAAAGGCATCAGCATTATTTGACCCTGGATCTACATATTCGTATGTGTCTTCCTATTTTGCACCATACTTGATTCAGCCCAGTGATCCACTGAGTGTTCCTGTTCATGTGTCTACACCAATAGGCGACTCTATTGTGGTTGATCGAGTTCATCGGTCATGTATTATAGTAATTGAGGGTCTCGAGACCCGTGCTGATTTATTACTCCTAAATATGGTGGACTTCGATATTATACTAGGCATGGACTGGCTATCTCCGTATCATGCTATTCTAGATTGCCATGCCAAGACTGTGACTTTAGCCCTGCCAAATTCGCCTCGTATAGAGTGGAAAGGAATTTCAGGTCATACTAGCCGTAATGTTATTTCTTATGTTAAAGCTCGGCGTATGGTTGGAAAGGGATGCTTGGCTTATTTGGCCTATGTCCGTGATTCTAGTGCTCAGGTTCCTTCTATTGACTCTGTGCCTGTGGTTCGCGAATTTCCTGAAGTATTTCCTTCAGACTTGCCAGGTATGCCGCCCGATAGGGACATTGATTTTTGCATTGATTTGGCTCCGGGCACTCAGCCCATTTCCATTCCCCCATACCGTATGGCTCCGCCAGAGTTAAAAGAATTGAAGGAACAGTTGCAGGATTTACTTGAAAAGGGTTTCATTAGGCCCAGTGTTTCGCCGTGGGGTGCACCCGTATTATTTGTAAAGAAGAAAGATGGTTCGATGAGAATGTGCATTGACTATCGACAGAGTTAAACAAGGTGACTATCAAAAATAAATATCCACTTCCGCGAATTGATGATTTATTTGACCAGCTTCAGGGTGCCAAGGTATTTTCAAAGATAGATTTGAGATCCGGCTATCATCAGCTGAAGATTAGGGCATCTGATGTCCCTAAGACCGCGTTCCGCACTCGGTATGGACATTATGAATTTCGGGTTATGTCTTTTGGGTTGACAAATGCTCCAGCAGCTTTTATGGAATTAATGAATCGGGTGTTCCGGCCTTATTTAGACTTGTTTGTAATAGTCTTCATTGATGACATATTAATATATTCCCGCAGTCAGGAGGAGCATGCGCAACATCTCAGAGTGGCCTTGCAGACTCTGAGAGATAGCCAGCTATATGCAAAATTTTCAAAGTGTGAATTTTGGCTAAGTTCAGTTGCATTCCTGGGTCATATTGTGACGGCAGCAGGTATTCAAGTTGATCCGAAGAAAATTGAGGCAGTCAAGAGCTGGCCTAGACCGACATCAGCCACAGATATTCGGAGTTTCTTGGGGTTAGCGGGCTATTATCGCCGATTCGTAGAAGGATTTTCGTCTATTGCAACCCCACTGACCAGATTGACCCGGAAGGGTGTTCAATTTGAATGGTCCGATGAATGTGAGGCGAGCTTTCAAAAGCTCAAGACAACCTTGACCACAACGCCGGTATTGGTTTTACCCACAGGTACGGGACCTTATACTGTTTATTGTGATGCTTCCCGTATTGGGCTTGGTGCAGTGTTAATGCAGGATGGCAAGGTTATTGCCTATGCTTCGAGGCAGTTGAAGATTCACGAGAAGAACTATCCAGTGCATGATCTAGAATTGGCGGCGATTATTCACGCATTGAAGATCCGGAGGCATTATTTGTATGGTGTAGCATGTGAAGTATACACCGATCATAAGAGTCTTCAGTATTTGTTTAAGCAGAAAGAGTTGAATATGAGGCAGAGGAGGTGGCTAGAGTTGCTAAAAGACTATGATGTTACTATTTTATATCACCCAGGTAAGGCCAATGTGGTGGCCGATGCATTGAGTAGAAAGTCTGCCAGCATGGGTAGTCTTGCATATATTCCGGTCAGTCAGAGAGCATTGGCTCTAGACGTCCAAGCATTAGCCAACCGGTTCGTGAGACTGGATATTTCTGAGCCTAGCAGAGTGTTAGCCTGCACGGTCGCTCATTCTTCTTTATTAGAGCGTATCCGTGAGAGGCAATTTGATGATCCTCATTTGCGTGAGTTGAGAGATACAGTACAGCGGGGAGGTGCCACACAGGTAAATTTAGATGATGATGGGATATTGAAATTGCAAGGTCGAGTTTGTGTGCCCAATGTCGAAGGGATTCGAGAGTTAATCTTAGCAGAGGCCCACAGTTCGCGGTATTCTATTCACCCAGGCGCCGCGAAGATGTATCAGGACTTACGTCAGCACTATTGGTGGCGCAGAATGAAGAAAGATATCGTTGCGTATGTTGCTCGGTGTCTAAATTGTCAGCAGGTGAAATATGAGCACCAGAGACCTGGTGGTGTATTCCAGAGGATTGAAATTCCCGAGTGGAAATGGGAGCGGATCACTATGGATTTCGTTACCGGACTTCCTTTGACTAGAAGGAAATTTGATGCTATTTGGGTCATTGTTGATAGGCTGACCAAGTCAGCACACTTTATTCCAGTATCTGTCTCCTACTCATCGGAGAGGTTAGCGGAGGTTTACATTAGGGAGATTGTTCGTCTCCATGGAGTGCCGGTATCTATTATCTCTGATCGGGGTACGCAGTTTACCTCGCGGTTCTGGAGAGCGGTCCAGCAGGAGTTAGGCACCCAGGTTCAGTTGAGTACAGCATTTCATCCTCAGACGGATGGCCAGTCCGAGAGGACTATTCGGATTCTAGAGGACATGCTTCGAGCTTGTGTTATTGATTTCGGAGGTTCGTGGGACCGGTTTCTGCCATTAGCAGAGTTCGCCTACAATAACAGTTACCAATCTAGCATCCGGATGGCTCCGTATGAGGCGTTATATGGTAGGCGATGTCGATCACCGGTTGGATGGTTTGAACCGGGAGAGGCTCGGTTGTTGGGTACAGATCTAGTTCAGGAGGCCTTAGATAAAGTCAAGACTATTCAGGAGAGATTGCGTTCAGCTCAGTCTAGGCAAAAGACTTATGCGGATCGTAAGGTTCGAGATGTAGATTTCATGGTCGGTGAACGAGTATTGCTCCGGGTGTCGCCTATGAAGGGCGTGATGAGGTTTGGGAAGAAGGGCAAGCTCAGCCCTAGGTATATTGGTCCATTTGAGATTCTAGACAGAGTGGGAGGGGTGGCTTACAGATTAGCTTTGCCGCCTAGCTTATCAGCCGTGCATCCAGCTTTTCACGTATCTATGCTTCGGAGATACCACGGCGATCCCACACATGTGTTAGACTTCAGTACTGTCCAATTGGACAATGATCTATCTTACGAGGAGGAGCCGGTGGCCATTCTAGACCGGCAGGTTCGACGGTTGAGGTCGAAGAGTTATCCTTCTGTGCGTGTTCAGTGGAGAGGTCAGCCTCCTGAGGCATCGACCTGGGAGTCCGAGTCTGATATGCGGAGCCGCTACCCACATTTGTTTCCTGACTCAGGTACTTCTTTCTTTTGTCCGTTCGAGGACGAACGGTTGTTTTAGAGGTAGAGATTGTGACGACCCAAAGGGTCATCACTTGTTTATTTAATCATTCCGAGCTTTTGAGGCCTTGAAAACCTCATTTATAGTTGCCTCGATTTGCGTGCACAGTCCGGGCACAAAGCCGGAAAAGATTTATGTTGAAATATGTGAAATATGTGAAAAAGTAGAAGAATTTTGATATTAATATTGATATGGTTGACTTTGGTCAACATTTTTGGTAAACGGACCCGGATCCGTGATTTGACTATTTCAGGAAAATCCGTAGAAAAATATGGAACTTGGGCATATGTCCGGAATTGAAATCCGAGGTCTAGAACCCCAGTAAAAGAATTTTTCTGTTAAATTGTTTTCTGAAAATGTTTAAGAAAATGAAACTGAATTTTGATTAAAAAGTACTGGTATCGGGCTCGTATTTTGGTTCCGACGCCCGTTACAGGTCATATATATTGGTTAAGCGCTTCCTGTAAAGTTTGGTTGAAAACGGACGTCGTTTGACGTGTTTCGGCCTTAAATTGGAAAGTTTGGAAATTATGAAATCTTAAAGAGTTCTTGAGCTTTAAGGCTCAATTCATGGATTTTGATGTTATTTTAGCGATTTGATCGCGCGAGCAAGTTCGTATGATGTTTTTAGGTTAGTGTGCATATTTGGTTTGGAGCCCCGAGGGCTCGGAAGTGTTTCGGAGGTGGTTCGGGGTGTTTTTGAACTTAAGAAAAACTGCAGAAATCTGCAGCAGGCATTTCCTCATCGCGTTCGCGATGCCTTGGTCGCGTTCGCGAAGAACATTTCGTTCCTTCTTCGCGTTCGCGTCCTGTTGATCGCGTTCGCGATGCCCAGCATTTTCCTTCATCGCGATCGCGTGCCTTAGGCCGCGTTCGCGTAGGCCAAATCCGATGCCCAGCATTTTCCTTCATCGCGATCGCGTGCCTTAGGCCGCGTTCGCGTAGGCCAAATTTGAAGCCCAGTATTTTTCTTCTTCGCGTTCGCGACTCACCCTACGCGAACGCGATGGCCTGATATTTTCCTTCATCGCGAACGCGGCCGGGTTGTCGCGAACGCGATGAAGAAATTATTGCCCAGTAAATTTAATCCCCAAACAGAACACTTACGGGATTGTTTCCATTTTTCACAAAACACTCTCTTCTCCACAACTTTTTGGACGGTTTTTGAGCGATTCTTCATTAAACTTCTCGGGTAAGTGATTCTTAACTCGTTTTCTTCATTTTCCATCAATATTATTTGAATTCCTAAGCCTAAATAGGTGTAAATGGGTAGAAAAATTAAGAACTTAGTATAGTGAGGGTTTTCAATGAATTTACGATCTAGACTTCGTTTTGGAGTCGAATTTAAGAACAAATTGTATATTTGAACTCATGGAGGATTGGGTGAACTTATTTTGGTTCGAAACTTGAGTTTCGATTATGTGGGCTCGGGGTCGATTTTACTATTCCGGGCAGAATGTTGTAAAAATCATATTTAGCAATATGAACTAGTTTGTTAAGTAGAATTGATGATATGAAATCAATTGTGTATAGATACGGTTGGATTGGAGTCAAATTCGAAAGGAAAAGGCATTGCTACGGATTGAATCGTTCGTGAACTTTCGAGGTAAGTGTTTGTTCTATCCTAGTTTGTAGGAATATGAATTTGGTTATGAATAAATTGTTGAATAAGAATTATTGGTGTTATACCGGTAATGAAAGTAAATTGTTGAAACTATTATAAATTATTGGTTTAAAAACCGGTAACTATAAATATTGTTGATATAGAGATTATTGGCTAAATGCCGGTAATATATATATATATATATTTATGAAATGGGATCGTGTGGTACGCCGACCACTTATATATAATAAGAAATGGGATCGTGTGGTACGCCGACCACGAAGTGATTTAAATCTTGGCATTGGCCATAGTTGCCGGTAGCCTATTGATATACTGGGAGCGGGTGGTACGCCTACCACAAGATATAATTTTGATAGATTTGGGAGCGGGTGGTACGCCTACCACGAGATATAATTTTTGATATATTGGGAGCGGGTGGTACGCCTACCACAAGATATAATTTTGATAGATTTGGGAGCGGGTGGTACGCCTACCACGAGATATAATTTCTGATACATTGGGAGCGGGTGGTACGCCTACCACAAGATATAATTTTGATATATTTGGGAGCGGGTGGTACGCCTACCACGAGATATAATTTCTGATACATTGGGAGCGGGTGGTACGCCTACCACAAGAGATAATTACTGTGACAGTTGGGAGCGGGTGGTACGCCTACCACGAGACATGAAATGAAAGAGGAAATTGAAACATGAAAGTAAGAATATTTTGGATATCTTCAGTTGTTGAATAATATTTCAGAGCAGAGTATTTCTTTATAAATGTATTGTATATATATATATATATCTATATTGCAACTGTACAGGTTTAGGTGGGTGACTGGCCTTAGCCTTGTCACTAGTTCGCTGGGATAGGCCAGGCACTTACCAGCACATGGGGTCGGTTGTGCTGATACTACACTCTGCGCTCTTTTTGCGCAGATACAGGTTACGGACAGCAGCAGCGGCAGTAGTGACTTGTGGATTTTCCGACTACTGAGACTACGAGGTAGCCTTGCATGCGTCCGCAGGACCCGTTGTCTCTTCTATCTATGCTTTTCATTCTGTTATCTCATGTAATCGAGATAAACAGCTTGTATTTTCTTTCAAACAATTATGTGTATTATTCTTAGCAGTTTGTGAGTATTGTGACACCAGTCTTGGGTAGTGTATCAGATTTGGAGTTTTCTTTATCATATTTGATTAAGTCTTCCGCTAATTTTGATTGCTCCGCTGTAATTTTTATGTTGTTAATAAGAAATTGGTTATTAATGGAGATGCAATTAATATTTGGCTTGCCTAGCTTCTATTTAGTAGGCGCCATCATGACCCCGATGGTGGGAAATCCGGGTCGTGACATCTACATATTATATATATATATATATATATATAGAAGAGAGAAGGGGAGGTTGATCAAGGGTATAATAGTTACTTTAAATATATTAGTGCATTATTTGTTGTATACTAGGCTCAATTTGGTTGTAGGCTCTTAATAACAGAAAGACTCAAAACTAATGTGCCTATAAGCTATTAATTCTTTAGGCGGACCCCACTTTCTATTCAACTTTCATTGTCTTCATTAAATACATTACTTATTGTTACTTTTTTTTATATAGAAGAGAGAATGGGAGGTTGACCAAGGGTATAATAATCATTTTAAATATATTAATGCATTATTAGGGTATAATAGTCATTTTAAATATATTAGTGCATTATTTGTTGTATACTAGGCTCAATTTGCTTGTAGGCTCTTAATAACAGAAAAACTCAAAACTAATGTTCCTATAAGCTATTAATTCTTTAGGTGGACCTCACTTTCTATTCAACTTCCACTGTCTTCATTAAATACATTACTTATTGTTATTTTTTTTTAATAAGTACTTTTAGCTAGAAAATTTATTTATTTTTGATAATTTTATAATTTAAATGTTCACTAAGATCACATATATTTATGTATGACAATTCTATTATCTTCTCAAGAAATATTATTTTATTTATTAACTATTACAGGTAAAGAAAATTTTATTAAAAAAGAATTAGTGATAATATATGTAGATTTATATTCAAATGTTATTATATCATTATCAATTGATATCATTTTATACAAAGTTCTCATTAAATTGCAATTTCTATTGGAATACTTCATAATATTCGGAAAAAAAATTTAAGAATAAAATATAGTTTCAAGTCCCCTTTTTTATTATAGAAATAAAAAATTTGTTCAAATTGTATAATAAGTACTCCTTCCCTAAAATATGAGTTGGGAATATTTAAAGTAAAAATTAAGACAATTAATTTGTGAATTTTTTTTTCTCTTAAAAGTCGTTATATATTAGGAAGTATGAAAACTATTGTCATACAGGATTATACTTCTCCGTTTATGATCGAAGTTAGTTTAGTACATACTTTATTCAATAAGAATTCAACAATATAAAAATTTCAAAATACATAAATATACAATTAATTATTTTTAAAATTGTCTCAACACATACTACTATAGTGATAAAAACTGAATTATACCCTAAATAGCATCTCAACCATATAAAATAAAATTAGAAAAACTGTAATATCTCAATTTATGGTCAATTTAATTAGTCTCTAGAGTGATCGAGATATTAATTTATTTATAATATTTCGTCATTCAACTAGAACAAAACACAAATTTTCCTGTTAAAATTCTTAATAATTAAAAATTACGATTATTATTTTAAAGAACCAAAAAAAACTTTTTCAACAACTATTTGGGAATAATATTAATATTTTTTATTATTTAAATTTTGATTAGTACAAAAGGAAAAAAATAATACATTAACACACTGAAAAATACTAAAAGAATAAAACTATATATCATTCAATTTAAAAAATGAGAAAAACACATGATGACTTATTTTTCAACTGACTTTTTAATTAGTATTTAATAATAATTTAATTTAAGGATTAGTGATGCAAATTTTTTTAATAAAAAAGATCCTATGTAGAAATAATTTAAATTCTACTTGAATTATTATATAATCACTCTATAATAAAGAATTAAACACGACAAGTGTTTCAAAGTGATTGGTATAGTAATACGATTTCAGAAAAATTAAAATGATTCAAAAGATAAATAACAATAGATGTAACTGTGGTTCTATACGTTATTACACAAAAGTTTATTCTCTTTTTTCTTTCCCTAAAGGCGTAGTAAGTGTGTAATTAACAATAGACCAAGAAATATTAAAAGGATAAAAACAAGAAGAAGCAAAAAAATAAAAACAATAATTGGGCCCGTGCATCGCACGTTTATATAATTCACATTATTTGCCCCATGTTATCAAATAATAAAAGAACAAGAATAATATTTCAGAGAAAAGTAGGAGAGAGAATTCTTATTGAATTTTGGGATGATTTACAATAGGGTAAGACCCTCTATTTATAGGAGAAATATAACTTAGTCACAAAGTAAAACTCTCCACAAGATAGACATTCACTCTAAATAGAATTCTATTCTTAACACCCCCCTTGAATGTCTACTCAATAAGTAATGTGCCTCATTAAAACCTTAACTAAAATAAAACCCAGTAGGAAAAAAATCTGGAAAATGAAAAAGAGTACACATATCTAATAATACGCATTTTGGTTGCCTCGTAAAAAACCTTGCAAGGAAAACCCAGTGGGACAAAACCTTGTAAGGAAAAAAGAGTGCAACGCACATTAACTCCCCCCTGATGAGAGCGTTAATTCACATCCTTGAGCCTTCACATCGCAATCTTGTGCACTAGCTTCTTGAAGGTTGACGTCGACAAAAATTTTATATAAGTTTCAATGTATTTTCATAATGACATAACATACAAATCTCTTCATTCATATTTTCAGGTACTTGAATCTATCATGAGATATCATGGAGTGTTATTTCATGTGATCTTCTAGATCACTTGCCTCCTTTATTATGATCATTTTGATCATTTGCTCATCTTCTTTATCAAGAAGTTTATTTAAAACCGATTGTCTATACTGTGAGCACGTGATTTTTGCCTAACATGAATTACTCCCACAAAATCAAAACAAAAATTGTTTATTTTTATGGTGTGTATTTTGTGAATTTTTTGTGTTATTTTTGGTATTTGTTTGCATTTGTATATATGTGATTATATGTGCTTAAATTAAAAAATTATAATACAAAAATACGTCATGCTTACATTTTCTTATCTAGTTTGAAATTAGGAGTAATTAATTTTATCTTACGAAAACGAAAATCAAAAAAAAAAAAAAAGAAATAATTCATCTTTTACATCTTTTAGCAATTAAATGCCTAATTGTGTGACTTATATTTAATTGATGTTTTAATTGATCGTGTTAATTGTTAATATAACTTAATTAGTATTTCTTATAATTTAATTGATTTTGTAGTGTAATTAGAATTTTTGTTTTAATAAATTGAGAATTAAAATTAAAAGAGAAGAGAAAAGGAAATAATTGAGAGAAGAAATCAAATTTGGGCCAAAAATTCAATTTAATTCGAGGCCCAATAGCACCCAAACTCCCCAGCCCACCCGGGTAGCCCATTTTTAAAGCCACCCTTTTGATCTTAGCCGTTGATCATTGTGATCTAACGGCTGAGATTAAAGGGGTAATTTTAAACCCCAAAACCCTTAACCTTCAACCAAACAGCCCCTTTTCTTTAACTCTTCTTCACTTGCGATTCCCGGCCGCCTCTTGCCACCGTGAACCGCCGGCCGGAAATCGCCTCCGCCGGCGGTTGTGGTCCAAACACCACCATTTTTACACCATAGCTTCCCTTTCTCCCCCTCAACACGAATCCGGCAACCATTAGTCTCGAATCGTTTCCAAACATTTCGAATATTAGATCGAAAATTGCCGGAAAATCGAAAATCATCCCGAATCACTCCAACTTCACACCATAGCATCCCCTAGCCTCGCTCACACCCAAACGACCTTTGGTTTCATTCAAATCCAGCCCGAAACCATGAAGCCCCAAATCGAGACTTCAAGAACCCTAAAATCCAAATTTGGGCCGCCGGCTTCGATTTGAAGAAATTGGGATTAGAATAGATTTTAATTGAGATGTTTTCAGTTGAAAACATTTCAATTAAAATCCATTTGATTCCCAAAGTCCAAATTTAAGTCAAGAACCGAGAATTTTCTCCAAAGTGGCCGATTTTTGATTTCTCTTTAAGGTAATGTTTACCGTTTATTTCAATTTGCTTTTGTATTTGTTGATTGAATTCTTCTTGATGTTTGTCGGCCGTCTCTATTTTTCTTCATCTCTTGGGACCTTTTATTTGGTCGATTTGTTAGTTGTTATTCTTCGTTGTTTAACGGGTAATTGTGAATCGAATTCGATTCGTTGTTAATATCGTTAAGTTTTTTGATATTGAAATTATAACATGCTGTCCGAAATTGTATAGTCACTGCTTGTCGGATTTGTTTGTCGATTACGCATATCGTAATCGGCTAATCGAATGATATAGAATATGTGTTCGCGTCGATTAGCGTCGTCGATTAGTTAGCTTCATTTTTTTTCTTTTCTCTTCTTTGGCCGAGAACACTGTTTTAGTGAATTGTCAATTCTAAAGTTCTGTTTTGTCTATTTGATTACCAATGTTGTTGAATACAGGTTCGCGTCGATTAGCGTCGTCGAACATTTGGTTTCGTATTTGCTCCATTTTTTCTTCTTTTCTCTCGGCTTTGAGTGTTATAAATTGTTGAATTTGTTTGTCGGCTTTTTGTTGTCGATCATACATGTTGTGATTCGACTTAACGAATGTCGTCGTTTCAATTCGCAAATTTGTTGTTTGAAATTCCGGGCAGTGGTTCACTGTTTTGCTTGAATTAAAATTTTTCGGTTTGTTCAGAATGTTGAGTTAATTGTTGGATTGTTTGTTTTGAACCAGTGTTGATTCTAAATTAGGTTGTGAATTGGATATAGCTGTTAGTCCATTTAAGTAGCCCTAAAATCAACCTTTAAAGTGCAATACACATGGAAATGAGTTGTTAAAACTTGCTGGACAGCAGTGTATTTCATTAGTTTGCACCTTTAGGATTTGATTAATTATAAATCCCACCTTTAGACAAATCAGGGTGGAATAATCAGAGAATGTGAGGATAATAATGAGTATTTTCAGCTTTGTTGAGTGCTTGGTCAGTTGTTAGAATCAGGATACACATGAGAGGGAATATACAATTGAAAAAGGTTTGAAAAAGGGGAATAATAGGGACTGGACAGATCTGAAACTGAAAAAGGAAGGGCTGTTGGTTGGGATCTGTAGGTTATAAAAGAGAACTCCCTAGGCAGACACAAAAACACACAAAAACAGAGAGAGAGCTCATTGTTTTCAGACACAAAAACACACAAAAACAGAGAGAGAGCTCACTGTTTTCAGACACAAAAACACACACACATACAGTGATATACTCTTCTGATATACACACTGTTTACACACACACATACAGTGACATACTCACAGATATACCCACTGGAAGCAAGCACATTCACACATTGAAATCATCTGGCAGAACAGTGACATACTTCTTGGTTTTCTGGTTCATTGTGCATTTCTACCAGTGATTTGTTTGTTACTACTCTCATATTGATTTTGGGGTTGTAGTTCACTGTTCCTCCAAGTGTCTTGGGTGTTTCGTTCTATTGTCGATCTTCTGCTGTTTTGAAACTCCGAACTGTTGCTGATTTTGTTGCTATTGGATTAATTGTTGTCTGCTGCTGTTTGACTTACCATCTCCTTCTTCTCATTTTTCAATTCAGGTACACAATTTCGATTTCATTGTTGGTGTAGACTTGAAATTAAGCTGGAAATGAGAATGCCTATTGGTTTTACGCTTTGGATCACTACCTGTCAACTTCAAATTAAATTAGATCTTCTACATGTGTGTTCATTAGCTTTGTAAAGCATATTTGTATAACTAGAATCGCTGCATGTTTCAATTTGAATCACGAGTTGTGAAATCGAGCCAACCTCTTAGTTAGAATGTAAATATTTTTTTTAATTTTGATATTATGTTTGAATCACTGTCATGAGTTTGTAGTAACTAAAAATTTTAAATAGAGTTTGAGTTAGCTTCATAATAAGTATGCTTTTACAAGTTTGTAGTAACAGTGGTTTGTAGTTAAAACTTTAGTGTTAGGACAAAAAATATTATTCCCTTTCCGAACAAGTTTGTAGTAACAGTGGTTGGCTTCAAAAAATAAAACCTTAGAGTTAGCTTTGCAATTCGTTAGTTAGTGTCAATTGTCCTAATCTTACAAGTCACGCGCAAACGAATTCTCGATCTAGTTCGGTAATAGAGTTCAAGATGTATTAAAATCAGGATGTATATACCCATGTCTCGTTAAGAGCTTTTATTTGATCCTAAGTCAACAAGTCATGGAATAAGATATCATTTTGTACATGTTTAAATTAGAAACGACAAAACCATGCATCTTTAGATAAATTGAAATTTGTTTAGTCTAGAAATCTTTTTTAATCGATATAGTTTCAAAGTAATCTGGATATTTTTTTTATTATTATTTACCTATTTGTCAAAGTCCGAGTCCATATTGTAATTAGTCTTTCTTTTGGTATGGTTTCAAATTAATGGAGCGATTTAAAGTTTAATCATAGCATATAATTTATAAGCATGTATAAAATCAGGTATTTTTAGCCATTTATAATAATTGAAGCGACCGTGCTAGAACCACGGGATCCGGGGGTGCCTAACACCTTCCCTCGGGTCAACAGAATTCCTTACTTAGAATTTCTGGTTCGCGGACTTCATTTGGAAAGTCGAAATTTCCTCGATTCGGGATTTAAATAAATCGGTGACTTGGGACACCTTAATTTATTCCAAGTGGCGACTCTGAAATAAATAAAATAATCCCGTTTCGAATATTGTCACTTAAATTGGAAAAACTCCCTTGTTCGTTTATCCCCCGGGGTAAGCGCGCCAAAAGGAGGTGTGACAGCTCTGGCGACTCTGCTGGGGAAACAAACCCAGAACTACTGGTTCAGGGTTTAAGAATTCGAGCTTTGAATAATTATTTTATTTGGCTTATTTATTATCTGATTTTATTACATGTTTATATTTTATATGCTAAATGTTGTTTTACCGCTTTGATATTTTGTGAACTGTATATAAATTGTGCCGATACCCATTTTTTTTTTCTTTTGAGTCTTTTGAAATACAATACCGGGCATTTGCTGGACATAGCCCGTTTTTCTCAAGATAGCTGTGGTGCTTGGCACCCGGTGAAGGATTTTGTAGTCACACATGTTTAGGCGAAGAGTTTTGTCAATTAAGCCGGAAAGCCATGCTACCGGTGCACCGACACTCTTCGGCTCGAGTTGTCCGCTCGAGTTAAAGCCAGTCTAGACACTTTTCCAACAGGATGATGACTTAGAATAACAAGACCTTATGCCGGATCCCCGATAGGAACGTTTATTTGCATCATGTGCATATTTGACTTAGGAGGCTCAACACAGGGGTTGGGCCTGTCTAGGACAGGTGTACCCGAAACAAAAAGACCAACTTGTTGCATCTTTTTGTGTGCATTTATTTGTTTCGATCTTACATGCCGACCGGTTTGTTAAAAAGAGGAAGAAGTGGAAAGCGTCAGGGTATATAGTTAAAATAATTTTATGAAAATAATAGTTCTTTGAAAATAAATTCTGAAAAAATGCAAAAAAATAAAAAATAAAATAAAAATAAAAAATAAAAAAAATAAAAAAAAATTCAAACTAAATTTTCTTAATTTTATGAAAATAGTTAGTTCTTTGAAAATAATTTCTGAAAAATGCAAAAATTTCAAATAAATTTTCTTACTTTTACGAAAATAGTTAGTTCTTTAAATATTCTAAAAAAAAATGCAAAAAAAAAAGCAAAAAATTTCAAATAAATTTTCTTAATTTTATGAAAATAGTTAGTTCTTTGAAAATAATTTCTGAAAAAATGCAAAAAAAAAAAAAATTCCAAATAAATTTTCTTAATTTTACAAAAATAGTTTAGTTTCTTTGAAAATAAATTTCCAAATAAATTTTCTTAGTTCCTTTGAAAATAATTTGTTTTAGAAATGTTGTTTAAAAAATAGTTCGTCTTCTTTTCTTAAAATGATTTAGTTCTTTTATTTTTCGAACTACGCAAGTTTGATTCTCACCAAAAATGAGATACGTAGGCAACCCATATCGGGCTCAACTAATACTGATTTTTTTTAAAAAAAAAAAAAAAAAAAAAAACAATAATAAAGAAAATATTAGAATTAGGATTTTTGTTCTTAGTCGAGAGTTAGGAAATTTTGCAAAAATAGCCAAACGCCTCAAAAGGGGTGTCGGAGGACTAATTTCGCAAAAACGGAATATAGACATCACACTGGTATCCCGTTATACAGCCTTCAAATCTTCTTCAAGTGCTGAAAGGCCGTATTAACAAGATTCGTTTTTTTTATATATAATAAAAAAAAAATCTTTGAAAAAAAAAAAAAAAAATCTTAAATCCATTTTTTATCTTTTCTAGGATCAGCATGACTTCCTCGCAACGAATCGGCCAGAAAAGGGTGAGAGACGAAATGCCACCTATGTTCATGGTCCAGGACAAAACCCCGGATCGGCTCCGTAAATGGTGGACTAGTTTTTCAGCTTGGGAAAGAAATCAAGTTCACAAGCACCTCAAATTTCTTCCGGACATCATGATGATAAAACCGGATAAAAATGTGATCAGAGCTTTAGTGAGTTTTTGGGACTCAACAAGCAATGTGTTCAAATTCCGGGATTGTGAAATGACACCCACTTTGGAAGAATTGGGCGGACTCACAGGGCTCGGAAGAGATTTGCACAAGATGAGACCTGCAGCTCCTAGGCAGATGAGTGTGAATAACTTCTTGAAAAAGCTATGTCTCCGGCGGGTTCCCCTCGGTTGTCCGGAGAACGGTTGGGTGCCACTAGATTATCTCTACGACAGATTTGGTGATAAGGAAGGGTTTGGGAAATTCTCAAACGTCGAATTTGTTAACCAGCTAAATTATGACGCCTGGGGAGATTTAAGAATCTATGCTTTCATGATCGCTTTTTGGGAACCATGGTTTTTCCCGAACGTGGTGGACGCATCAGAATCCGTTTAGCTGCGGTGGTCTCATATCTACAGAGTAACGAGGAACACACTGTTCTTCCGATGATACTAGGAGACATCTTCCGGGCCTTAACTCGGTGCCAATAAGGACAAGACTATTTTGAGGGTTGCAATATTTTATTACAAATGTGGTTTATAGAGCATCTCTACCATCACCCAATTGTGATAAACTTCAAAGCAGATTGGCTGAATTATATTCGCTGTCATACAAACAGAGCCGCCCGTTGTAACCTTCCAGAAGACTTGGGGACTTGGCAAGAACTCCTCAACTCTTTGAGAGCCGATCAACTTACCTGGAATTATTATTGGTTCCCTTCCGCCAAAATCATGCATATGTCGACATACCGCCCATTCTACATATTAATGGGTTTCGGGGGTTTCCAACCATATGCCCCGCTACGTGTCATGCGGCAGCTGGGAAGAGAACAGAAAAAGGCCCCAATTGAGGATATGCGATCATTTGTATGGGAATTTGTGACAGAAGAGACCCCGAGGGAGACTTATGCACAGAAGGTTTGGTTCGGTAGTCGACTCTCCGACATCAACGAAATGGTTGCCGATCGGGAACGGGGAGAAGTGAGTCTCGCTTATCTTGAATGGTTCCACAACCAACCAATACCGGAGCAAAGGTCAGAAAGGTCAGTGAAGTATGCCGTCGATTGGGAGAGAGAAATAGAAGCCAGAGTTAGAGAGGTTGAGCATGAAACAGCACAAAATTTCCAATCTTGCATCAACACTTTAAAAGAAGACAAAGGAATCCCGGAAGCAGCCATGGACATACAACAGGCTGACTTCGATCGGGAAAGGGCCGGTTGGGAGCAGGAAAGAGAAGCACTCCAAACTCGAATTCAAGAGATGCAATTGGCCGCAGAAAGGTCAAGGAGGAGTCGGAGTGATCAAATGCTGATAAACGATTTGGAAAGAAAAGCCTTTGAACACCAAGAAGACTTGGAGAAGGCAAAAGCGGCTTTGGTTGCAGTCCGAACAAAATGGAAGAGAGCGGCCCACCAAGAAGCACTCCGTCTACAACAAGTAGAGAAAAACTATGATGCGATCATCGTTGATTTGAGAAAAGCAAATGCCACTCTTAAAGAGCGAACTCTCAGGCAAGTCCAGGATGCTAAAGCAGATAGAGACCGTTGTCACAACTTGATGGCACGGATGGAAAGACAAATAGATAGGCTCTTGGACCATGTCTCCGGCAACTCTCAAGTATTAGGGGCAAAGAACAGGCACATAGGGCAGCTGCTCAGAGAAAAAGACATAATCAGAACCAGGATCAATGAGATCGGGCACTACATTACTATGAAGTGTTTGAACTGCGAACAAGTACCTCGGCCTGCCCTCTTTTCTTCAATCATGGAATGTGTCCACCAGGTCATGGCAGAATTGGGAAGTATACAGAAAGATCTCACCCCAAGAACTGCAGCAAGGCCAAACAACGCCCCCCGGGCGCAAAGATTCGAGGCGTTGGAACATGCTTAGGAAAATCTTTTGTTTTAGAGTCTGTTTGTCCTTGTACGAGTTTTTCTCCATTGTTGACATTTTGCAAGTGTTTCAAGTTTAAGTTTGTTGAAATAAAATTCATGAACACTTCATCTTATGTCTATTGTTTCCGAACTACGCCCGGTCTGATTCATGCGGGGACATGATACGTAGGCAATCCACATAAGATTCGACCATCACTAAAAAATAAATAAATAAAAATAAAAATGAAAAAAAAAGGGGGGGGGGAAAGAAGTTAAGAGAAAAAGAAGATCGATACAAACTGGAATGACGCATCGCAAACGAATACATGTAGCAACATTGTCACCTGTATAAGTGCATCACAACCAACGTGTGATTACTTATCTGTTATGTTGTTTCAGACTAACCGTTTGTTTGCCAAAATCCAGGTTTTATTAAAAGTGGTTGACTTTGCGGTAATCTGGCACCACATTCGTACTTCACAAGGTCCAAAGGAAAAGTTCGGCAGCCTGAAAGTACTCATTCCTATTTTACTAGATCAAAAAGGGTGCCGACATGTCTTCAGAAATGCCTTTAGCAACCATTCCCGTTTCAGAGGAAAGCTCATTGACAACCATCCCGGCTACCTGAGTCGGCAGCTTTGGAGGAGAATAGAATGTTGCGTTGCCGCATGCTCGAGATGTTGGACGATTGGAACAACGGGAAAGAGCCCCGAGTCTGATCCCTGGGTTCCCTGAAATTCTTCTCAGGTCAAGCGGAATTTCAAATACCCCCATCAATTATCCGCCTACTCTATTCGGGTATTCTAACGCTACAAACCTCTCTGAATCACCCTCCACCTCCCATCCTCGGGTAGCACCACATGATACATCTGCAAGAACGTCCGTTGAATTGCCAGTTCCAATCACAACGCACCCCACCGCACATGCTCCTTTCTTCGACTCCTCCTCCTTTACATTCCCAGCACCACCGCTCACACGGGACCATACCCAGATTGCAGCCAATACATATTCTCAGCCACCTCGATATGAGTTCCTACCGAGCCAAAATCCAAAGACCCCGAGCAGGATGAGATGGCAAAAAGAATGAGGAGTTTGGAACAAAGCTTTAAGAACATGCAAGGTCTGAGTGGACAGAAGAGTGTATCTTACGCCGATCTGTGCATGTTCCCGCACGTCCATTTGCCATCGGGTTTTAAGACACCAAAGTTCGAAAAGTACGACGGACATGGCGACCCCATTGCTCATTTGAAGAAATACTGCAATCAATTGAGAGGTGCCGGCGGCAGAGAAGAATTGTTGATGGCGTACTTTGGAGAAAGTTTGGTCGGAATAGCGTCCGAATGGTATATGGATCAAGACATATCTCGATGGCACATCTGGGATGATCTGGCCAGAGATTTTGTAAAACAATTCCAATACAACATCGATATTGCGCCGGACAGAAATTCTCTATCGAACTTAAAAAAGAAGCCCTCAGAAAGCTTCAGAGAATATGCCATCAAGTGGCGAGAGCAAGCGTCCAGGGTGAAACCCCCCATGGATGAAATTGAAATGGTCACGACTTTTCTCCAAGCTCAAGAGCCCGATTACTTTCAAAATATGATGTCGGCAATGGGAAAACCTTTTGCCGAAGCTATCAAGATCGGAGAGATGGTAGAAAATGGCTTGAAAACAGGGCGAATTTTGAGCCAAGCGGCCATTCGGGCAACTTCCCAAGCCATTCAAGGCGGGTCTGGAGGGATGCCCCGAAGCAAGAAGAAAGAAGAATCTGCTATGGCAGCGGTAGAAGACAGGATATATCGAACCTCAAGGCAGGTATTCTCCGACAGGGTCCCCCAACATTACTATCCACATCACGGCATGGCTTATGCTCCTCCGCCTCCACCCTATGCAATCATGAACATTCAACCTCAGGCACGGCCACAGCCACCAGCCAACAGGAATCCACCTCCATTCCAGAGAAACCAACCTCCTTACCCAAACCAGTATAATCCACGGCCAAATAACGCTCGCCACCGTGAGCAACCCAAAACGAGCTTTACACCAATTGGGGAGCCGTATTCCACTCTTTTCCCAAAACTCGGGCAAGAAAACCTATTGCAGCCTGTTCCGCAGAACAGGCAGAATCCAGACTCTCCTGCCTACCAGAGGGGGATATACTGTGCGTATCATTCAGGTGTTGAAGGACACAGTACTGACAATTGTTAGACGTTAAAGAAGGCAGTGCAAGAATTGATCAATCAAGGGAGGATCGTCTTCGCAGATGAAGACATCCCAAATGTGACAAACAACCCATTACCAGCCCCACAACAACGGACCGGTGATTGGGATGATTTGTGACGACAAAGAATTTGACCCAGCTTTGAAAGCGATAATCGCCATTGCCAACGTAGAGAAGCGTCCTGAGGCTACCCCGAAACAAGAGAAAATGGGGAAAAAGGTTGAAGCTCTTGAGACCAAATCCGAAAAGACGATTGAATTGAAAGCATCGTCTCAGAAGGGCGGAGTCCTTTGCCTCCCACGAGGTAGAGTGGAAAAACCATTGTCCATGGGTGCCCCCAAGAAGTTCCATTTAAAGAGAGAAACATCAATGTATGTACCAAAGAGAACTTATGTGGCCCGAAAACCAGATGAACCTGTGGTTATTGCACGCGTGCAACAAAAACCAATGACAGATCCATCCGCAGTACCCTGGAGCTACCAACGAACACTTGTTATGCGCAAAGGGAAAGAGATCGTGGGAAATTCATCTGAGAGTGTCTTAGGACAGAAGTACTTAAACACACAGGAGGTAAATAACGCCACACAAAGGCGTTTCCCGTCGAAGAAACCTGTAAGTGCTGAAGAGGCAGAGGTCTTTTTCAAAAGATGCAAATGCCTGATTATGAGGTGATAGACCAACTGCGTAAATGCCCAGAGCAGGTGTCGATGTTGTCCCTTCTAATGAAGTCTACTGAACATCAAAAGGTTTTGCTAAAAGCCTTGAATGAGGCATACGTGCCTATTGAGACTTCATCCGAACAACTTGAAAGAATGACAGAAAGATTCTTCGCGATCAATCAGATTTCCTTCAGTAAAGCTGATTTGCCTTTGGAGGGTGCCGCCCACAACAAAGCTTTACATTTGACTGTCAAAAGCGAAGGCTACTATATGAAGAGGGTCATGGTTGATGGGGGTTCGGGGTAGACATATGCCCGCTTTCCACTTTAGGCCGCATAGGAATCGGAGCCGAAAGGATTCGGCCTAACAATATATGTGTGCGAGCTTTTGACGGTGTGAAAAGAGATACTGTCGGAGAGATTGATGTAATTATGACCATCGGCCCGGTGGACTTCGAAGTGACATTCCAAGTTTTGGATATGGACACTTCTTACAATTTTCTTCTAGGGAGACCATGGATTCATGCGGCCGGAGCTGTGCCCTCTACCCTCCATCAGATGTTGAAATTTGAGCACAAGGGACAAGAGATCGTGGTCCACGGGGAAGATGAGCAATCAATTTACCGAGATCCATCCATACCTTGCTTGGAAGCGGAAGCGGGAAGCAAAAACATTGTCTATCAAGCTTTCGAGATTGTGTTGGCAGATCAACACGAAGAAGGGAACCCTCTCCCCCAACCTTTTTTGTCTAATGCCTCCATCATGGTGGCGAAAAAAATGATTAAACATGGCTTCCAGCCAGGAAAAGGTTTGGGGAAATCCCTACAAGGAGTGCCAAAGCTGATAACTTTACCTGTAGCTGAAAAGTTTTTCGGAGTGGGCTTTCGCCCAACCCCTGAAGATGAAAGATGGGCCAAAAAGAGAAAGGAGAAAGGATGGGTTCTGCCGCAACCATTGCCGCATCTGTACCAAACTTTTGTCCGACCAAGGTACAGTGAGAAGAAGAAGACGAGGTCTTTACAGCGGAGGAAATTGAAGACATATGTGGGGCCATGAGGCAAATGCTCTATGATGTTAATATGGTCCAATCGGGAAAAGGAACAAGCACCGCTGAGGTGCTGTACGTGGGCCCTGAAGCTAAATTGCAAAATTGGAAAGCCACACCCTTCCCAATCAGGCGGGAGTTCTGTCCTAATAATGCGGCTTTAAATAACATGACATGCTTGCGGAACTCATGCTCAAATCCGAACACGCCACCTAATCTGGAAATAATGAACCAAGAACCGGAATACGACGAAGACGAGGCTTTTAGGGAAATAAATCGAGAATTGGAACATTTCGAGAATAAACCTAAGCCAAACTTGAATGACACCGAACCGGTTAATTTGGGAACCGATGAAGAGGTCCGAGAGACCAAGATAAGCATCCACACAGATGAGAAAACACGAGATGCAATAATCCAACTCTTGTTTGAATTTAAAGACGTGTTTGCTTGGTCTTACGATGACATGCCGGGATTAGGAGCTGATCTAGTGGTGCACAAATTACCAATCTACCCTGACTGTCGCCCAGTGCAACAGAAGCAAAGAAAGTTCAAGACTGACATCAGTGATAAAATCAAAGAAGAAATCACTAAGCAGTTGAAAATGGGGGTAATCCGAGTGGTACAATACACCACGTGGTTGGCTAATGTTGTGCCCGTGCCAAAGAAGGACGGAAAAACTCGAGTATGTGTTGACTACCGAGATTTGAATAAAGAGAGTCCTAAAGATAACTTTCCTTTACCAAACATCCACATCCTTGTTGATAACTATGCCAAACATGAGATACAGTCGTTTGTGGATTGTTATGCGGGATATCATCAAGTGTTGATGGATGAAGAGGATGCCGAGAAGACCGCTTTTACCACACCTTGGGGGACTTACTGTTACAGAGTCATGCCGTTCGGTTTGAAAAACGCAGGAGCAACATACATGAGAGCTATGACTGCCATTTTCCATGACATGATGCATCAGGAAATAGAGGTGTACGTGGACGATGTGATCATCAAATCCGGAACTCAAGGCGATCATGTGCGAGACTTGAGGAAATTCTTTGAGAGGTTGCGGAAATACGATTTGAAACTGAATCCGGCCAAATGCGCTTTTGGAGTCCCGTCAGGTAAACTTTTGGGTTTCATAGTCGGTAGAAGAGGTATTGAATTAGATCCCACAAAGATAAAATCCATCCGGGATTTACCTCCCCCCAGAACAAAGAAAGATGTAATGAGTCTTCTAGGCCGACTGAACTACATCAGTAGGTTCATCGCTCAGTTGACTTCCACATGTGAACCCATATTCAAATTGTTGAAGAAAGATGCTGCAATCAAATGGACAACCGAATGCCAAGAAGCTTTTGACAAGATCAAAGAATATTTGTCAAACCCTCCAGTCTTAGTCCCGCCAGAGCCAGGGAGACCTCTTTTCTTGTATTTAACAGTCTTGGAAAACTCTTTTGGTTGTGTTCTCGGACAACGTGATGCGGCAGAGAAGAAAGAGCAAGCGATTTACTACCCGAGCAAGAAATTCACTAGTTATGAGGTCAAGTACACTTTGCTGGAAAGAACGTGTTGTGCTTTAACTTGGGTCGCTCCGAAATTGAGACACTACCTCCAAGCCCATACGACTCACCTCATTACTCGGTTGGATCCTTTGAAGTATATATTCCAGAAACCGATGCCCACCGGAAGATTGGCAAAGTGGCAAATCCTGCTCACTGAGTTTGACATAGTCTATGTCACTCGCACGGCAATGAAGGCCCAAGCATTGGCAGACCATTTAGCCGAGAACCCGATTGACGAAGAGTATCAACCATTGAATACCTACTTTCCTGATGAAGAGGTAAATACGACAGAAGTTGTTTCGGAAGATGGTCATGCTTGGAAAATGTTTTTCGATGGGGCAGTAAACGCTAAAGGTGTAGGGATCGGGGCAATCTTGATCTCTCCTGCTGGTCAGCATTATCCGGCCACGGCTAGGCTCTGTTTCTTCCGCACAAACAATACGGCTGAGTATGAAGCTTGTATCATGGGTATGAACATGGCAATTGATCAAGGTGTCGAAGATTTGTTGATCATGGGAGATTCAGATTTAATTATCAAACAATCTCAAGGTGAATGGGAAACTCGAGACGTTAAACTCCTCCCTTATCGACAACACGTGAACGTTCTTGGCAAGCGATTTGCATCGATAGAGTTCAGGTATATCCCACGATGTCACAATGAACTAGCTGATGCACTTGCCACTTTAGCTTCAATGCTACCTTATCCGGGCAACGCCCATGTCAATCCCTTGGAAATTCAAATAAGGGAAAACCACGGTTATTGCAATGCAATCGAAAAAGGACCAAGCGTCAAGCCATGGTATTACGATATCAGGAGATTTCTGAAAACGCAAGAATACCCCGAACATGCTACCGGAGATCAAAAGAGGACCATTAGGAGACATGCAGGTGGTTTCTTTTTGAGCGGCGAGGTCATGTATAAAAGAACCCCAGATCTTAACCTTTTAAGGTGTGTTGATGCCGAAGAAGTAGGAAGAATCATGCACGAAGTACATGCAGGAGTATGCGGGCCTCATATGAATGGGTATGTCTTAGCCAAGAAAATCCTTCGAGCAGGTTATTATTGGATGACCATGGAGAAAGATTGTTTCGGTTTTGTCCGAAAATGCCATCAATGTCGGGTACATAGAGATCTGATTCATGCACCTCCAACTGAGCTGCATCCTATGTCAGCGCCTTGGCCATTTGTCGCTTGGGGAATGGATGTCATCGGCCCGATTGAGCCGAAAGCTTCAAATGGACACCGTTTCATATTGGTGGCTATTGACTACTTCACAAAATGGGTCGAAGCCGTCACTCTCAAATCAGTCACCAAGAAAGCGGTGGTGGATTTTGTACACTCAAATCTTATCTGTCGTTTTGGTATACCCGCAACTATCATCACGGACAATGCTGCGAATTTGAACAGTCATTTGATGGAAAAAATATGCGAGCAATTCAAAATAACGCATAGGAACTCCACCCCTTATCGGCCCAAAGCCAACGGTGCCGTGGAAGCAGCGAACAAAAACATCAAGAAGATTTTGAGAAAGACAATCCAAAGTTCTAGACAATGGCATGAACAATTACCGTTCGCTTTATTGGGATACCGTACTACCGTACGCACATCGGTGGGAGCAACTCCATACCTGCTAGTCTATGGAACTGAAGCTGTGATACCGGCAGAGGTAGAAATTCCTTCGCTTCGTACAATTGTTGAAGCAGAGATTGAAGATAGCGAGTGGGTTAAGACTCGTTTGGAACAATTAACTTTGATCGATGAAAAGCGAATGGTTGCGGTCTGTCATGGACAACTGTACCAACAAAGAATGGCTCGTGCTTACAACAAGAAAGTACGACCGAGAAATTTCGAAGTAGGTCAGTTGGTTTTAAGACGCATTCTTCCACATCATGAGGAAGCGAAAGGAAAATTCGCTCCTAATTGGAAAGGACCATACATCGTCATGAAGATACTGCCAAGAGGAGCATTATACTTGGGAGACATGGAAGGAAAAGATCCTGAAACGGCTGTGAATGCAGATGCTGTGAAAAGGTATTATGTCTGAACTTGCTTCAATGAGGTCCTCACAAGACGAAATGATTGAAGGCTTTTATTCCCGCTACCCAAACACTACCAACCCTTTTGTAAACCCTTTGAGCCGGTTACCTTTCTTTGGCTACCCTCTTTGGAATCCAAACCAAACCAAAAAAAAAAAAAAAAAAAAATTCCTGAACTACGTTCTGACTTGATTCCGAAAGGATACGTAGGCAACCTCTCCCTGAGGTTCAGTCACACCAAATCAAAAATCCCGGTTTCCCAAAAAATGAAACTGGGGCAGATGATATTTTTGATTCGGTTTAAGATCCGTCAAGATGATTCCAAAGTTGTAATTTTGTTTACAATTCTTGTTACCCGAACCGAGTACAATTCCTTCAAGATCGATTGGAAGTTGTGAAAACATCATTGTTACGATCCGGGTTTCCTGGAATGAAAAGAAATAAAATGAGAGAGTCTTATTGATGAAAACCTTCGCGCACCATAAGACGATGGAAGTAGATAAATAAAATGAGAGAGTCTTATTGGTGAAAACCTTCGGGCACCATAAGACGATGGAAGTAGAGAAATACAAAATGAGAGAGCTTGTTGGTAAAAACTCGCAAAGAGTGCTATCTGGCGATGGTAAGAAGAGAAATGAGAGAGGTCGATTGGCGAAAACCCGCAAAAGGGCGCTATCAACCGAAAAGTTTGTTTCACCACGAGAGGTCCCGGCACGGCTCCTTAGCTCGGAAATATAGACCCGTTTTGGTTCATAAGAAAATGGGAGTTTTGTGACGATCGAGCATCTAGTCCGAGGAGCATGTCATGTTGGTTAAAGTCAGCGTATACCTCAGATAAGTCCTTCTTTTCTCCCTCGAAAGGGACTCCTCTATCTTTGATACGTTTTTCCATTCTTTGATTCATTCTTCTTCTTTGAATCCCTTTCGTTTTAATTTTAATTCTGAAAATATTACAAAGGAAGGTGACAAGACCGGTTTTACAGGACTCCGCCTGGTAAAGAAGAAAAGAAAAACAACCTCAGTGGTGTATTGTTACAATCCACGATTGGATCGTAATGATCGATTGTTTCCAAAGGAAAAGAGTTTTAGAAAGGAAACGGAAATCAAAGGTTAAGGTCTTAGAAGAGACAGAATAAGGCAGAAGGATAGAACCTACACGGAAAATCCCCATGGAATTCCGGAAATGAACCCAGTCAATTCGAAAGGAAGTCATCCCAAAGACAATTGGTAGCAAACTTCTCAATGGAAATGGGGAAACGATCAAGCAATGAAGATAACCAAGGCCGCAAAGCCAACCACTTTTTCAACTGATAAAATGTTCTTTGTTGAAAGCAGGTCTGTTTAAATGTGCAAGAAGAAGGTACCACTCGAAGAAGTGAAATACGCAAGCTTTGAAATGGCTTTGGAACAAGGAAAACACATAAAAAAGTAAGTTTCTTTTTAGAGATTTATCTTATGCATTTGTTGATGGTTAAAAAGAACGCCTAAAAGAAGGCCAAAAAAAGAGAATAAAAGAAAAGGAAAACTCGAAAAAGAGAATCAAATCATATCAGTCCAATATCCGTTTGGACACCGGTCGAAAAAACCGAGGGTCTTTCCGGCCGGAAAGCCGTTGAAACTTTTATCCCGGTCGAAAACCGAGGATCTCCCCAGTCGAAAACCGCGGAGCCATTTACTTTTACCCGGCCAAAAAACCGAGGATCCGACGGCCAAAAACCGTTAGATATTGTTTGAATTCCGCCCGAAAGCCGTGAAACTTTTATCCCGGTCGGAAAACCGAGGATCTCCCCCAGTCAGAAAACTGCGAGCCATTTACTTTTACCCCGCCAAAACCGAGGATCCGACGGCCAAAAACTCGTTAGATATTGTTTGAATTCGGCCGAAAGCCGTGAAACTTTTATCCCGGTCGGAAACCGAGGATCTCCCCAGCCGAAAACCGCGGAGCCATTTACTTTTACCCCGCCAAAGAACCGAGGATCCGACGGCCAAAAAACCGTTAGATATTGTTTGAATTCCGGCCGAAAGCCGTGAAACTTTTATCCCGGTCAGAAAACCGAGGATCTCCCCGACCAAAAACTGCGAGCCATTTACTTTTACCCCGGCCAAAAACCGAGGATCCGACGGCCAAAAACCGTTAGATATTGTTTGAATTCCGGTCGAAAGCCGTGAAACTTTTATCCCGTCGTAAAACCGAGGATCTCCCCGATCAGAAAACTCGTGAGCCATTTACTTTTACCCCGGCCAAAGAACCGAGGATCCGACGGCCAAAAAACCGTTAGATATTGTTTGAATTCCGGCCGAAAGCCGTGAAACTTTTATCCCGGTCAGAAAACCGAGGATCTCCCCAGTCAGAAAACCTGCGGAGCCATTTACTTTTACCCCGGCCAAAAAACCGAGGATCCGACGGCCAAAAACCGTTAGATATTGTTTGAATTCCGGCCAGAAAGCCGTGAAACTTTTATCCCGGTCAGGAAACCGAGGATCTCCCAGTCAGAAAACTGCGGAGCCATTTACTTTTACCCCGGCCAAAAAACCGAGGATCCGACGGCCAAAAACCGTTAGATATTGTTTGAATTCCGGCCGGAAAGCCGTGAAACTTTTATCCCGGTCAGAAAACCGAGGATCTCCCAGTCAGAAAACTGCGGAGCCATTTACTTTTACCCCGGCCAAAAAACCGAGGATCCGACGGCCAAAAACCGTTAGATATTGTTTGAATTCCGGCCGAAAGCCGTGAAACTTTTATCCCGGTCAGAAAACCGAGGATCTCCCAGTCAGAAAACTGCGGAGCCATTTATTTTTACCCCGGCCAAAAAACCGAAGATCTGACGGCCAAAAAACCGTTAGATGTTTGTTTGAATTCCGGCCAGAAAGCCGTGAAACTTTCATCCCGGTCAGAAAACCGAGGATCTCCCAGTCAGAAAACTGCGGAGCCATTTATTTTTACCCCGGCCAAAAAACCGAGGATCTGACGGCCAAAATCGTTAGATATTGTTTGAATTCCGGCCAGAAAGCCGTGAAACTCTTCTACAAAATCCCGGCCAGAAAGCCGTTTGAACCTTTGTGAAATCATGACTTTCTTACCCAATACCAAAGAGTCTTTTAATCACTTTCTGTGTCACAACTAACTCACGAAATTTTCCTAGCAAAACTGGGGCAGAAAAATTTCGTTCGTTTGTTTGTTTTTTTTGTCTAAATAGGTTTGACCTCGGGATGCAAGGATCGAGATAACCTACAAATGGAACATCAATCCAGAGTGAAGAAAAGAAGAAAAGAACCGAGAGAAAAGATTTCAAACGTTGGAGTAAACAAAGGCGCGGATTGCACAGAAGATGATTGAAGTAACAAGCTCCGCCGACTCCGTTTCACTCAATGTTACAGAAATAAACGAGCACGTACAGCTTGTGGAGCATCAAGATTCAGATCGAGGTCTACAGCAAATCAGCTAAGATTCAAGATCAAGTTTTCAAGAGAATCATAGATAGGAATCTTGTAACTCATAGTTTGATAGCATAGCTAGTTCATCTTTAATTTCTTTTGGTGTAATAAGGAGATCAGTAAGCAGTAAGCAGCAACATGCAGCAACGATAGCAACAGTAACAGCAAAGTGTCAATCCACGGTAGTCCCAGCTACCAAAACTTCCCGAACTACATTGACCTGATTCCTGTTTAGCCCAGGATATGTAGGAGGCCTCCGAAGCAAAGGCTCGGTCAAAACTCTTTCAAAATGCTTCCCACGGAGTATCCAAACGGGCAAAAATCGCTCGTATTTGCTCATTTATCTTTGCACGAAAAACTCTTCATGGTTTTCGCGCAAAGAGGGGCAGCTGTGAGCACGTGATTTTTGCCTAACATGAATTACTCCCACAAAATCAAAACAAAAATTGTCTATTTTTATGGTGTGTATTTTGTGAATTTTTTGTGTTATTTTTGGTATTTGTTTGCATTTGTATATATGTGATTATATGTGCTTAAATTAAAAAATTATAATACAAAAATACGTCATGCTTACATTTTCTTATCTAGTTTGAAATTAGGAGTAATTAATTTTATCTTACGAAAACGAAAATCAAAAAAAAAAAAAAAAGAAATAATTCATCTTTTACATCTTTTAGCAATTAAATGCCTAATTGTGTGACTTATATTTAATTGATGTTTTAATTGATCGTGTTAATTGTTAATATAACTTAATTAGTATTTCTTATAATTTAATTGATTTTGTAGTGTAATTAGAATTTTTGTTTTAATAAATTGAGAATTAAAATTAAAAGAGAAGAGAAAAGGAAATAATTGAGAGAAGAAATCAAATTTGGGCCAAAAATTCAATTTAATTCGAGGCCCAATAGCACCCAAACTCCCCAGCCCACCCGGGTAGCCCATTTTTAAAGCCACCCTTTTGATCTTAGCCGTTGATCATTGTGATCTAACGGCTGAGATTAAAGGGGTAATTTTAAACCCCAAAACCCTTAACCTTCAACCAAACAGCCCCTTTTCTTTAACTCTTCTTCACTTGCGATTCCCGGCCGCCTCTTGCCACCGTGAACCGCCGGCCGGAAATCGCCTCCGCCGGCGGTTGTGGTCCAAACACCACCATTTTTACACCATAGCTTCCCTTTCTCCCCCTCAACACGAATCCGGCAACCATTAGTCTCGAATCGTTCCCAAACGTTTCGAATATTAGATCGAAAATTGCCGAAAAATCGAAAATCATCCCGAATCACTCCAACTTCACACCATAGCATCCCCTAGCCTCGCTCACACCCAAACGACCTTTGGTTTCATTCAAATCCAGCCCGAAACCATGAAGCCCCAAATCAAGACTTCAAGAACCCTAAAATCCAAATTTGGGCCGCCGGCTTCGATTTGAAGAAATTGGGATTAGAATAGATTTTAATTGAGATGTTTTCAGTTGAAAACATTTCAATTAAAATCCATTTGATTCCCAAAGTCCAAATTTAAGTCAAGAACCGAGAATTTTCTCCAAAGTGGCCGATTTTTGATTTCTCTTTAAGGTAATGTTTACCGTTTATTTCAATTTGCTTTTGTATTTGTTGATTGAATTCTTCTTGATGTTTGTCGGCCGTCTCTATTTTTCTTCATCTCTTGGGACCTTTTATTTGGTCGATTTGTTAGTTGTTATTCTTCGTTGTTTAACGGGTAATTGTGAATCGAATTCGATTCGTTGTTAATATCGTTAAGTTTTTTGATATTGAAATTATAACATGCTGTCCGAAATTGTGTAGTCACTGCTTGTCGGATTTGTTTGTCGATTACGCATATCGTAATCGGCTAATCGAATGATATAGAATATGTGTTCGCGTCGATTAGCGTCGTCGATTAGTTAGCTTCATTTTTTTTTCTTTTCTCTTCTTTGGCCGAGAACACTGTTTTAGTGAATTGTCAATTCTAAAGTTCTGTTTTGTCTATTTGATTACCAATGTTGTTGAATACAGGTTCGCGTCGATTAGCGTCGTCGAACATTTGGTTTCGTATTTGCTCCATTTTTTCTTCTTTTCTCTCGGCTTTGAGTGTTATAAATTGTTGAATTTGTTTGTCGGCTTTTTGTTGTCGATCATACATGTTGTGATTCGACTTAACGAATGTCGTCGTTTCAATTCGCAAATTTGTTGTTTGAAATTCCGGGCAGTGGTTCACTGTTTTGCTTGAATTAAAATTTTTCGGTTTGTTCAGAATGTTGAGTTAATTGTTGGATTGTTTGTTTTGAACCAGTGTTGATTCTAAATTAGGTTGTGAATTGGATATAGCTGTTAGTCCATTTAAGTAGCCCTAAAATCAACCTTTAAAGTGCAATACACATGGAAATGAGTTGTTAAAACTTGCTGGACAGCAGTGTATTTCATTAGTTTGCACCTTTAGGATTTGATTAATTATAAATCCCACCTTTAGACAAATCAGGGTGGAATAATCAGAGAATGTGAGGATAATAATGAGTATTTTCAGCTTTGTTGAGTGCTTGGTCAGTTGTTAGAATCAGGATACACATGAGAGGGAATATACAATTGAAAAAGGTTTGAAAAAGGGGAATAATAGGGGCTGGACAGATCTGAAACTGAAAAAAGGAAGGGCTGTTAGTTGGGATCTGTAGGCTATAAAACACTGTTTTGACACACACACTTGGACAGACGAAAACACTAGAAGAGAGCACACAAAAACAGAGAGAGAGCTCACTGTTTTCCGACACAAAAACACACAAAAACAGAGAGAGAGCTCACTGTTTTCAGACACAAAAACACACAAAAACAGAGAGAGAGCTCACTGTTTTCAGACACAAAAACACACACACATACAGTGATATACTCTTCTGATATACACACTGTTTACACACACACATATAGTGACATACTCACAGATATACCCACTGGAAGCAAGCACATTCACACATTGAAATCATCTGGCAGAACAGTGACATACTTCTTGGTTTTCTGGTTCATTGTGCATTTCTACCAGTGATTTGTTTGTTACTACTCTCATATTGATTTTGGGGTTGTAGTTCACTGTTCCTCCAAGTGTCTTGGGTGTTTCGTTCTATTGTCGATCTTCTGCTGTTTTGAAACTCCGAACTGTTGTTGATTTTGTTGCTATTGGATTAATTGTTGTCTGCTGCTGTTTGACTTACCATCTCCTTCTTCTCATTTTTCAATTCAGGTACACAATTTCGATTTCATTGTTGGTATAGACTTGAAATTAAGCTGGAAATGAGAATGTCTGTTGGTTTTACGCTTTGGATCACTACCTGTCAACTTCAAATTAAATTAGATCTTCTACATGTGTGTTCATTAGCTTTGTAAAGCATATTTGTATAACTAGAATCGCTGCATGTTTCAATTTGAATCACGAGTTGTGAAATCGAGCCAACCTCTTAGTTAGAATGTAAATATTTTTTTTAATTTTGATATTATGTTTGAATCACTGTCATGAGTTTGTAGTAACTAAAAATTTTAAATAGAGTTTGAGTTAGCTTCATAATAAGTATGCTTTTACAAGTTTGTAGTAACAGTGGTTTGTAGTTAAAACTTTAGTGTTAGGACAAAAAATATTATTCCCTTTCCGAACAAGTTTGTAGTAACAGTGGTGGGCTTCAAAAAAATAAAACCTTAGAGTTAGCTTTGCAATTCGTTAGTTAGTGTCAATTGTCCTAATCTTACAAGTCACGCGCAAACGAATTCTCGATCTAGTTCGGTAATAGAGTTCAAGATGTATTAAAATCAGGATGTATATACCCATGTCTCGTTAAGAGCTTTTATTTGATCCTAAGTCAACAAGTCATGGAATAAGATATCATTTTGTACATGTTTAAATTAGAAACGACAAAACCATGCATCTTTAGATAAATTGAAATTTGTTTAGTCTAGAAATCTTTTTTAATCGATATAGTTTCAAAGTAATCTGGATATTTTTTTTATTATTATTTACCTATTTGTCAAAGTCCGAGTCCATATTGTAATTAGTCTTTCTTTTGGTATGGTTTCAAATTAATGGAGCGATTTAAAGTTTAATCAAAGCATATAATTTATAAGCATGTATAAAATCAGGAATTTTTAGCCATTTATAATAATTGAAGCGACCGTGCTAGAACCACGGGATCCGGGGGTGCCTAATACCTTCCCTCGGGTCAACAGAATTCCTTACTTAGAATTTCTGGTTCGCGGACTTCATTTGGAAAGTCGAAATTTCCTCGATTCGGGATTTAAATAAATCGGTGACTTGGGACACCTTAATTTATTCCAAGTGGCGACTCTGAAATAAATAAAATAATCTCGTTTCGAATATTGTCACTTAAATTGGAAAAACTCCCTTGTTCGTTTATCCCCCGGGGTAAGCGCGCCAAAAGGAGGTGTGACATATACGCTTTAAGCTTACCATATACTTTGTCCTTCTAGAACTTTATAGGAGCATTTCCAGTGAGAATAGAGTTACTTTTGTTGGGTCAGCAAATGCGTCTGGCATGCTTTGCAATATATTGCAAATGAATTATCCTTTTATGAACTTCAGGTTCATATTATCTTATTGAGGATCAAGATGTATAAATGGTAATTCATTCCACATAACTTTTTTTCTCAACTGTTGTATCTTGTCTCCCCCTCATTTAGAAAAACTAACTTGTTTCCTCACCTTTGAGAAATTCATCTTTGTGCGTTATGGTGTTAATCAAAATATACACCGCACATCAATAATAATAAGACGAAATTATTTGGTTCCTGACCATGAACCACTTGTGAGGGGAGAAAATAATATACTTTCGTATATAACGTATATCAAACTGATATAGATAATTTTGTTCTCATAAGCAATAATTTAGCTATTAAGTGGATGCACTCAATAAATCATTTTGCTAAACCAACTGTGATGTAAACCAACTTATCAAGACGGACTTCTTGAATAGAAAATCTGGAAATTATGCTCAAAATTAAATTATTGAGCAAGTTCCCTCGCAAAATACCATATTGCAGGTTATTAATAATCGCACATGTAACCATCTCATAGATGCATCTTATGTGGTATACATGGCAGCTGAATGTGCCCATATTTATCCTTGATATTTTTAGTATTCATGGGATTCAATCTCAATTTTAATTGGTCTACTAATTAATGAGAACAAGCAATGTAAGAGAACTCGTAAAGAATTTTCTAGTTCTTTAATATTTACTCATGTGAATTCTCTTTTATTTTTGCACATCATACTTAAATTGATATGGCTAAACCAATTATGCCAACTGAATAAATTATCAATATTGATAAACTTGAGATTTACACCATGATGTGTGCAATTATGAATAAACACAAAGTTTATTATGATATAGGTTTTTATATCAATAAACATCTATTTTATTGTTGTATTCTTTTGTTTATGTATTACAAATTGGAGAATAAAGTGGGTAGCTTTTCACACACATATTACCCAACTACAAGTTGTAATAATAGAAGATATTAAATCTTTCCTTTATTTATAGTCGCAATATAATCGACCGCTTTCACAAATACTTTGGAAATTGAATATGTTTCTTTGAGACTTACTACAGCACAATACATTATTGGTAATCAATTGTGTTTCTCCAAAATAGTGGTAATTGGCTATTCCAGAGCTCTCAATTAATTTGTAGTACTACATAATCATCAACACTCATATGGTGAATATCTCTTTTAAAGAGAAAGTTATATCATTATGGTCATGGTCAAAATTATATGAAAGATCTGTTTCTTACATTACTGTTCACTTTTAATAATCACAATGCCAAAATATTTAGGCGTACAATTGGTATGTGACCAATGACCATTCATGCCATAATAATGACATTATTTTCTTATATCATCTTAAACCTCCTTCTATAGGTGAGTGTGATATAGTCGCTACTACTAGTACGTTCATATTCTTTGAAAAATGAATATGTATTCATAAATCAGATGTTGTCACATTCACATCATGAATGGACCATAATAATATATATGTACTTTACAAAATCTCATGTCAAATCGTTGACAAATATTACTTTCACATAGTGAAGGTTTATTTTGAGAATATGTATTGTTCTCATTACCACAATAATGACGATATAATTTCGTCTATTGTCACATCCACATCCATTGATTATTCATGGTAATAAATTTATCTTCTTTCAGACTTATCACATACCGCTATCACATTATCTAAATGGAATGAGAATTGAGAAAATTCAACGGGGCGGGTTTTTAATTCTTTGCCCACAATCATACATGAATTTAATCATGGCAAGGCATAGAAATTTTACCACTTCTTGTGGTTGTAATTTCTTAAACTCTATTAGATTTATAATCAAACTTTATTGTCTTTGCTTGTATATAAAATCAAAGAATTTGAAAGAGACAAGTAAAATACTTACTTTAAATCCTGAATTTAATCATGAAGGAAGTTCATAAAATAATTGACATTAATTATGATCAATCCCAAAGCTTCTACTCAATTGGTTAGAATCTCGTGCTGATAACGTGTTATAAAATAATAAAAGAAGAAGAACAATATTGCAAAGAAAGAGAGAGAGAAAATTCTTATTGAATTTTGGGATGATTTACAATGGGGTAAGACCCCTCTATTTATAGGAGAAAAATGACTTAGTCACAAAGTAAAACTCTCTACAATATAGACATTTACTCCAAATAGAATTCCATTCTTAACATATATATATATATATATATATATATATATATATATATATATATATATATATATATATATATATATATATATATATATATATATATATATATAATGAAGGAAGTTTTACCTTCTATATCAAAGGTTAATATCTTATTTATATAAATACCATTTACAAAAATTATATTCTATAGATACCTTTTAAGGGTTATAGCAAAATATTTAAATTTAGTTACCTCCTAGCCCTAATCCACAAAATACGCTAATTAGTTAGAATATTTTCTTTCGCTCTCTACTTTGATACATCTCATTCTCTTTTCTTATCCCATCAAAATTTTCAATCTCTTCCTCCGATCAACTTTCACCTATGGCCGCAAAGAAAAGTCCCCGCAATCCAAAGATGATTCATAGAATGGGAAAACTTTCCCGTTCGAAAATGTACCACAAAAAGAGTCCATGGACAATCAAGAAGAAAAACGACATTAAACTTATTCCTGTGCATAAAGATACCATTGGCATAAAGATTCTCACCAACAATCTCGTCTACTGTCTCGCTATAGTGGTGTGACGACCCAAAGGGTCATCACTTGTTTTATTAATCATTTCGAGTTTTTGAGGTCTTGAAAACCTCATTTATAGTTGCCTTTATTTGCGTGCACAGACCAGGCGCGAGACTGGAAATTTTTTTATGTTGAAACATATGAAATATGTGGAAAATTTGAAGAATTTTGATATTAATATTGATATAGTTGACTTTGGTCAACATTTTTGGTAAACGACCCCGAACCCGTGATTTGACGGTCCTAGAAAATCCGTAGAAAAATATGGAACTTGGGCGTGTGCCCGAAATTGAAATCCGAGGTCTAGAACCCTGGTAAAAGAATTTTTCTGTTAAATTATTTTCTAAAAATGTTTAAGGGAAATGAAACTAAAATTTGATTAAAAAGCAATGCTATCGGGCTCGTATTTTGGTTCCGTCCCGGTACAAGTCATATATATTGGTTAAGCGCTTCCTGTAAAGTTTGGTTGAAAACATACGTCGTTTGACGTGTTTCGTCCTTAAATTGAAAATTTTAGAAGTTATGAAATTTTGAAAGAATTCTTGAGTTTTAAGGCTCAATTCACTTATTTTTATGTTATTTTGGCGATTTGATCGCGCGAGCAAGTTCGTATGATGTTTTTGAGTCAGTATACATGAATGGTTTGAATCCCCGAGGGCTTGGGTGAGTTTCGGATAGGCATCGGGATGATTTTGAACATAAGAAAATTGCAGAAAATCTGCAGCAGTCAATCCTTCATCGTGTTCGCGTCCTGCTGGTCGCGTTCGCAATGGCCAACCTCTTTTCTTCAACGCGTTCGTGTCCAGGTGGTCGCGTTCGCGATGGCCAAATCGATTCCTTCATCGCGATCGCGGACAGCTCCTCGCGATCGCGCAGTATAAAATTTGAAGCCAGCCCTTTTCTCTACGCGTTCGCGTGGCTGTGCCCGCGTTCGCATAGGCCAAAATTTAAGCCCCAGAATTTCCTCTTCCCGTTCGCGACTAGCCCCACGCGAACGCGATGTGTAACATTTTTTCTTCATCGCGAACGCGACCGGGGTGTCGCGAACGCGATGAACAAATTTATGCCCAGTAATTTTAAGTCTAAAAACTGAACATAAACTAGATAAAAAAATCCCATTTCTGTTCTACTCTCTTCTCCACAGCTCATTGGGCGATTTTTGAGCGATTCTTCATCAAACTTCTTGGGTAAGTGATTCTTGACTCGTTTTATTCATTTTCCATTAATATTATTTGAATTCCTAAGCCTAAATAGGTGTAAATGGGTAGAAAGACTAGAGAATTGAGTATAGTAAGGGTTTTCAAAGAATTTGCGATCTAGACCTCGTTTTGGGGTCGAACTTAAGGACAAACTGTATAATCGAACTCGTGGATGATTGGGTGAATTTATTTCGGTTTGAAACTCGAGTTTCGATTATGTGGGCCCGGGGTCGATTTTTACTATTCCGGGCAGAATATTGTAAAAATCATATTTAGCTATATGAACTAGTTTGTTAAGTAGAATTGATGATATTAAATCAATTGTGTATAGATACGGTTGGATTGGAGTCAAATTTGAAAGGAAAAGGCATTGCCAAGAATTGAATTGTTCGTAAACATTCGAGGCAAGTGTTTGTTCTATCCTAGTTTGAGAGAATAGGAATTGAGTTGTGTATGAATTGTTGATTAAGAGTTATTGGTGTTATACCGGTAACGAAGATAAATTGTAGGTTCAATGTCATTTATTAGTTGTATACCGGTAAAATACATATAAATTGTTGAGTAAGAGTTACTGGTGTTACACCGGTAACGAGGATATATCGTTGATTTATTGTCATTTATTGGTTTTACACCGGTAATATAAATACTGTTGATCAGAGATTATTGGCTTAATGCCGGTAATATACATTATTAAAGAATTGGGATCGTGTGGCGTGCCGCCCACTTATATATTAAAGAATTTGGGATCGTGTGGCGCGCCCACCACTTATATGATAAGAAATGGGATCGTGTGGCATGCCGACCACACAGTGATTTGAATCTTGGCATTGGCCATAGTTGCCGGAAGCCTATTGTTACATTTGGGAGCGGGTGGTATGCCTACCACAAGATATGAAATGAAAAATGAATTGAGACATGAAAGTAAGATTAATTTCGTTGACTAGATTACTCCGGATATTGTGAGTTATTGACTGTTATTTTAGAACGGATTCTTTCCTTATAGACGTTCGATAACGTTTTTTGTTGTTGTATGTATATTTCAATTGTACAGGTTTATGTGGGTGACTGTCCTTAGTCTCGTCACTACTTCGCCGGGATAGGCCAGGTATTTACCAGCACACGGGGTCGGTTGTGCTGATACTACACTCTGCGCTATTTTTGCGCAGATACAGGTTACGGACAGCAGCAACAGCAGTAGCACGATTGTGGATATTCCGACTACTGAGACTACGAGGTAGCCTTGCAGGCGTCCGCATGACCCGTTGTCTCTTCTATCTATGTATTTCATTCTGTTATCTCATGTATTCGAGATAAACAGCTTATATTTCTTTTAGACAATTATGCGTATTATTCTTAAAAGTTCGTGAGTATTGTGACGCCAGTCTTGGGTAGTGTATCATGTTTGGGTTTTCTGTATCATATTTGATAAAATTGACTAAGTCTTCCGCTAAGTTTAATTCTTTCGCTGTAATTATATGTTTTTAATTAAAGTCTTAAGAAGAGATTTGTAACTAATGAAAAATATAAGTAACAGTTGGCTTGCCTAGCTTCCACTAGTAGGCGTCACCATGACTCCCGATGATGGGAAATCGGGGTTGTGACAAGTTGGTATCAGAGCACTAGGTTGCACAGGTATCACAACTCACGAACAACCTTAGTAGAGTCTGAGGGATCGGTACAGAGACGTCTGTATTTATCATCCAGAGGTTACAAAGTTACGAAAATATTCCCTTTATTCCTTCCAATCGCGCGACTTGATCTTTCAAATGTTAATTGAATTTCTACTCTGTTCTTCCGCAGATGGCAAGAACACGTGCATCCTCATCTACTGACCAGCATCCCGAGGTCCCAGCATCGGCAGCTCCTGCTAGGGGCAGAGGCCGAGGTCGAGGTCATCCTAGAGGCCAAGGTAGGGGCAGAGCTCAGCCCCGAGCAGCAGCACAAGTGGCAGAACCTCAGGCTCATATCGAGGAGGAGGTTCCAGTCCCAACAGCTCTAGTAGGCCCAGCTCAGGTCCCAAGAGGGATTATTTTTTCATCGGATCTTCAGGATGCTTTGGTCTGGATAGCAGGTTTTATGGACAATATCACTAGAGCAGGTTTATTACCAGTAGCACCAGCCATTTCTCAGGCTGGAGGAGGTAATTAGACTCCTGCTACGCGCACTCTGGAGCCAGTAATTCCCGAGGCTCAGGTTCCTGTGATTCCGCCAGTTGAGGCAGCTCAGCCTGTTATTGTGACTCAGGCTAATAATGGTGCAGCTATGTCTGCTGACGCATTATGGAGATTGGACAGGTTTACCAAGCTGTTCACTACCACATTCAGTGGCACTCCTTAAGAGGATCCCCAGGATTTCCTATATAGCTGCCACAAAGTTCTCCGTACTATGGGCATTGTGGAGACTAATGGTGTGGATTTTGCTACTTTTCGATTATATGGTTCTTCCAAGACTTTGTGGAGGGATTATTGTCTATCCAGAACAGCAGGATTAGCATCTTTAACTTGGGGGCAATTTACAGAGTTGTTCTTGGAAAAGTTCCTTCCAACAACTCAGCGGGAGGCTCTGCGCAGGCAATTTGAGCGTCTTCATCAAGGCTCTATGTCTGTCACACAGTACGAGACTAGGTTTGTGGACCTGGCTCGTCATGCTATTGTCATACTTCCACAAATCGGAAAAGGGTGAGAAGATTTATTGATGGCTTGAATCAGCCAATTCGACTACAAATGGCTTTGGGGGCAGGAACTGAAATCACTTTTTAGGAGGCGGCTAATGTAGCCCGCCGGATTGAGATGGCTCTGTCACATGGAGCAGGTCATGGATCAGATAAGAGACCCCGTAATTCGGGTAGATTCAGTGGTACCTCGTCGGGAGGTAGAGATTCTCATGATAGAGGCCATCCTCCTAGGCCTTATCAGTCAGCTCTTCAGATTTCTCACGATTCTTTTGGTGGTCGTAATTCTCATCCACGCTATTCTGATCAGCGGCCTGTCAGTGCACTACCACTTTGCTATTTCCAGCAGCCGAGGGCTTGTTTTACGTGTGGCGATCTTAGGCACATTGCAAAGTATTGCCCTCGAGCTTCTGACAGATCTCAGCAGTAGGGTTCTCGTGCTATGGTTCAGGCCCCAGTTCCCCCACAGCCTACCCAGCCAGCTAGAGGCGGGGGTAGAGGGCATAGAGGTGGAGGCAGAGGTTATAGAGGTGGAGCTCAGACCGATAGAGGTAGAGACCAGCCAGCAGCTGATCGTCCTAGAGATACTGCTCAGGGTGGTGGGCCACAACCCCGATGTTATGCACTTCCTGCCAGACTAGAGGGCTGAGTCTTCAGATGCCATCATTACAGGTATTAATTTGGTTTGTGATAGAAAGACATCAGCATCATTTGACCATGGTCTACATATTCGTACGTGTCCTCCTATTTTGCACCGTAATTGATTCAGCATAGTGATCCACTGGGTGTTCCTGTTCATGTGTCTACACCAGTAAGCGATTCTATTGTGGTTGATCGAGTTCATCGGTTATGTATTATAGTAATTGAAGGTCTTGAGACCCGTGCTGATTTATTACTCCTAAATATGGTGGACTTCGATATTATATTAGGCATGGACTGACTATCTCCATATCATGCTATTTTAGATTGTCATGCCAAGACTGTGACTTTAGCTCTGCCGAATTTGCCTCGTATAGAGTGGAAAGGAATTTCAGGTCATACTAGTCGCAATGTTATTTCTTATGCTAAGGCTCAACGTATGGTTGGAAAGGGATGCTTGGCTTATTTGGCCTATGTCCGCGATTCCAGTGTCGGTGTTCCTTCTATTGACTCTGTGCCTGTGGTTCGCGAATTTCCTGAAGTATTTCCTTCAGACTTGCCGGGTATGCCGCCCGATAGGGACATTGATTTTTGCATTGATTTGGCTCCAGGCACTCAGTCCATTTCTATTCCCCCATATCGTATGGCTCCGCCGGAGTTAAAAGAATTGAAGGAACAGTTGTAGGATTTACTTGAAAAGGGTTTCATTAGACCCAGAGTTTCGCCGTGGGGTGCACCGGTATTATTTGTAAAGAAGAAAGATGGTTCAATGAGAATGTGCATTGATTATCGGCAGTTGAACAAGGTGACTATCAAAAATAAATATCCACTTCCGCGAATTGATGATTTATTTGACCAGCTTCAGGGTGCCAAGGTATTTTCGAAGATAGATTTGAGATCTGGCTATCACCAGCTGAAGATTAGGGCATCTGATGTCCCTAAGACAGTGTTCCGCACTCGGTACGGACATTATGAATTTCCGGTCATGTCTTTTGGGTTGACAAATGCCCCAGCAGCTTTTATGGAATTGATGAATCGGGTATTCCGGCCTTATTTAGACTTGTTTGTAATAGTCTTCATTGATGACATATTAATATATTCCCGCAGTCAGGAGGAGCATGCGCAACATCTCAGAGTAGCCTTGCTGACTCTGAGAGATAGCCAGCTATATGCAAAATTTTCAAAGTGTGAATTTTGGCTAAGTTCAGTTGCATTCCTGGGTCATATTATGACGGCAGCAGGTATTCAGGCTGATCCGAAGAAGATTGAGGCAGTCAAGAACTGGCCTAGACCGATATCAGCCACAGAGATTCGGAGTTTCTTGGGATTAGCGGGTTATTATTGGTGATTCGTGGAAGGGTTTTCATCTATTGCAACCCCACTGACCAGATTGACATAGAAAGGTGTTCCGTTTGAATGGTCAGATGAATGTGAGGCGAGCTTTCAAAAGCTCAAAACAGCCTTGACCACATCACCGGTATTGGTTTTACCCACAGGTATGGGACCTCATACTGTTTATTGTGATGTTTCCCGTATTGGGCTTGGTGCAGTGTTAATGCAGGATGGCAAGGTTATTGCCTATGCTTCGAGGCAGTTGAAGATTCATGAAAAGAATTATCCAGCAGCGATTATTCACGCATTGAAGATCTTGAGGCATTATTTGTATGGTGTATCATGTGAAGTATACACCGATCATAAGAGTCTTCAGTATTTGTTTAAATAAAAAGAGTTGAATTTAAGGCAGAGAAGGTGGCTAGAATTGTTGAAAGATTATGATGTCATCATTTTATATCATCCGGGAAAAGCAAACGTGGTGGCTGACGCTTTGAGTAGGAAGTCAGCCAGTATGGGCAGTCTTGCTTATATTCCAGTCAATCAGAGGCCACTTGCTTTGGATGTTCAGTCCTTGGCCAACCGATTTGTGAGGTTGGATATTTCCGAGCCTAGTCGAGTACTAGCTTGCACGATCGCTCGCTCTTTATTATTGAAGCGTATCCGCGATCAACAATATAATGATTCTTATTTATGTGACCTTAGAGACACGGTTCAGCGAGGAGGTACTAAACATGTCACCTTAGATGCTGATGGGATCCTAAGGATGCAAGGGCGCATTTGTGTGCCAAATGTTGATGGGCTTAGAGAATTGATTCTAGAGGAAGCTCACAGTTCGCGGTATTCTATTCATCCAGGCGCATCGAAAATGTATCAATATTTGCGGCAACACTATTGGTGGCGCAGAATGAAAAAGGATATTGTGGCATATGTGGCACGGTGTCTTAATTGTCAGCAGGTTAAGTATGAACATCAGAGACCTGGCGGTTTATTTCAGAGAATAGAACTTCCCAAATGGAAGTGGGGGCGAATCACGATGGACTTCGTTTCTGGACTTCCGATGACTCGGAAGAAGTTTGATGCTGTTTGGGTGATTGTTGATAGGTTGACCAAGTCAGCTCATTTTATTCCGATTGCCACTACCTATTCATCCGAGAGGTTAGCTGGGATTTATATCAGGGAGATCGTTCGCCTTCATGGTGTGCCTATCTCTATTATTTCGGATCGAGGTGCACAGTTTACCTCACATTTCTGGAAGACGGTTCAACGAGAGTTGGGCACGCAAGTTCAGCTAAGTACGGCCTTTCATCCCCAGACGGATGGTCAGTCCGAGAGGACTATTCAGATACTGGAAGATACGCTTCGGGTGTGTGTTATTGATTTTGGAGGTTCATGGGATAAATTCCTGCCTTTGGCAGAGTTTGCTTATAATAATAGTTATCAATTGAGCATCCAAATGGCTCTTTATGAAGCCTTGTATGGTAGGTTGTGTCGTTCTCTGGTTGGATGGTTTGAACCAAGAAAAGCTCGGTTATTGGGTACGGATTTAGTTCAGGAGGCCTTAGATAAGGTCAAGATTATTCAAGATAGGCTTCGCTCAGCTCAGTATAGACAAAAGAGCTATGCAGATCGCAAGGTTCGAGATATAGCTTTCATGATTGGGGAGCGAGTATTGCTCCGAGTGTCGCCTATGAAGGGCGTGATGAGATTTGGAAAGAAGGCCAAACTTAGCCCTAGGTTTATTGGCCCATTCGAAATTCTTGATCGTGTGGGAGAGGTGGCATATAAACTTGCCTTGCCACCTAGCTTATCAGCTGTACATCCAGTGTTTCATGTGTCCATGCTCCAAAAATATCACGGCGATCTATCGCACGTGTTATATTTCAGCACTGTCCAATTGGGCAAAGATCTGTCCTATGAGGAGGAGCCGATAGCTATTCTAGATCGATAGGTTCGACAGTTGAGGTCGATGAGTTTTCCTTCTGTGCGAGTTTAGTGGAGGGGTCAGCCTCCTGAGGCATCGACCTGGGAGTCCAAGTCTGACATGCGGAGCCGATATCCTCATCTATTCCATGACTCGGGTACTTCTTTCTTTTGTCCGTTCGAGGACGAACGGTTGTTTTAGAGGTGGAGAATGTGACGACCCAAAGGGTCATCACTTGTTTTATTAATCATTTCGAGCTTCTGAGGTCCTGAAAACCTCATTTATAGTTGCCTCAATTTGCGTGCACAGACCAGGTGCGAGACTGGAAATATTTTTATGTTGAAACATATGAAATATGTGGAAAATTTGAAGAATTTTGATATTAATATTGATATAGTTGACTTTGGTCAATATTTTTGGTAAACGGACCCGGACCCAAGATTTAACAGTCCTAGAAAATCCTCAGAAAAATATAGAACTTGGGCGTATGCCCGGAATTGAAATCCGAGGTCTAGAACCCCGGTAAAAGAATTTTTCTGTTAAATTGTTTTCTGAAAATGTTTAAGGGAAATGAAACTGAAATTTGATTAAAAAGTAATGGTATCGGGCTCGTATTTTGGTTCCGACACCCGGTACAAGTCATATATATTGGTTAAGCGCTTCCTGTAAAGTTTGGTTGAAAACGGACGTCGTTTGACGTGTTTCGGCCTTAAATTGGAAATTTGAAAGTTATGAAAATTTGAAAGAATTCTTGAGTTTTAAGGCTCAATTCATTGATTTTTGGTGTTATTTTGGCGATTTGATCGCGCGAGCAAGTTCGTATGATGTTTTTGAGTCAGTATACATGAATGGTTTGAATCCCCGAGGGCTCGGGTGAGTTTCGGATAGGCATCGGGATGATTTTGAACTTAAGAAAATTGTAGAAAATCTGCAGCAGTCAATCCTTCATCGCGTTCGCGTCCTGCTGGTCGCGTTCGAGATGGTCAACCTCTTTTCTTCAACGCGTTCACGTCCAGGTGGTCGCGTTCGCGATGGCCATCGATTACTTCATCGCGATCGCGGACAGCTCCTCGCGATCGCGCAGTATAAAATGTGAAACCAGCCCTTTTCTCTACGCGTTCGCCTGGCTGTGCCCGCGTTCGCGTAGGCCAAAATTTAAGCCCCCAGAATTTCCTCTTCGCGTTCGCGACTAGCCCCACGCGAACGCGATGTGTAACATTTTTTGTTCATCGCGAACACGACTGGGGTGTCGCGAACGCGTTGAAAAAATTTATGCCCAGTAATTTTAAGTCTGAAAACAGAACAGAAACGGGATAAAAATCCCATTTCTGTTCTACTCTCTTCTCCACAGCACCTTGGGCGATTTTTGAGCGATTCTTCATCAAACTTCTTGGGTAAGTGATTCTTGACTCGTTTTATTCATTTTCCATTAATATTATTTGAATTCCTAAGCCTAAATAGGTGTAAATGGGTAGAAAGATTAGAGAATTGAGTATAGTAAGGGTTTTCAAAGAATTTGCGATCTAGACCTCGTTTTGGGGTCGAACTTAAGGACAAACTGTATAATCGAACTCGTGGATGATTGGGTGAATTTATTTCGGTTTGAAACTCGAGTTTCGATTATGTGGGCCCGGGGTCGATTTTTACTATTCCGGGCAGAATATTGTAAAAATCATATTTAGCTATATGAACTAGTTTGTTAAGTAGAATTGATGATATTAAATCAATTGTGTATAGATACGGTTGGATTGGAGCCAAATTTGAAAGGAAAAGGCATTGCCACGGATTGAATTGTTCGTAAACATTCGAGGTAAGTGTTTGTTCTATCCTAGCTTGAGAGAATAAGAATTGAGTTATGTATGAATTGTTGATTAAGAGTTATTAGTGTTATACCGGTAACAGAGATAAATTGTAGGTTCAATGTCATTTATTTGTTGTATACCGGTAAAATACATATAAATTGTTGAATAAGAGTTATTGGTGTTACACCGGTAACGGGGATATATCGTTGATTTATTGTCATTTATTGGTTTTACACCGGTAATATAAATACTGTTGATCGGAGATTATTGGCTTAATGCCGGTAATATACATTATTAAAAATTGGGATCGTGTGGCGCGCCGTCCACTTATATATTAAAGAATTTGGGATCGTGTGGCGCGCCGACCACTTATATGATAAGAAATGGGATCGTGAGGCACGCCGACCACAAAGTGATTTGAATCTTGGCATTGGCCATAGTTGTCGGTAGCCTATTGTTACATTTGGGAGCGGGTGGTACGCCTACCACAAGATATGAAAAGCCTATTGATACATTTGGGAGCACGTGGTACGCCTACCAGATTACTCCGGATATTGTGAGTTATTGACTGTTATTTTATAATGGATTCTTTCCTTATAGACTTTCGATAACATTTTCTGTTGTTGTATATGTATATGTATATTTCAATTTTACAGGTTTATGTGGGTGACTGGCATTAGTCTCGTCACTACTCCGCAGGATAGGCCAGGCACTTACCAGCACATGGGGTCGGTTGTGCTGATACTACACTCTACGCTCTTTTTGCGCAGATACAAGTTACGGACAACAGCAACAACAGTAGCACGATTGTGGATATTCCGACTATTGAGACTACGTGGTAGCCTTGCAAGCGTCCGCATGACCCGTTGTCTCTTCTATCTATGTATTTCATTATGTTATCTCATGTATTCGAGATAAACAACTTATATTTCTTTCAGACAATTATGTGTATTATTCTTAGAAGTTCGTAAGTATTGTGACACCAGTCTTGGGTAGTGTATCATGTTTGGGTTTTCTGTATCATATTTGATAAAATTGACTAAGTCTTCTGCTAAGTTTAATTATTTCGTTGTAATTATATATTTTTAATTAAAGTCTTAAGAAGAGATTTGTAACTAATAAAAAATATAAATAACAGTTGGCTTGCCTAGCTTCCACTAGTAGGCGCCATCATGACTCTCGATGGTGGAAAATCCGGGTCGTGACAAGTGGCATAAAGATTCTTACCAACAACTTTTGTGCCAATAAAATTGATTTTCTCCTCCCTTCCTTTCTTTGTCCCTTGTTTCCTTGATTTGATATATTAATTATCAGTCAAAACTAATTCTTGTGCAAAGCCCCTATGCCATTATAATAGATGCACTGATTCTTGAAGATTGCTATGTTCAAGATTCTCACCATCAACAACAGTCGCCGATATTAAACTGATTTTTGAACAGCAACCGCCGACATATAATCTGGTTGGTTTGTTCTTGAACAATGAAGATGGACTTTGGGGCTGAGCAACTTGATTTTTTGTTAATGTATTTCAATGTATTTTCATGTATTCCATTGTCTTCATTATCTTTTTTTTCATTGTAATTTAATATGTCTCGTTGTACTCCATGTATTTCATTATGTTCACTATATTTTTTTCTCATTGTATTTTAATGTATCCTGCTGTATTCTATATATTTCATTGTATTCACTGTCTCACTATATGTCATGAATATATTCATAAGTTTTTTTAATTAATATAATTTATGTATTCAGATGTATTATATAATTTCTCTGAAGATTGTTACGTTTTTGGGATATTTTTCGGTTGAGAAACTTTTTTATAACCGAAAATACAAAATTTTTGTGTTATAATTGAGTTTGTTGAGTTATATTAGGAGTCTATTATGTTAATTAATTCACTTTTCGTTTTAAAAATAGTGGAATCCCCTATTTAACGTCATGAATACAGTCGGATACAATAATTTGTCTAGCTGTAATCCCATGTTTCACTCCACGAATACACTCGAATACAACAACTGATTAGCTGGACTTCCCAGATTCACGCCTATTTTTGCTACTGTATTCATGAATACAATAGCTTAAATACATCAAATATATTTTATAACGACATAAAATGTATCTATAATCCGTAATATAGCAAATGATATCTATAGATAGCTAATTACTACTAAAAGATAGTACTTTATGAAAAAATTCCTAAAATGAAAGAGATAATAAGTAGGGGTGTATATGGATGAGGTTGGTTTGATTTTTATTAAAACCAAACCAACTATATCGGTTTGGATTGTTTTTATTTTATCGGGCTTTTCGGGTTTTCGGATTTTTTGTTACTTACATATTATTTCAATCTTACTTTGTTAAATATTTGATACGTATAAATCTATTTAGTAAAAATATAAAAAGTTGACAAATATATTATCAATTAAAATATTCTTATGCGAGAATTCTATTAGTTAACACATAATAATTATTTTTTTAGTTGTCTGACAATAATATTTCGTTGATATACACTTGCAGTTTATCCGAATTTAGTAATTAAACATAAAAGTCAATATGATATCTAAATATTAATAACCACTTCACATTCGAAAAAGAAATAAGAATCTAATACATCTTAACATGTGATATGATTATTTAAGAACAAAGAGATAGACGTATTTAAATAATTCTTGATAAGAAATTGATCATACAACCCATTATTTAAGTTCAATAAATATGGAGCACTTCATATTATATTAAAATTTATATCCCACAAGAGAATCCCAAATATATCTAGTCATTTTTTAAAGAAAACTTTATATAAAATCTTAAATAATATATATAAAAATTATATATTCATATGTCGGGTTGGTTCAGTTTTTGTTTAATCAATATCAAACAAAATCAAACCAAACCAAGTCAAATATTTTAATCTATTTGATTTGACTTTTTGGTTTGGTGCAATTTTTCGATTTGATTTGTACACCCTAATAATAAGTATACATTTAGACAAAACTTAGGTGAAGTTGACAAAAAAGTTGTGGATGTTGACATAATTTTTTAACATAAACTTCCTTATGTAAGTTGAAGATTGAAAATTTTCACTTAAAATACACATTCAAAATGAAAATAATGTTATTTATATTTACAATAATTATTTTTTGACATGAAGTCAAATTCTAAATCCAAACACATTATATTCTTTTTCTTTAAATTCTCATTACCAAATACGATTTGTAAATATAGTCAAACCTCTCTATATTTTGAATATTTTAGGATATTATAGTGAAGTGATGTTATAGAATATATAGTATAACATAACATAAAAATTAGTTGTGGAAGAATTTGAGTTTTATAGTGAAATATTGTTACATAGGATATTCTCATAGAGAGGTATGGTTGTATTACTAAAGCAACATTTGCGCATGATTTTCGACCTAAATATCTGCAGGGTTGTATGCAACATTAAGGTGGCGGATTCAATTGAACCCATACATTTGATGCGGAGCATGAATTTATCCATAAAAATCTATTAAACTTGCCATAAATATATAATAGATATGAACTCATATCTAATAAGTTCAATGCTAAAAAAATTTAAAAATAAGAACATCTACCTATGAATATCTGCACGTTTATTAAATTGATCAACCCTGCTTGCCTAATTTACATTCTCCATTCTTTCTCATCACCATTTTATTCAAAGGCTAATTAAGGCATGATTTATGAAATATGAGCATGCTGCTTAACATTTTGGAGCCTCAAACTGCATAGTATAATAATTTGGCTGCTTCAAACTTTAATAAGTTGAAACATTTTATCGAATTAATTATTAACTTAGTCTAACTTCTTCTTTTCCACATTACATTCTAATATACGCTAGTATTACTTTTCAGCACATTAAGTGATGCTTTCATAGAATCAGTACGATAAATATAATCCTTGCTAATGAAAGAGGAAAGCTATGCTGGGTTTTGTTCGAATTTTATAATTATCAAATTAAATCAATTGTGCCGGGTTATTAAATTTAAAGACCAAATCAAACCAATAAATTCGGGGTTTTTAATCTTGGTTTTTCTTAGATTATCTCGAGTTTTTCGGTCTTTTCTTCCGGTAAAATCGTCGTAGCACAAAACATATAACGTATGCTCAAAATTTTCTTTAATCCTAGTAAGATACAACTATATAAAGTATTTCCAAGAAAATAATACAAAATATGAGATGTGTCATGACATTATCCTAAAATATTCAACAATAAAGATAATAAATTATGTAATATAAATATTGCTAATTAAAAACCATAAAAAAAATATAATCTAAAAGTACTAAGTCATGCTAAAATAAATAAACTAACAAGGAGTATTAATTACATGAATAAACATTAAAGAAAAATAAAATAGGTTATGCATTTTTATCTAAACTACAAAATAAAAAATAGATATTCAATACATTTCTATTCGTAATATTGAATTGAATGTCTTTTGTTAGTATCAGTATTAATATAAATTTGGTTTGAGATTTTGTTAGTGTTATTTAATTTATTAATATTAATGACTACAAAACTTATTGGAGTATTTAAAAGTTATAAATCCAACTTTGAAATAATACCTTAAAAGATAAAATTATGAAACTTTTTAAGAAATATTTATAAATTACATCACAATACGTATATTGATATATTAAATATATCTAAAATTTCTATATATGTAATGTCGGGAAGGGGAGTGGTTTTGATTTGACTTTCTTTAGTTAAAACAAACCAATTATGATTATTATTTTTCCAACATCAAATCAAATCAAACTAAACTATAATCAAATTTTTTCTTCCAATTTATCTTAAATTAACGAATTTGTGTGATTTATCGATCTCCTTTGTACATCCCTAGTTGACGGTATCTCACATCCATTTCACAACTTTGGCGTTTAAAACGAAAAAAAAAAAAAAAAAAAAAAGAAGCAAACAATTGACATATTATATCAAAGGCGGTGGCTTAGCTTCTAGATTGGATTGCGCATGGAAGTGAACAAGCGACTGTGACGTACAAATTAATTGAGATTTGAGTGACTCTTCAGTGCTTTTATATATTATATATCTGTGTTTTTAAGATCCAATAGAAGAAGATATATCTTTGTTTGAATAACCAAAGCTTAGAGTGTTTGAAAATTGATTCAAAGTCGGAGTGGGAAATCAATATTATTTAAGATTTAATATTTGTTAGTTTATGTAATTTTTATCTAAATAAGATTTATATCAGAATTATATATGAATACGTTTTCTAGTTCTAGCTAAAGTACATTTCATAATATTATAAATAGAAATATTTATTTTGTAGTGGAAATGTGTGGAGAATTGTAAAGAAAATTCAGAGATTTTAATTATATTATTTCTCCTTTATAGAGGATCTTTTAATTTTGTGTTACTAATTTGTTGTCTTTTTATCATAGGATTATTCACTATTTTACTAATATTGTCTGTACTCTTGAAGGAAACAAGTTGTTGTCCATCAAGATGTAGCTGAAGATGATATACATTTGGAAACATTTCACTAATAGGGAAATCAAATATACGCCATGTAGCCTTAGGCGGTGATACCTATCTAGCAGATTGGTATTCCTTTATTTCATCTATCTCTATATTTGTATCATTAGCATGTATATGAAATGCAATTTTATCATGTCCTTTGCAAATATACTTATAGATGTACTTGACAACTTTAATATCAGAACAAATCTCGACATTTATATGACAGTTGAATTTATAAAGTAAATATGGATTATAAGGAACAACCCATGAATTATCAAGAAAGTGTCCTCTAATTTTCACTTTCTTTCCTGTGTTTCGCCTTCTATAAATTGGATACGAATTTTTTCCTTTAGTTGTTTGTTCTGCAAACTCTTTAGGATATTTAAATTTACATTGACATGTTTTTTTCTTCATACAAGAATTTGTTGGATTTAATTCTCCACATAAACCGTGCATCATGTGATCTATAACAAGTGAATACGGAGTAGGATTTTCTTTTTTATAAGGTAATTCAGCATATACAAAACGGTCATATGCTTCAGGAGTTAGTAACTTATATTTTTCATCAAGGATTATAAGGAAATGAGCATGTGGAAGTCCCCGTTTTTGAAATTCCACTGTATACATAAATGCTGCAACTTTACCAAATATTTTTGTTTTGACAATATCATTTTTCAACTCTTCTAATTTCGCTCGAAATACTCTACTTATTAAATTCGGTCTATTTTGTGTTTCATCTATTGGTAGGAGGTTTTCTTTTATTTCAGGCCAAGAAGGATTACATGTCATAGTAAAAAATATATCAGGTTTTCCAAAGTGTTGCACTAATGCAATAGCATCCATATATCTTCGGCGCATATCTCTTGGGCCTCCCGTAAAGCTAAGTGGGAGTATTTTTTGTTTTCCAACATGTGATGCTTCTCTTTCCCCACAGCGTAGGATATCTAAGAGCCCACCTAATACATCAACCCTGAACAAATCCTGATTTAAAGAAGTAAAGTCTAATCTTTGGCTTTCAATTTTTATCCATTCATCCACAGTATATTGTTGAAATAATCTACCAGCATGTAAAAGTATATTTTCGTCATCTCTTATTTGAAGTTTGTAACAATAATATTCACGACAAGAAACCGTGTCTCTTTTTCGTTTTCCTTTTTGCATAACTTCAGCTTCCAGATCGAGCAATCCATTAATTGAGCACATATTCATTACACTTGGTAATTGTTCGTGTTCACAGTATAATCGCGTTGTGGATTTATCAGTAGTATGTTTAATTTTTTTAATACCACAATGCCATCCATTTTGACCGTAAGGGAACAACAATAGATATTGTAATGGATCGTAACAGCCATAATAATAATTTACCAGTTGACTTCTATCACTTTTTGTATATATACGAATATGTGGTGAATGAATAGAGTTATTGATATCATGTTGAACCCATATACCCGTAACTTCTGATACAGTTGGTAAATTATATACTCGTTGATGTAAACCAACATCACTTTTTAGCGCAATGTAAAAATTAGATAATGGTGAAATATTTATTAAGGATTTCAAAAACATTGAGTATGGATTAATTTTTAATATATCCATTAAACCTTTTACAATATCTTCATTCAGTTTGTTTGAACAAGCCATTCGGTTTCTTACTTCATTTTCACTATCAAAGAAATATAACTGAAGGTTTTTTCATTTTGATCATTTGGTATCAAGTCATTTATAAAGTGATACATTTGCCCTTGAACACGAAATGTATAAATACCGTTATTTCTTTTTGCTAGCTCTTTGTCATATGTTACTCGAAGGGATATGAACGCAAATATGTTATTGTATGTTCTAATGTAAGTTCGAAAATGTTTTGATTGGTCAGTATTTCCAATATAAAGGTTTCTTAACTCTGTTGGCATTTCATGAGATATTAATTGAATAGAACCATTGCCACAACAAAATGCAGGCGGTTCATATTCAAACTTTTTTGATCCACAAAATTGACATTTTGGTACATCTTTTAATTTGACATACATATTTTTTGCTTGCATACTATTCGAACAACCAGGTTCTGTGAAAACATAACCTGCATATGAGAATTCTAGTTATGAGGAGATTATTAACCTAGAAAATAAATAATTACTATTGTTATTAATAGATGTAGTTTAAGCCACTTTTAAATTTTAATCTTACCTGTTCTTCTCTTTGAAAAATGCAATGAGTCTTTTATATTAAGAGACCTCAGGTTGGTCGAAAAATAGACAGCATTAGAGGATGATGTATTAGCAGCATCAACACTAATTGTACTTGCCGCAACTCGTCGTCTTTTCAATTCAGCTCTGTTTGCACGTCGTCGTGCCAAAAGGGCTTCTTTTTTATCAGGTGGCATAAGTCTATATAATTCGCGTCTCCTAACTCTTTTGTCATCACGTGTTTTTCCAAAAGTCTGATCATTTTCATGATTTATATTCGCCATTAAGGCAGCTCTTCTATTGCCTGAATATAGTGATTGGTGCTTAAAAAAGGAGAAATTATAATTTTAGATATATTTTTATCATTGATGAATGATATGCATACAAGGTATGTAATCGAAAAGAGTTTGAAATATGATTGAAACAACATGAAATGAATAAAATGACATACACCTCCTTAATGCGAAGAAGGCAAGGGGAAAAAATCAATTCAGCAAAAGATGAATACTTACCACCAGTGATTTGCTACTAAACCGCCCGAACAGATAGATATTACAACACAACAAAGAGCAAAACCTGCAATTAAAACAAAACAAACCAAAATGGGAAAATATCTTGGATAAGTGGTTTCTACTTTTGGCCAACGAAGTCAAAGCAACAATTAGCCAATGAATGTATCAAAGAATTACCAATAACTAACCAACACTAACTTTTTAACACCAGCCATTTTCCGAAGAAACAATATTCCCATATCCCACTCATGAAAATTTCAATGTTCAAGAAACCATTTCCCAGTTAGCTATAAAAATCCAATCCCCACATGAAAAACAAGAAGAAGACTTTCATTTTGATGATGAAATTGAAGAAGAGAAGAGAAACTGGAAGCTCAAGCTAATTCACAGAGACAAATTACACTTTCCAATTATTTCATTAACCATAGCAAAATGTTTGAAGCTCGTATGTAGTTTCGGGAATGGACCAAGGAAGTGAGGAATATTTTGTGAGGATTGGTGTAGGTAGTCCAGCTAGGAACCAATACATGGTTATTGATTCTGCAGTGATATCGTTTGGGTACAGTGTCAGCCTTGTACCCAATGCTATCACCAATCCGACCCGGTATTCGACCCGTCCCGTCTCTTTCTGGATCATTTGCGGGTGTATTTTGTGGTTCGTCGGTTTGTAATCAGGTCGAGAATTCAGGTTGTCATGCGGGTCGATGCAAGTATGACGGCTGGCTGTCGCAAGTTCTTGATGATGATTTCGTCTCGTTTTTAAAATCAGATCTGAAGAGAAAAGCTGGGTTGCCGGTGACATTATTGATGGATACAATGGTTGTAGTGAAATTGGATAAATTGAAAAGAAAAAGGTAGGGATCAGAGTAACATGTGAAGGAATTCATGGACCAACTCCTAAAGGGAAAGCTCCAGTTGTAGCTTCAACAAATAATGCTTAGTGTAAGGTTGATCTCGGATTCAAGATTTTATCCACCTTTTCTAATTGAAACCACATGCTGATGCCCTCTGCATGTGAACCAGTTATATCTTAATCTTCTGACTTCCCTACTGCCAAAGTTTTATGCTTTATCTCAATCAACTATGTGCTTATTGAAGTAAAACTGTAAATTTCTATTTATTAAATTATTTCATTGTGCTTGCAGTATTAGTGTTATAATCATTTTCATCCACCTTTTCTAATTGAAACCGCATGCTGATGCCCTCTGCATTTTTACCTCCCTCAACCATGTTATTTTCTTTTACACTACAAATGTAAATTATATAGTTCCATCTTTTAGAGAAGCATTATCCACCACGCAATCTAATGAATCAGAAATATGCTCTATAGAAAGGGAATTCATCACTGAAGGGGAAGGGAAAATTAGGAGAGGTTGAATAAGCGGGTATAGCTGACCCGAAAAATAGACATGCATAACCCGCTGATACTTGTTGTCTACCATGGATGGCACTCCATTAAGACAGTGTTCCAGGGCACACAGACGAAGTGCAAAGAGAGCAAAAAAATGCCGTTCATTTCGAAAATAGAGAGGCAATCAGATTACAGTTCCTTCAGCTCTAGTTGCCCCATTGTCAGCTTCCTATTTCCGGATTGGGTATTCATCCCTAAATTCCCAAATTCTCTCTGTGCTTGAGTTTCTTCTTTTTTCCGTTTATTTAGCTTCGAATTTGTCAATTAACAGGTGGGCAGGAGAGAATGACCCTCGCGTAATCTTTCGGAACATTGTTCAGAGGCCTCGCCACAAAACGACTGGTATGTTTTTTTTATTTTTCCAATTGAGGTCAAGGAGAATAATTAAAATGAACCACATTTTCATGATTCTCTACAAGACTGGGAGCTTTTAGATTTTGCATTTAACTTCTTAACTTCGTGCTGACCGGTGTCTCCATAGATATGTTAGCATTTTCACCTGTTTGTAGTTAGCAATTGAACAGTTGCCTTTGCCTATCTCTGCTTGCAAAGAATAATTTCAGCGGTAAAACCCTAATTTACTCCCTTTGCGTTTTTGTGGGTTATGTATAATTATAATTTCTTTTGAGAAAAAACTCGTAACTCTAAAACTTTGAAACATGAGTTCCATTCACTACTATAGACATAGAAACAAGATCAAAGAAAGATACAAAAAAAATTCAAGAAGAGGGGAAGAAACTTACGCAGAAGAGAGTGCTTTGTTCTAGTGGGCTGATGTTGGGTTTGGTTGAATAAAAAGGTAGATAGAAAGTGATAGACACTTCTAGAATACTGTAGGGTTTTGTAGGGTTGTGGGATTTAGGTAAGATACCTATTCTTTTATTATTATTTTACATTGGCACCCAAAACACGAAAAGGCAAAGATGGTGGCATGTATAATGACAAGTTTGCCCTTGGTCGACCATCTTTGCCTTTTGTATATAGTAGTAATATATATTTTTTTTAATTTTTTAATCAAAGGTCCATTATCATGATGAGAGTTAAGCAGCCCCCAATTACATGTATATAGCGAAAATAATAATTATACATAGGAGAATATAAACCTTTACCTTCCATACAAAGTGTAGATTGTGCTCAAGCAATCTAATGAATAGTTGAATAATAAGATATAGTCTCACATTAAGAACTATACATCGTTTTTGATAGTGCACGCCTAACATCATATACACTATATACAAATTCTTCAGTAGACTTCTATTCATAGCAAATTCAAATGACGTAATCAACTGTGAACTGGTTTTTCTTTGGCTTGATCTCTAAGTAAGGTAGATGTATGGCTCAAAAGTTAATTGTTATTTTATAAGCTTAAAACAATCAAAAAGATAGAAAATGGGTAAATCATAACATAATAAATTTAGATGCGAGATCGATATAGTTGTGATATAGAAGATGGTACAAAAAATGAAGAACTTAAAGAACAGTTGATTATCGAAGTTAAGAAAATAGAGAGAGAATGAAAGAGTTGTATTATTAGATAATAACACTTGTCTTTTACAATGAGGAGGCCCACTTTATATAGAAAGGGGGCCTCCTTTTAAAATAATAATAAAATATATTGGAGAGTAGTCGGCGTCCTCTTAATGGGTACGCCCAAGCATGAGTGATGTCGTTTGCATCCATACGTTCGAATCATACCCCTGTTATAAGAAATATATTAGAGGGGTCGTACCTTCTTGCCATAGAGATGTGAATGGTCATATTTGGCCCCATACAATTAGTCCTTTCGCTCGATGGAGGTGTATGCGGCATATGTCTTCAATGGGCAGAAATGTCGATCCCGTCCTTCGAAGAGTTTAACCTTATTGTTAGTGTGGCGACGCAATCAAAGAAAAGGGGAAGTACATGGCGTTGTCGATTCATTGACACGTGGTCTGCTTTTTGAACTGACGTCACAGTCGGCATGCGTCATGATTATACTTGCTCCCGAGACGGTTCAGGGGGCAATTTGACTTTTTGGTTTCCCGCCCCCTTTTCGACTCATGCCTCTTCGATTTATGTGTATTTGAACCCTATAAATAGAGGGGAGGTTTAATCTTTGCTATCTTTCGAACTTCTCAAATTTTTATTACTCCCTCTTTTCATCTTCTTTGAAGAAAACCAATATCCTTTGTTTTAAACCCTTCGGTTTCTACTGAAATCAGTCTCTTTAGCTGTCAAAACTCTATTCATATAAACAATCATCATGGCAAAACGTGGACAACACAATAGGAGGGGCCAAGACAATGCTCTTTCTAGGGTTACATCATCTTCGGGTGGTGGGAAAAAGGCCCAACAACCCCTTGTCCCTCATAGTGTGGACAATGTTCTCCTTAGAGAGATTCACGCTCGAAAGAATTTCCCAACTAGGGGCCCGACTCCTCTGTGGTATTATATTGAGCTTCTTCGATCACATTTGGACGACCTACGAAGGGCGTGCCAAATCCCTGACCAGGTGGTTATGGAGACGGTCGGGACCGACTATATTAACATACACTGGTCGGGATTTTGCACTTTTTATGAGTACCCGTTCCTGATCGAGTACGATCTCCCGTTTATCCCTTAGAGGAGGAGCTTTGCCATTTCAATAATGTATGTCAGGCTCAGCTTACTTCCTACACTTGGAAAGTGTGTCGCATTTTGACCACCTATGTGACTAGGGCCGGACTCAATGTCTCGGTCCATCATCTGTTGTAGCTATTTAGCCCCGGCTACATGAGGGGCTCTATGCTATAGTTAAAGATCCGTGGCACGAGGGGGCTGGTTGCCAGGGCTGACGACAAGCCCAATCGTCACTTCTGGTGCAAATTTTTCTACATCAGGACGGAGGACCTAGTGTCAAACCTTGAGGGATTCCCATAGAGGTGGAATCTGGACGTGAGAAATTTTTACCGTTATTTAGTATCTTTGCAACCTTTGGCCGTTCAGTCCTTGTAACTTCTATTTCTGTAGTGAGGGCTTCCCCACCCCGACCTGTTGAAGACATAAGGTCGTGGGTGGAAAGGGTGATTCCTTTTGCGGAGGAATGCCATACGTGGTCTGCATTCCTCAATCGATACGGCCCATCAGGTAACGTTTCAACCAAAATTTGGAGATTTCGTTTTAAGTGTTGTTGCTTGAACTATCTTATTTTGGCGGATCGGGGCGCTCCCAGGAGGAGGAGAAGGCAGAATGTTGCAGCCCTATCGGCAGCAGGGACCGACTCTAGGGATGAGTACGTGCCCCGGGATTCTACAAGCGAGGCATCCCCGAGATCGCCCAACCTTAGGTCGTGCATGTGGCTGAGTCCACGAGCGAAGCGACTCCTTCGCCTATGTCCCCTCGATCTGCAGAGGAGACTTCCGAAGGCGAGGAGCCACCAGAACAGAAGAGGCGTCGACTGATGCTTGGCGAAGGAATTGCTACAGAAGACGAGATGGAGAGTGAGCCCCGTCCAGAGTCAAGTCATTTCTTAATAGTTGATGACATTCGTTCAGGGAGGGCGGTTCCTAATATCACCCCCGCACGTGTCCCAGAGAGTGGCACGTCGGCTACTGCCGAGGCGGCGGGCAACGAGGAGAGGGCAGGTCCTAAAATGGCTCCCACGGTAGAGGAAGCACCGCGGAGGGATCATGCCCGCGTAGAGATGACAGTGGGTGGGCCTAACCGCCGGATCGTGATTCCAAACGGGTACAACCTATTGCTAAATAGCGAGCAGACCGCAGTAGATATGACTCTACTATGCGCAGCCGTTGAGAGTGAGAGTTTAAAGGATGTCAGCGACAGAGACCTATCCTGAAGAGTCACCGGTGCGGCTTTGCAGGTATATTTCGTTATTTACGTTTTATAGAATAAACCCCGGGTGCATGCTGATTTGTTTTTCTTTTATTCAGACCCTCATTTTAGAAGTAGGGAGGGCCGACGAGCGCACAAGAAGGACGCCATCCTTAGGAGGGTGGTGAACAAATATAAGGAGTGTTGTGCCAAGAACAGACATTAGAGGGCCTATACTCTCAGGACTTGCAGTTTCAATTTTTTTGTGCGGAACTGGAGCAGTTAGAGAATCAGCTGCGGGAACGAGTGAATCAGTTGGAGGAAGTGGATGATCACTTAATGGCCGTCCTGGCTCGGAATATGGAACTGGAGATTCTTCTTCAGTCAAAGGAAGATTAGTTGGAGATCGGCCGTGGGGTGGCGGCAGAGGCCGCTAATTTGAGTGTCGAGGTCGACGCATTAACTGTTGAGCACAATTCTAGGATGGCCAAGATTGATGCTCTTAGGCAGGCTGCAGCGACTACGTCTGACGATGGTGTGCCTAGCGAGGCACATGACATGTGGGTGTACGCTAAAGCCAAGCTAGCAGTGTTTGAGGATTTGCTTATCGCTAATCGTGCCACTAAGGCAGAGGTCGAGGATTAGCGTCGTTTGGTTCGAGTTGCCCGAGAATCTTGTGGGTATAGTTCCGATTCTCCAGACCAGACGGCTATACCTCATAAGACGTTAACCATTTAGCTTCCGGGTCCTGGATTTCTACGGCTTTTCGGACCGAGGGCGGCAGCGGGCGAGATGATGTGCCAGCTGGTGATGGCGAACAGGGTGGTGGCGCCAACTTATATTTATTTTGCTTTTGTAATTTTGTGGGGTGTAAATAGATCCCCTTGTATATGCATACCTTTTTTTCGTTTGAGGAAAATAAAAGTTGTTCTTTTGATATTTCTCTTCGTATCTTTTATTTTGTGTGCTTGCCATAGTAATATATGTGGTATCGGCCATTGTTGAGTTATTTGTATTTGTCGCGGTGGAGCTAGGTTGACATATTACGTCAGTGGCCTTAGCCATTCATAGGCTTAGAGATGGTCGTGACCATGTACGTGATTTCAAATTTGTCGAATTGACTTGTCATGTTTGGGCTAAGTTGACATATTATGATAGTGGTCTTGGCCAATTATACGTTTAGCGATGTTCGTGACCATGTAAGTGATATCGACAGAGTCGATTTAACTTGTCATAATTGAACTTAGTTGACTTGTTGCGATAGTGGCCTTGGCCATTTATATGTTGGAGATGGTCGTGACCATGTAAGTGATCTTGGCCGTGTCGAGTTGACTTATCGTAATCGAGCTAAATCGACTTGTTACGACAATGGCCTTGGCCATTTATACGCTGAGGATGGTCGTGACCATGTAAGTGATCTCGATCGTGTTGAGTTAACTTGTCGTAATCGAGCTAAATCGACTAGTTATGATAGTGGCCTTGGCCATTTATTCGTTGGAGATGGTCGTGACCGTGTAAGTGATCTCGACCGTGTCGAGTTGACTAGTTGTAATGAGCTAAGTCGACTTGTTACTACAGTGGATTTGGACATTTATACGTTGGAGATGTTGTAGCCTTTCATATATTGGGGATGGTTGTAGCCTTTCATACATTGGAGATGCCATAGTCTTTCATACATTGGAGATGGTCGTATCCTTTCGTACAATGGAGATGGCCGTAGCCTTTCATACATTGGAGATGGTCGTAGCCTTTCATACATTGGAGATGTCCATAGCCTTTCATACATTGGAGATGGTCATCGGTCCAGTCCCTCTGGCATGCTAGTTGTGAAGGCTTGCACAGTAACTGGCGTGTCTAACTTGTCTCGTGAGTATCTCCGAGCATCTCCTCTGTCGCCTTGTTAAAAACCTTTTCGAGAAAACCCAATTGGGGAAAAACTTGGGTAAGGGAAAAGAGTACACCTCGGGGGTGATCTTCAGAAATGGAAATACTTGAGGTGAGAGATGTTCCAATTGTTTTGGAGTGTCTTTTCTTCCATTGTCTCTAGTTGAAATGACCCTTTATCTATTGCCGCAGTAATTTTGCACGGTTAGTCCTAGTTGGTGCCCAGTTTTTCCTCACTTGGGTCTTTAAATGCCAAGGTTTTAGCTTTGAGGACGTAATCACCCACTTTGAGTGATTATATTTTGGCCCACTTATTGTAGTATCTTTCGATTTGTCGTTTTTGGGCCACCATCCTTATGTGGGCCATTTGTCTTCTTTCCTTGGCCTCATCGAGGTCTTGAAGTCTGTTTAAATCATTTTCTGCCCCGCTTGTGTGCGAATACCTTAAGCTCGGCTCGCCCACTTCGACCAGTATGACAACATCGGTTCCGTATACCAGCGAGTATGGTGTTTCTCCCGTGGAGGATTTAGGAGTGGTCTTGTATGCCCATAGTACTTCTGGTAGTAGCTCAAGCCATAACCCTTTGGCGTCTTCGAGCTTCTTTTTCAGTTTATTCAGTGTCATTTTGTTGGACGATTCTTCTTGACCGTTAGCGGCGGGATGATATAGCGTGGAGAGTATTCGTTTGATACACTATTTGTCGAAGAACTCGGTCATTTTCTAATCGATTAACTGTCACTCGTTGTCGCAGGTGATTTCCTTGGAGATGCCGAAGCGGTAGATGATGTTCATCCATATGAAGGTGATGACTTCTTGTTTGCATATTTGGGCGTACGCACCTGCTTCTACCCACTTGGAGAAATAATTAGTCAAAACTAATAGAAATCGTAACTTTCCTCGTTCTGTCGGTAATGGGCCGATTATGTCCATTCCCCATTTGATGAAAAGCCACGAGGAAGTGACTGAGTGGAGAGGTTCTCCTGGTTGGTGTATTATGGGGGCGAACTTTTGGCATCATTCGCATCGGCGGACGTATTATGTTGCATCTTTATTCATAGTTAGCCTGTAGTAACCGGCCTGTATTAGACAGCTCATGAGGGCATGGTTACCTGTATGGGCACCACAATGGCCCTCGTGTACTTCCTCTAGTATCGGTGTCATTTTATTAGGACCTAGGCATTTGGCTAGGGGTCCACCAAAGGTTCTCTTGTAGAGCTCGTGATTTATCATGCAATATCGGGCGGCCTGTACACGGAGCTTCTTGGCTTCTTTTTTGTTAGGCGGGAGTGTACCTTCCTACAAGTAGGACAATAATGGGTTGCGCCAGTCCCAAGTTAAATTTAACGAGAGTACCTCTATATGATCAATTGCTGAGTGGAGGAGGGTGACGACGCTCTCTTTGTCGAAGTTTTTGGTGGCTGCCGCCAGCTTTGCCAGGCCATCTTCCTTGGCATTTTGTGCCCTGGGAACCTGCTCAAAGCGGTACTCGTCGGGTTCGGCCATTAACCTGTGGATTTCTGCCTCGTACTTTTATAATCTCTATTCCTTGATTTGGTATGTCCCAGTGACTTGGTTTACCACGAGTTGAGAGTCGTAATGGAGAACAAGTCGGCGAGCTCCATACTTGATGGCCAACTTTATACCAGCGATAACGACTTTATATTCTGCCTCGTTGTTAGTCATCTCGAGGCATCATATGGACTAGCAAATTATTTCACCCATGGGGACTTCGAGGACAAGTCCTAGTCCCGATCCCGAGGCATTAACGGCTCCATCCGTGTAGAGAGCCCATAGGTCAGTATTTGAGGGGGCGCGATGTGCCTCTTGCTCCGCCTCTGGTAGTATTTTTGCACTGAAATCGGCCATGAAGTCAGCGAGGACCTGTGACTTGATGGCAGTTCTCGGGATGTACGAGATATCATGTTCATTAAGCTCTATGGACCATCTAGCGAGTCGGCCCGATAACTCGAGCTTATGTACTATGCTTCTCAAGGGGAACATAGTCACCACTTTAATGGGTGGCATTGTAAATAGGGTCTGAGCTTCCGCGAAGTTGTGACCAGTGCTAGGGCTAATTTTTCAAGGTGTGGATACCGTGTTTTGGCGTCCAACAGGGTTTTGCTAATGTAATAGATAGGGGATTGTGTACCTTTAGTCTCGCAGACCAATACTGTGCTGACGGCGACTTATGACACGGTCGGGTATACCAGCAGGGGCTCGCCCGGGTCTACTTTGGCTCGTAGTGCGGGCGAGGATAGGTACGCCTTTAGTTCTCTCAAGGTTTTGATGCATTCTTCGTTCCACAGAAATCCGTTGTCCTTTCTTAGTACGTTGAAAAAATTGTGGCATTTGTCAAAGGATCGTGAGATGAATCTGGATAGGGCGGCTATTCTGCCTGTCAGCTTTTGCACCTGCTTTTTGTTGTTTAGTACTTCGGTTATTGCGTCAATTGCCTTGATTTGGTCAGGTTTGACCTCGATTCCTCGTTGGGATACGAGGAATCCTAAAAATTTCCCTAAGGCTACGCCGAAAGCACATTTCTCAGGATTTAGTTTCATCCCGTATCTTCTCAGTATTTCGAAGGCTTCTTCTAAGTGGTCGATGTGATCCTCTTTTATCATTGACTTCACCATCATATCATCGATGTAGACTTCTATGGTCTTACCGAGCTGCTCTTTGAACATCTTGGTGACCAGTCTTTGGTAGGTTGCCCCTACATTTTTTAGCCCGAATGGCATCACTTTGTAGTAGTAGGTTTCTTGGTGTGTGATGAAGGTTGTCTTCTCCTGATCTTCCTCGGCCATCAAGATTTGATTGTAACCAGAATATGTGTCTAGGAAGCTCAATAGTTCGTGTCATACAGCAGCGTCGATCAACTAGCTGATGTAGGGAAGAGCGAACAAATCTTTTGGCACTCCTTATTCAGGTCGGTGAAATCCACGCACATTCTCCACTTCCCATTTTTCTTTTTAACCATGACGACGTTGATGACCCACTGAGGGTATTTTGATCCCTGATGGGGCCTTTGGTGAGTAGTTTGTCTACTTCCTTGTTGACCGCTTCATTGATCGCTGCAGTAAATTTCCTTCTCATCTGCCGTACTGGCGGATGCAGTGGATCGACGTTCAGCTTATGGGTGGCAATATCTTGCAAAATTCCTAGCATATTTGAGTGGAAAAAAGCAAATAGATCCGCATGGTTAGTTAGGAATTTATGATACTTACTTGGGTTGGCGAGTCCATGGCCGGTGTAGGCTTTCTTTGTAAGGTTGGTGTCATCCAATTGGATCGGGCTGAGATCTTCGATTATCGCTTTATAGGCTTCTACGACATCAGGATCTTGGATGGCGTATGCAGTCGGGTCGGTTTTAGTCCCCAACACGGCTAATTGTTATGCCTTCGCACTTGCCCCCTTGTTGCTGGTTGTGGGCGTAGTCTTGGGTTATTTTGTAGCACTCTTGTGCATTGTGTGGCTCTCCCATGATGCTGAAAATTCTGCATGGGGCACGGAATTTGACCACCTAGTACAGGCTTGAAGGGACAGCTTGTATGGCAGGTATCCACGTGAGCACTATGATGACGTTATATGTCATCTCCTGGTTCATCACGTGGAAGGTTGTTTCCAGCGTGACTCCTCCCGCGAGGACGGGTAATGTTATTTCTCCAGACGTCAGTTCTACTGCATTGTTAAAACCGGTTAGTGTTATGCAGCGTGGTATCACCCTATCCTCGAGTCCCATTTGTGCGAGGACCCTTGGGTGGATAATACAGGTGCCGCTTCCGTCATCGATCATGACTCTTTTGACATCCGTATCAATAATGCGTAAAGTAATAACTAAAGCGTTATAGTGAGGGAAAGACAAATCGTCGGCATCAGACTTATCGAATGTGATACTACCTTCGCAATCATCATACCACTCGTGGAAAATGGTCCACTTCAACCTGTGAGTGTTGGCGAACTTGACCTGGTTGATCGTCGAGTTATTGCCGCCGCCGACGATCATGTTTATTGTCTGCATTGGGGAAGGCGGCTTTGGCGGCCCGCGAGATTTCTCTCGCCCGCGTGCAAAGTTGATTTTTCCTTTGTCGCTGAATAGTTCTTTCAGGTATCCTTGGTTCAGTATCCTGACCACTCTTGCCGTAGACCTATGCAGTCTTCGGTCTTGTGTCCCCATTCCTGATAGAACTCGCACAGAACGTTTGATTTTCTTGTGGCGGGATCTGACTTCATCTTCTGAGCATTGCACCTTGGTGCCTAGCTTTTCTAGTGCGTGCACTATTTCTGAAGGAGACACACAAAAGTTATATGATGATAATAAGGGGGCGTACTTCTTTCATTTCGGAGTGGGGGAGTATATCATTTCGGAGTGGGAGGATCTGGTGTATGGCTGATGTCGTTCTCTGTTGGAGCGCGGGAGATGTTCTTGGCGTCCCTCATGGCGCGATCACCGGCAAGATACTAGTGGTGGGGCTGCTTCTACCCTTTTTTCTTATTTTTGTAGAGATCTATGTATGTGTGTGCGTGTTTTCCCCTTACTTTGGCATTTTGTCGAGCACCTGTCATGGTCGACTTTACAGAATTTGTTTTCTTTAGATTTGAGAAGATTGGACTATTGTTGTTGTTGTTGTTGTTGTTGTTTGGGGTATTGGGAGCAATCTCCTCATCAACAGAAATTATTTCGCATTGATTTTGGTTGATTTGTACTGCCTGAACTCCATTTTGGTCACCTAGTGCTCATCGGAGGATTGCAGAGATTTGGGGACGACGATTGGTACGGTGGAATGGCGTGAATTTTGGTGTGGTATTTGACTCGAAAAACAATATCCACAACTTGGGAATCTCACATTTTGGCCCATAATTGCAGATGGTGGAGAAAAGAGAAACTCTCAAGAGCTCATATTTTGGGATTCAATAAGCAAATTGAACCCTCTCGCAAAATGAGTCATGGTATTTGATTTTAACTTTTTTACATCATTAACAAAAAATCCCCAAGAACTAGTAAAAATTTTTGAAAAACAATGTGATGAAATTATGTATATTATTAAATAAATTGATGTGCTAAAGATCAACCCAGCAAAAAGGTCAAATTTTCTCTATGGTTCTTCATTTTTCCACCTAGTTTCATATCTTATTTGTTATTTTATAAGTAAAAATAAAGATTGTATTTAATGGTGATTGGACTCCGGGAAGTGCTGGTGGCTTTGAATGGGTATGGAAGAAGAAATGGTAAGGAAGATGGTGAGGTTGAAGAATTGGCAGTTGACATGGAAAAAATTGAGGGGGTCAGCTGCCATAGTTGATGGGTGTTAGGATTAGGGGTAATTTTAAAAATTTGATTAATGGTAGGAGCTAGATTGGACGAAAAGTATAACATATGGCAAAAATAGATAATATATCATAGTAAACGAGTAATTTTGGAACTTTTCCCTCTTATATATTATGTAATTTGTGTGACTATTATTATTAATTAGAGATTTTAAAATTTAACATTTTCTTTATTTGATTTAGGTTGTACAGTTGATTGGTTACAGTATATTTACCTTCCTCTTTACTTATTATTTTTCTTCCATATACATTCATTTCTTTTTTTATCATGAGTTTAAAATTTCACTTTTTGATTTTATTTTAGTTTCTTTGGTTTTATTTTAGTTTCTTTGGTTTAGTTACTACTTCATGTTTGATTTATTCGTAGATTAAAAAAAACTTTGTTTATCTCACTGTTTTTTGATTTTATGAAATAAGTTTATGCCTCTTAATAAATAAAATTTCACTTTAGGCCCCAACTCTCTTGAGCCGCTTCTATTAGTGGAGTACTAACTTTATAGAATAGGTGAGTATTGTACATGTACTTGCAGAGGAGTAATGTTTGCTAATCAGCAATTATAATTTTTATACAAAAAATCGATATTACAGTAAACAGTAAAGATATTTCAAATTTGTTTGATTTAACAATAGAAGGACGCAAAATAAATAACAAAAATCCCCAGCATTAATTGAAAAATGTACTTAATAGTGTACGTTTTTGTTTACAAATTGACTGGATATATTTTCTGGAAAAGAAAAACTACAAGAAGATATGTAAATATGGTGGGGTGGGGGGGGGATGGCACATGCTTAGCACGAGCTCAACATGTAATTATAAAAAAAAATCTCAAGAGAATGTTTGAAAAGCCACCTAGGAATTTTGTCTAGTCAAGTAATTACTTGGTCGTAGGAGTGACAAAATGGTTAAAAGAAAATAATTAACCACTCATATTATCCATTAAAATATGGATTGGATAATGAACTATTTAAAAACTTGTCAAATATGGATAAGAACCATATTATCTATTTAGAAAATAGATAACCAATGAGTCTAACTTTTATATTTGTAAAGCCTCAAATTGGGGGTTACTCAAGTTAGGTAGACTAAGAATTCTCCTAAAAGTGATCATATGCAAGAACTCATCGATTATATGGTTGCCTATATTATCCGCGGTTAACCTTTTTTATCCATATTAAATATGGGTCGGGTCGAATAATTTATCCGATTTTTTATTATTCGTTTTCGACACGAATCATATTTGACCCAACCCGCCCATTTGCCACTCCTACTTGGTCATCATTAAATTGAGTGTAATTGGGGTGGGGGAGGGGGTGAGAATTGGCGGTAATTATATTGTGTAATTACAAGGTTACTTTTTAATTTCTTTCATTTTTGTTTTTATTTTAATTTATTATCTTGATAACATTTTATTTTCATTATTTTTTAATGTTTTACTTTTAATTTTAAGATATATATTCTTTGTACATTACTTATTTTTAATTTCTCTGCCTTTACTTCTTGTGAATCCATGTAATTGCTCGTATATTTTATTTTCTCTATTTAGCATAATTGTGTTATTATTCTAGTTTTTCGTACTACAACTCCTAATATTAGAAGCAAATGAATCATTAACAAACTTGGCATATAACGAGTGATGTTATTTGCAATGACTCAACCAATTGTTTGGGTATTTACGTTTTATTTCCACTTTTGATGCTTCAAACATGTGTAATTTTGTCTTTTGACTTACGAGTTTGATTGGTTTCGTTCCTGTAAGGTTTTGGGTTGATACCGACCATTTGATTCTTGGCTTAAAGCCTCAGTTGATTATGTTGACCAAACTTTAATCTTTATAAAAGGACCCCAGAACAATATTTTGATGGCTCTGATAGCTTTGTACCGAGATTTTGGACTTGGGCGTATGCTCGAAATCGAATTCGAATGTCAGTGGATTAATTTGTGTTGCTTTGCCGAAAATTTACAATTTCAGGTTTAGAAGTTTGATTGTAGGTTGGCATTTGGCTATCTGGTTCGAAATTTGATTTGAGACCTGGAATGGGCCTGTTATGCTATTTAGAACCATTATAAAAAAATTGGTATCAATTGGAGTTAATTTGATAGTATTCGGACGCTTGGTTGTAATTCTAGAAGTTCGTGAACATTACTTTGAAATTCATGCATTTTGGTGTCCGATTCATACCTCTAGGTGTTATTTTTGTATTTTGATTGTGCGAGCGAGTTAGTATGATATTTTAAGACTTGTGTGGATGTTTGGTTTGGAGCCTCGAGGATTAAAATGAGTTTCAGGCATGATTTAGAAAGATTTGAACTGGAAGTGAACTTGCTGGTGTACAAGTGCTCTAATGTTGCAATTGCGAGCACCAGCTTGCAAACTTAGCAGGGGGTCTCAGATGTCGTAAATTGCGATGTACGATTCACAATTACAAAGTCTAGGCTGGGTAGATGAGTTCACATTTGCGATGGTTATGGTCACAGGACAACATGGTTCGCATTTGTGAACCCATTGTCGCATTTGCGATGATCTCCCTTCGTCTGTTAGTGCCTCAATTACGGGAAACTCATCTGATGATCTTCCTCGCATTTGCAAACCCAGTGTCGCAATTACGACATCTACTGTAGCGATCTGAGTAGTCGTTTTGAGAATTTACACTTCACTCGATTATTTGAAGGCATGAGTAGCTCAATATGATATACTATAACTTATGTGAATTATTCGTTTTGGTTTTTATGTTATTCAGAATTGACGTAGGAGCGCGTCCGGATAGTGATTTGGAGGTCTGTAGTAGAATTTGACATAAAATGACGGAAGCTGGAAACTTGAATAGTTTGACTGAGAGTAGACATTTTGATATCGGGGTTGGATATCGATTCCAGAAGTTGGAACATGTCCGTAATGTCAAATGTGACTTGTGTGCAAACTTTGAGGTTAATGGGACGTGATTTGTAGGTTTCGACATCAGTTGTGGATGTTTGAAGTTTCAAGTTCATTGAGTTTTGAATCGAGGTGTGATTCATCATTTTGATGTTGTTATGTGTGTTTTGAGGCCTCGGGTAGGTCAGTGTTATGTTATGGGACTTGTTTATATGCTTGGACGTGGTCCCGAGAGGCTCGGGCTTGTTTCAGATTGATTTCGAGCTTTTTTTCATTCATTTACACTGTTGTAGTTTGCTGATATCTGGCGTGTCAGTTCTTCATCACGTTCATGAATATTGGTCCAGCGTTCGCAAAGAGTTGGGACTAGTCCTCTTCGTGTTCGCATACGAGAGATCGCGTTCGCGTAGAGTTATTTTGAAGTCTCGGAGAAATTGTTCATCTCGTTCGCGAGTCTTCAGATGCGATCGCATAGGCTGCTGCAGATTGTGCATCACGTTCATGTAAGCCTTCACGGGTTCGCGTAGAGTGTTTGGCTGAGCTAGGTAGTGTCCGCTTCTTCTTCGCGTTCGCAGTCCTTTGTGCGATTGCGTAGTGCATTTTAAGGGGGCAGTGGAATTCCTTCTCCGCGATCATGAGGTTGCTTCAGCGATCGCGATTCATTGGTTCACCAAGTGATTATAAAGTACTCTATTTCGAATGTTTCAGTTATTTTTGCATTTTGGGAGCTATGGAACTCGGATTGAGGCGATTCTTGAAGCAATTTTCACCATATCAATTGGGGTAATTGTTCTTTACTCAATTTTGTTCATATTCCATGAATCTATCTTCGATATTAGCTGTTGGTTGATGAATTCTAAAGAGGAAAATTAGGGGTCTTGTCCTAAAGTTTCATAATATGAATTATTGAGTTTTGAGCACCAATTTGGAGTCGTATTTGAGTGAAACTAGTATGGTTGGACTCGTAATTGAATGAGTTATCAAGTTTTGTGAGTTTTGTCGAGTTTTAAGGCGTCTTCCTTGGTGTGACTTGTAAACGCGTGATTTTTGACCCTCCCCGAGATTTTCTATATTTTTAGCATAAAATATTTAGTTTAGTTTTAATATAGCTATTTTAGCTAAATTTGACTCTTTTACTTTATTTTTACCTCAAAATGAAAAATAACAAAATATGGTTTTATTAATGTTTCGTAGTCATTTTAAACTTGAAAAATACAAAAATAGTACTTTATATTTTTTATCTTTTTATAAAAAACGAAAATAATAAAATAGTTTCATTAATATTTTGTAGTTATTTTAAACTTGAAAAATATAAAAATAGTACTTTATATTTTTATCTTTTTATAAAAACGAAAATAATAAAAAATAGTTTCATAAATATTTTGTAGTTATTTTAAACTTGAAAAATATAAAAAAAAATAGTTTTATTTTTATTATAAGTATTATAGTTATTTTGATTACCTAGGATTAATTAAATAACACCATTTTCGGTTCCGGACGAAGAATAATATTCGGGTTCAAACTACCCGGTTTTATAATTTTCGGACCTAGCCCGTAATAAACCGAGTCAACTACACTAAGGGGGACAATACATAATGGATGGGGAATAAGAACAAAGACAAGAAGAAAAAGACAAAGGGATAAAAACAAGAAGGAAAACACAAAAAAAAGGCATGGAGCTTATTTTAAAAAAAAAATAAATAATAAATAAATAAATAAATAAAAAATAATAAAATACCATACTCTTCTTCTTTAAAAAGAAGAAGAGAGAACGGATGATTGGAAAAAAAAACAAGAAGAAAGAAATGAGGAGGATTTGAAAACAGAAGAGAAAAGAGAAGAAACGAAAAAGAAGAAGAAAACGAAAATTGAAAACATTGAGAGAAAGGAAACGAAAACCATTGAAAACAAAAGAAAAGATTGAAAGGAAAAACAAAAAAAAAAACAGAAGAGAATCAAAAAAGAGGATTCAGTCTTCTTCCTCAGTTCTTAAAAACAGCAGCAGCCGAAACGATCCAGCCATCGTCATTGCGACGACCCCCAACGAACCAGCAGCCCGCGACGAACCCACCTGCTGCGTCGTCCAGCGACCATCGTTGTTTCACTCCATCCCCGTCGTCTTGCTGCTCGCCACGTAGCAGACCATCACTTGCTCCGTTCGTCGCGGCAACCGGGCAGCACCAGTCACTGCTGCTGCGCACCAGCACCTCACCTTTAACCCGCTAGTCCCCATCCAAATGACCTCCAGTCCGTCGCAAAAACCAGCAACACCAGCGTACCACCTGTTGTTTCTCCGAGTTCGTCGAGGTTCCGCAACGAACTGTTTGTTCTTGGTTCCAGTTTGGTTCGAGTTCTGTCCGGAGAGGTCGAAGTTTGAGGTCGTCATAAAAGGTTCGTTTTCTTATTGTGTACGTTGAAAATATGCAGAAATAAAGGCGCATGTTTTTTTGATATTGTTCTTCTCGCTAATATTTTGAATCGTTTCGCATTTGATTTAGTTTCGTACGATTCGGACGATTTTGTAAATATATGATTCTGTTGAACATGCAATTTCACAATTAATGGTGGTCTTGTAGTGTCGAAGTTAGCTAATGAAAATAACTAATCCTTCATATGCTCGCCAACTAGTTATGCTTCCGTTGTTTATGTAATTGTTCGCCATAGTCTTGAATTTGCTCACTTAGATATCTAGTCGTATGTTTACTCGAATTGGTTACAGTTGAGTATGACTTTGTCACATTATAGAAAGTGGTTCGTTATTCTTTAACTGAACGACGTAATTAGATTAAAGGAATCGGGGGTGCATTTCATGTGACCCGACTCCAATTTTGAACAAGGTTAAATAAAGCGTGTCATGAACCACAAGTGCATTTCATGTAGCGTGGCTTGCAACATGTTTTAAATAATCTTGAATTAACTCTTAAATAAATATAGCGGAATGTAGTTTGCTTTTAAATTAGAATTAGAGGTGTACCTCGCCTAACAAAATTATACAAATCGCGGGGGCCTCATAAATGTATATATAAAATACTTAGATTTCGAGATGTGCCGTTTCTTAGCGAATTTCACGGCATTCTCAAAAATGTAAATAAGTACTCGCTCTATGCGCGTATTTTAATAATTTTACCTTCTTAAATACGGGTGTGCACTTCATGCGGCCCAAATCCAAATCCCAAAATGTTGAATAAGAATGTGTCGAGGATCCGGGTGCATTTCATGTGACGTGATCCGAAACATATTTTTTAGGCAACATTCTCTTTCGTAAATAATAATAATAAAAGCGGTAAAGGGATATTAATTTGCATTAAGTACATAACTGTTAAAATCAGATAAATAAGCCGAATATGACAATTGAGCGACCGTGCTAGAACCACGGAACTCGGGAATGCCTAACACCTTCTCCCGGGTTAACAGAATTCTTTATCCGGATTTCTGGTTCGCGGACCGTTAAACGGAGTCATTCTTTTCCTCGATTCGGGATTCAACCGGTGACTTGGGACACCATAAATCTCCCAAGTGGCGAATCTGAATTAATTAAATAAATCCTCTTTCGATTGTCCTTTAATTGGAAAAACTCCTTTGCGCCCTCGCGGGTGCGGTAAAAAGGAGGTGTGACAGCTCTGGCGACTCTGCTGGGGATGATAAACCCAGAACCACTGGTTCGGGGTTTAAGAATTCGAGCTTGGAATAATTGTTGTATTTGGCTTATTTATTATCTGATTTTATTATATGTTTGTATTAATGTGCAAAATGATATTTTTATCGCTTTGATATTTTTTTTTTTGAACTGTACATATAAATTGTGCCGAAACCAATCTCCTCTCCGAGTCTTCTAAATCATGAAGAAGGGTGCACTTCATGTGACTTCTTTTCTGTATAGTGTCTAATTCCCACCTTAGAACGAGGTTTGGATAAGTTGCAAAACCGGTGAAGCTTCTGTATTCCCGGGTTGCTGCCTCCTCCTCGGCTCGAGTTGTCCGCTCGGGTAAGCCAGGTCTAGAACAATAAACCCAGGTTTTTAAACCTAGAATAACAAAGCTTCATGCTGGATCCCTAGTAGGAACGTTTATTTGCATCATGTTGCATTTGACTTAGGGGACTCAACACAGGGGTTGGGTCCGTCTAGGACAGGTGACCTGAAATGAAAAGACCATCCTGCTGCATCCTGTTTGTTTTATGCATATATTTGCTTCAGACTTGCAGGCTAACCGTTTTTTTTATATTGAGGAAAATGAAAAAAAAATAGTCTCAAAATAGTTTGTTTTTTTTACTTACTTAAAAAGAAAAAAAAACGTTTGTTGTAAAATAAAAAATGTTTGATCAAAATAAAAAAAAAATAGTTTCAAAATAGTTTGTTTTTTTTACTTAAAAAGGAAAAAACGTTTGTTGTAAAATAAAAAATATGTGATTTCAAAATAGTTTGTTTTTTTTTTACTAAAAAAAAAAAAAATTTTGTTTTAAACTTAAAAAAAAATGTGTGAAAAAATAATAAATAGTTTGTTTCCTTTAAAGATGTAGTTTGTTTGACCGAACTACGCAGGTTTGATTCTCGCCATTAGGTGGGATACGTAGGCAACCCTCATCGGGTCCAACCACCCCTTTAAAAAATCAAAAAAAAAATGTGTGTGTTTAATTTTGTCAATAAATCGAAGTGACGCTGTTTTTGAAAATAGCCGAATGTTCCGAAAGGACACCGGAAGGCTGTTTTTTGCAAAAATAGCCACTTTGAATCATTTTTAATAATTTGCGAGCACGACCTTGAAATATTCCTTGTGGAAATGTTGCAAGGCCATAGCCGCAAAATCAAGTTCGGGTTCACACCCCGTTTGCAAAAATAACAAAAAAAAATGTCAAATTTTTGATTTTGTTATAAATAAGTCGGGTGATGCTATTCTTGCTTAAAATAAGCCGAACGTCCCTCAAAAGACGTCGGAAGGCTGTTTTTGCAAGAATAGCCACTTTGGATTTTTTTTAAATAATTTTGGACACAGCCTTGAAATATTCCCTCGCAGAAATGTCGAAAGGCTGTATCCGCAAAAATCAAGTTTTGAGTCATCACTCAACTTTACAAAAATAACCACTTTATCAAATAAGCCATTACGTGGCGGGAGTTTTGCTGAAATAGCCACATTTTTGCATTTTAACTTCCTCAGTCTTGTGTTGGCCTGTGTCGGTGCTGAACGATGCCCCATAGGCCGGGGATAAAAATTTTGAATTTGCATCTTCTTAAATAAAATTTTGCAAAAAGAGCCACTTTGCCTAAATAAGCCATTACATGGCCAATTTATGAAAAATAGTCTTGTGTTGGTTTATGGTGATGCTGAACGATGCCCCATGAGCCACAAGATAAAAAAATTTTCAAGTTTATCTTTCTTAAATCAATTTTGCAAAAATAGTCATTTTGTCAAATAAGCCATTATGTGGCCAATTTTGTAGAAATAGTCATAATTGACATCAAAAAAAATATATTCTTTTTCTTGTAGAAATCTCCTACACAAGTTTGTATTTGGAGTCGGCTTCTATAATTTTCCTTCAAAGAAAAAAAAATCAAAAAAAAATCAAATAAACATCCCTTTATTCCTTGCATTAATTTGCAAGAACTACGCTCGGTCTGATTCATGCGGGGTCATGATACGTAGGCAATCTCCATAAGATTCGACCACAACTGTATATGTATATATATGAAAAAAAAAATATGAAAAAAAAAATGAAAAAAAAAAAAAAAAAATGAAAAAAAAAAGAAAAGAAAAAAAAAAGAAGTAAGCAAAAAATATTGATGAGGACTTACTGATTCCATTTCTACCATATTTTATTTTGAATTGTTGAGAATTGAGGTGGTTGGTTTGTGGTGAACCGGAAACAGAAGATCCAGGAAAACCCGATTATGATCCAAGATAGTGACACCAAGAATATCGCATAGAGTCCTTTACCTGCACGCCATGATGGACGCTTTGTGGGGATGTATTGACTAAAGCTTAAAATGTCGAAGTAAATAAGTGGCCTTGGTAATATTGATGCGAAGCTTAGTGGCCAAAATATCGTGCTTGGTAATCGGGAAGACTCTCCATTTCTTGGTCAACCAGAATGGAGTTTTTGGTGGCTTATTTTGTTGTCATTTCTGTCGTCCAGATTATTTCAGGGTTGTAATCGGGATATTGTCATGTAACTCAAACCCTTTTATCGTTTTATTTTGTCCAGTTTTCTATTGGTCATAATACCTCATTTAGTATTGTGTAGGTTTGTTCCAAGGGTGTACCCCAGTTTGTTGTGTTTGTTTTGTCGTATTAATTCATTTCTAGTTCGTCTAATGCAACTCTCTTGTTTGCCATTATTTCGAGTCATTTTTCTTTGATTTAAGTCTTTCTTCTTTATAGTCATTTTTCTGTCAACACTAGTGACATGACATGCACGCATAATTGTGGCCTGATCTTAAAAGTTAATCATGAAGGAATTGGAAGATAATCATGGCATTTTAAAAGAAATAAAAATGATTTGAGATTATTTGGAGCTCGAATCATGAGAGACTGGGGCAGGTAAAACATGAAGAAACCCTTAAAGAAAAATTGGCCATGCTAAGACGGGGTTCGCTCGTGATACTGAAATGAAAGTGTCATCCAGCAATACTTTAATATGATAGATGAAAGGCGAATGGACGATACGGTTATCAATCATGGCACAAACAGAAGATGTCGTGAATATGTCGTTTGAACTTGGCATGTTTTGAAGATTGGAATGACGAAGGCATTTTGTTCTGCTATCCAAACACTTTATCCATCGTCAACCCTTTGAGCCTTAATTTGAATTCTTTCATACCCCTCCTTCGGAGTTAGTTGCAAAGACTAGAAACACAGGTTTGAAAGACAAGAGAAAAAAGGGAAGAAAAGAAAACAACAAAAGGAGATAAAGAAAAGAAAAGAAAAAGAAAATGTGTGAAAAAAAGAAATTTGAAAAAGAGGAATTGGGAACCACGTTTGACCTGATTCCTTAAAGAGGATACGTAGGCGCTTCACAGCTCGGTCATAGTGTAAATAAAGTAATAAAAAGTCCCCAAACTGGGGCAAAGAAAAATTGTGTTGATTATAAATAAATTTAGGTCCGAAGGTTGTAAATTTTGAACCCAAAATTGATTTTGTTTTGAGCCTTCAATACCCTTTCTTTCTAACCCTATCCAAATCCCACATTACGGTCCAGAAAGACCTTCCGATCAGTCTTCAAAAGATGCCACGTCAGGCGAGTGAGAGAGTCCTATCAAAATATAACACTCTGATTCACAGCAGAAAAGACTCTGATTCCTAGCAGGAAGGAAACACGAGAAAGTCTTAGCAGTGACACCCCAATCCCCAGCTAAAAGTAATACAAATGAGAGAGTCTTACCGGTGAAAACCTTCACAGGCACCATAAGGCGACGAAAGCCGAGAGAAAATCAAAATGAGAGAGGCTTGAAAGTGAAAACCCTTCGGGCATTACAAGTCGAACAAAGGGGATAATCAGATGGAAATCATGAGACAGAAATCGTGAAAGGAAATTAACGACGGAGGATAGGCCATATGTGCATGTCATGACCAGTAGAGTTGGTATCCGCGTTTGATAAGTTTTTATAGTTGTTTCTGGTTAGAGAGTCAGTCTTCTATTTGTTGTTTCTTTTTATCTTTCTCCTTTTGTCAAAATTCTCCATCAAAGTCGGTCTAGTCAAAACATAGTGAGAAATGACTTCAAAACTTGCCACCGACTTTCCAATTATTATGCAAGGCAAGGAAATGCCATTGACGGCAGAGAAGTATGGTGCAAAGAAGATTATCAAACTGGGGCAGAAAATTTTCTTCTCAGTTTGAAAATTTTCTGGAAGTCAATACCCATTTAAGGAAGAAGGGAAGTCTTAAGGGAAATGGTCTTCGAACCAGTGTCATCCTCAACAACCTTCAAGAAGAGTGAAACACCAATTTTGAGGAATTGAAAATCCACCGGCAGTGTTATCTTCAGCAAGTTCCGAGGTGGTCGGACAACACAGAGTGGTAAAGGAAGAAAGGAAATCTCATCTTCAACAAAATAACCCCCAGCAAGTTGAGAACAGGGAAGGGATAAATGGAAAAACACATCCCCAACAGGAATATCATCTCCAGCAAATGAAATCATTCCCCAACAAGTTTTGGGAACCCCGAGCGAGGGAAAGGAGAAAAGGAAAAAAACCACCACATGAGCGGCACAACCGCTTACAATGTTTTGAACTAACAAATTTTCTTTGATTTGAAACAGGGAAAGAAAGTGCTATTGATAGCGGAAAGTCATGCCACAAGGAAGAACACCAATACTGGGGCAGAAAATTTTCTGCCGTTGTTGAAAATTTTCTCGGAGAAACGAAGAAGGCAATTCAAGATAACGTGTCGGGTTTGTCCACCTTCAAATAGGATGTTTCAGGTTTGTCCACCTTCGAACAGGACGTCTCAGGTTTGTTCACTTTCATACATTGATACCATGGGAGTATTCGCCCTCGAATAGGATACAATGGGAGTATTCGCCCTCGAATAGGATACAATGGGAGTATTCGCCCTCGAATAGGATACGATGGGAGTATTCGCCCTCGAATAGGATACAATGGGAGTATTCGCCCTCGAATAGGATACAATGGGAGTATTCGCCCTCGAATAGGATACAATGGGAGTATTCGCCCTCGAATAGGATACAATGGGAGTATTCGCCCTCGAATAGGATACAATGGGAGTATTCGCCCTCGAATAGGATACAATGGGAGTATTCGCCCTCGAATAGGATACAATGGGAGTATTCGCCCTCGAATAGGATACAATGGGAGTATTCGCCCTCGAATAGGATACAATGGGAGTATTCGCCCTCGAATAGGATACAATGGGAGTATTCGCCCTCGAAAAGGATACAATGGGAGTATTCGCCCTCGAATAGGATACAATGGGAGTATTCGCTCTCGAATAGGATACAATGGGAGTATTCGCCCTCGAATAGAATACGATGGGAGTATTCGCCCTCGAATAGAATACGATGGGAGTATCCGCCCTCAAATAGGATACAACGGGACCATCCGCCCTCGAATAGGATATTTTACGTTTGTTTTATTTTACATTGTCCTTTCCATATTTCATAAATTATTGCCAGAATGCATTTTTAATTCAAAAGTTGCTACTAAAAGCAGGCGCCTACCTGTATAACAAAAGGCAAGTCTTCAGTCTTTACATTGCAGGTGTTGAAACCAGTAACCCACCATAAAGCAGAGAGTTACAACAAGAGTTCCCAACGCAAATTCAAGCACATGAGTCAAAGAAAGGGAGAGAATGAAGGAAATTTTCCCAGCATCATTATCCTCAGCAGGTAAGTAAACAATTCCAAAGATATCCCCAGCAGTCAAGGAAAAATAACACGACCTAGGAGGAAATCAATTCCGAAACAAGGTAATTCAGAAGAAAGGATGGGATGGAGTTAATGAGTTGTAGTTGAAGTCGGGGTGCCCGCCTGAAGAATGGAGTGGCGATTTTATTTTAAAGTAGTAGTTGAAGTCAGGGAGCCCGCCTGGAGAATGGAGTGGCGATTTAGTTTTGAAGTTGTAATTGAAGTCAGGGAGCCCGCCTGGAGAATGGAGTGGCGATTTTATTTTGAAGTAGTAGTTGAAGTCAGGGAGCCCGCCTGGAGAATGGAGTGGCGATTTATTTTGAAGTTGTAGTTGAAGTCAGGGAGCCCGCCTGGAGAATGGAGTGGCGATTTAGTTTTGAAGTTGTAATTGAAGTCAGGGAGCCCGCCTGGAGAATGGAGTGGCGATTTTATTTTGAAGTAGTAGTTGAAGTCAGGGAGCCCGCCTGGAGAATGGAGTGGCGATTTTATTTTGAAGTAGTAGTTGAAGTGAGGGAGCCCGCCTGAAGAATGGATTGGCGATTTTATTTTGAAGTAGTAGTTGAAGTCAGGGAGCCCGACTGGAGAATGGAGTGGCGATTTTATTTTTGAAGCAATAGTTGAAGTCAGGGAGCCCGCCTGAAGAATGCAGTGGCGATTTATTTTGAAGTAGTAGTTGAAGTCAGGGAGCCCGCCTGGAGAATGGAGTGGCGATTTTATTTTTGAAGTAGTAGTTGAAGTCAGGGAGCCCGCCCGGAGAATGGAGTGGCGATTTTATTTTTGAAGTAGTGGTTGAAGTCAGGGAGCCCGCCTGAAGAATGGAGTGGCGATTTATTTTGAAGTTGTAGTTGAAGTCGGGGAGCCCGCCCGAAGAATGGAGTGGCGATTTTATTTTGAAGTTATAGTTGAAGTCAGGGAGCCCGCCTGAAGAATGGAGTGGCGATTCATTTTGAAGTTGTAGTTGAAGTCAGGGAGCCCGCCTGAAGAATGGAGTGGCGATTTATTTTGAAGTTGTAGTTGAAGTCGGGGAGCCCGCCCGAAGAATGGAGTGGCGATTTTATTTTGAAGTTATAGTTGAAGTCAGGGAGCCCGCCTGAAGAATGGAGTGGCGATTCATTTTGAAGTTATAGTTGAAGTCAGGGAGCCCGCCTGAAGAATGGAGTGGCGATTTATTTTTGAGTTGTAGTTGAAGTCAGGGAGCCCGCCTGAAGAATGGAGTGGTGATCTAGTTTTGAAACTGTAGTTGAAGTCAGGGAGCCCGCCTGAAGAATGGAGTGGCGATTTATTGTGAAGTTGTAGTTGAAGTCGGGGAGCCCGCCTGAAGAATGGAGTGGCGATTTATTTTGAAGTTGTAGTTGAAGTCAGGGAGCCCGCCTGGAGAATGGAGTGGCGATTTATTTTGAAGTTGTAATTGAAGTCAGGGAGCCCGCCTAAAGAATGGAGTGGCGATTTATTATTGAAGTCGGTTGAGGAAAGCGGTAGAGTATAACGGAAATCCCCAGAGTGAATCCAAGTAAATAATCGAAAGGAAGGCAACAAGGATCAGAAAGATATGTACGGACTTCGAAGGAGAATAGTTCGAAGATCACAAGTAAGGGAATTCACTTCGGAGTGCAATGCAAGTTAGCAACAAAAGAAGCTTGCGACCAGAATGCGAGTCAACAGTCCGAGATGATCAACAGAAGTGAGTCACAATGAAAAGCAAGGAGTTAATTCAAGTGCAGAAGTTGATGAAAGATGTGATGTGCTCAAGACATGGCCGAGGTCACCAGCACTGCATACCTGGTCTTGATCCGAAAAGCAGCACCTGCAACTAGCAAGTATCAAGGTTCAAATTTAGAGTCCGCATGAAGCACCAACCAATACTCAAGATCAAGCTTCAGAAGACTTATAGATAGGAATCTTGTAACTAGTAGCTGATAGGTTTAGTTAGTCCTTCTCATGCTTTGATTTTTGATGTAATAGCAGGACCACGGACCGGAACCTCGATGGAACGAAACCTCGACGGAACGACACCTCGACTGGCTCTCCACCTCGGTATACCCCTTCCTCACTCACTTTCGAACTACACGTGGCTTGATTCCTTTATAGCCAAGGATATGTAGGCAGCTCAGATACAAGGGCTCGGTCACATTCCTTTTCTTTTAGTTTAGTCCCTCCGAATAAGGGTCGGGTCAAAAACACTTGTCTAATCGTTCTTTGTCTGAAAACTCTTTGTGTTTTCAGTCAAAGAGGGGCAGCTGTAAACGCGTGATTTTTGACCCTCCCGAGATTTTCTATATTTTTAGCGTAAAATATTTAGTTTAGTTTTAATATAGCTATTTTAGCTAAATTTGACTCTTTTACTTTATTTTTACCTCAAAATGAAAAATAACAAAATATGGTTTTATTAATGTTTCGTAGTCATTTTAAACTTGAAAAATACAAAAATAGTACTTTATATTTTTTATCTTTTTATAAAAAACGAAAATAATAAAATAGTTTCATTAATATTTTGTAGTTATTTTAAACTTGAAAAATATAAAAATAGTACTTTATATTTTTATCTTTTTATAAAAACGAAAATAATAAAAAATAGTTTCATAAATATTTTGTAGTTATTTTAAACTTGAAAAATATAAAAAAAATAGTTTTATTTTTATTATAAGTATTATAGTTATTTTGATTACCTAGGATTAATTAAATAACACCATTTTCGGTTCCGGGCGAAGAATAATATTCGGGTTCAAACTACCCGGTTTTATAATTTTCGGACCTAGCCCGTAATAAACCGAGTCCACTACACTATGGGGGGACAATACATAATGGATGGGGAATAAGAACAAAGACAAGAAGAAAAAGACAAAGGGATAAAAACAAGAAGAAAAAAACAAAAAAAGGCATGGAGCTTATTTTAAAAAAATAAATAATAAATAAATAAATAAAAAAATAATAAAATACCATACTCTTCTTCTTTAAAAAGAAGAAGAGAGAACGGATGGTTGGAAAAAAAAACAAGAAGAAAGAAATGAGGAGGATTTGAAAACAGAAGAGAAAAGAGAAGAAACGAAAAAGAAGAAGAAAACGAAAATTGAAAACATTGAGAGAAAGGAAACGAAAACCATTGAAAACAAAAGAAAAGATTGAAAGGAAAAACAAAAAAAAAACAGAAGAGAATCAAAAAAGAGGATTCAGTCTTCTTCCTCAGTTCTTAAAAACAGCAGCAGCCGAAACGATCCAGCCATCGTCATTGCGACGACCCCCAACGAACCAGCAGCCCGCGACGAACCCACCTGCTGCGTCGTCCAGCGACCATCGTTGTTTCACTCCATCCCCGTCGTCTCGCTGCTCGTCACATAGCAGACCATCACTTGCTCCGTTCGTCGCGGCAACCGGGCAGCACCAGTCACTGCTGCTGCGCACCAGCACCTCACCTTTAACCCGTCAGTCCCCATCCAAACGACCTCCAGTCTGTCGCAAAAACCAGCAACACCAGCGTACCACCTGTTGTTTCTTCGAGTTCGTCGAGGTTCCGCAACGAACTGTTTGTTCTTGGTTCCAGTTTGGTTCGAGTTCTGTCCGGAGAGGTCGAAGTTTGAGGTCGTCATAAAAGGTTTGTTTTCTTATTGTGTACGTTGAAAATATGCAGAAATAAAGGTGCATGTTTTTTGATATTGTTCTTCTCGCTAATATTTTGAATCGTTTCGCATTTGATTTAGTTTCGTACGATTCGGACGATTTTGTAAATATATGATTCTGTTGAACATGCAATTTCACAATTAATGGTGGCCTTGTAGTGTTGAAGTTAGCTAATGAAAATAACTAATTCTTCATATGCTCGCCAACTAGTTATGCTTCCGTTGTTTATGTAATTGTTCGCCATAGTCTTGAATTTGCTCACTTAGTTATCTAGTCGTATGTTTACTCGAATTGGTTACAGTTGAGTATGACTTTGTCACATTATAGAAAGTGGTTCGTTATTCTTTAACTGAACGACGTAATTAGATTAAAGGAATCGGGGGTGCATTTCATGTGACCCGACTCCAATTTTGAACAAGGTTAAATAAAGCGTGTCATGAACCACAAGTGCATTTCATGTAGCGTGGCTTGCAACATGTTTTAAATAATCTTGAATTAACTCTTAAATAAATATAGCGGAATGTAGTTTGCTTTTAAATTAGAATTAGAGGTGTACCTCGCCTAACAAAATTATACAAATCGCGGGGCCCTCATAAATGTATATATAAAATACTTAGATTTCGAGATGTGCCGTTTCTTAGCGAATATCACGGCATTCTCAAAAATGTAAATAAGTACTCGCTCTATGCGCGTATTTTAATAATTTTACCTTCTTAAATACGGGTGTGCATTTCATGCGGCCCAAATCCAAATCCCAAAATGTTGAATAAGAATGTGTCGAGGATCCGGGTGCATTTCATGTGACGTGATCCGAAACATATTTTTTAGGCAACATTCTCTTTCGTAAATAATAATAATAAAAGCGGTAAAGGGATATTAATTTGCATTAAGTACATAACTGTTAAAATCAGATAAATAAGCCGAATATGACAGTTAAGCGACCGTGCTAGAACCACGGAATTCGGGAATGCCTAACACCTTCTCCCGGGTTAACAGAATTCCTTATCCGGATTTCTAGTTCGCGGACTGTTAAACAGAGTCATTCTTTTCCTCGATTCGAGATTCAACCGGTGACTTGGGACACCATAAATCTCCCAAGTGGCGACTATGAATTAATTAGATAAATCCTGTTTCGATTGTCCTTTAATTGGAAAAACTCCTTTGCGCCCTCGCGGGTGCGGTAAAAAGGAGGTGTGACATGACTTTTGGTCGTTTGGGATTTGATGTAGAATTCGATCTTTGTCATTTGCAATTGCTTCCTTGAGATTTATATGATGTATTTGGGTTGCTTTTGGCTAGTATTGAGCCGTTTGGAGGTCGCTGCGCTGGCATCCTTGGAGCATACGAGCATATCTTGGATTACTCGGTATTGGAATTTACTTGTTTAAGATAAGTAACTCTTCTAAACTTAGTACTGATGGTATGAAACCCCAAATTACGTGCTATGTGGTTTATGTTGAGGTGACATACATGCTAGGTGACGGGTGTGTGTGCGCACCCTGTAAATTGTGATTCTATTGTGTCCAGGGCACTGAATAGTATCCCTATTTTGTTGATATTTGTGTTTTCACATGTGATTAAGTAATTGAGTAGTCAATCATGCTAGATATGATGTCTAGTCTTTATGCCGATATTGTTAGGACCCATAATGGTCGTTTCTTGTTGCCATCTCACATAATTTCATTGATATTTCATACTCAGTCATATTCATACATTCATATCATATCTCAGTCTCAGTCGTTGTTTATTGATACATTATATCATTGTTGTCGGGCTAGTTTCATGACATTGTGAGCTCGTGAGTGATAATGGAGAGATTGTTGACTAAGTGAGGCTGGGGGCTTGATTGTAAGATATTGAGACTAGGCACGTGGGTTGTCTATGCGAATTCTGATCTTGATACTATGACACGTGAGTTGTCTATGCAGCACGTGAGTTGTCTGTGCGAATTCTAATATTGATATTATAGCACGTGAGTTGTCTGTGCAACACGTGAGTTATTCGTGTAGCATGTGAGTTGTTTGTGTGGATTATAGCACTTGGGCTGTAGAAGCTCCTCCGGAGTCTGCACACCCCCAGTGAGTGCAGTGCAACGGGTACTGTACAGTGCTGAGTGATTGTGTATTGAGTATTGAGCACAGTAAGAGATAATGCGAGACAGTGAGGTTGAGTATTCTGAGAGTGTGAGTACATGAGTTCATCACTAATAGGCATTTCATTTGACATACGTACTTGAGAAATATGCATAGAGATGCATTTCTTTTGTTGCCCGATTTTGGTGACATTCGTGATTTTACCTGTATCTTTACATGTAGGAATTGAGATGTACTTTCCTCATGCTATTTGAAAATGAAACATTTACCTAATGAAAATTTTTTGGGAAAAAGTAATAGTTTTCAAACTTACTCATATTTTTGACGATTTCGGTAAAGGATTTGAATTTTTACTGATATACTTGAAAAGCAGAACTATTTCGAAAAACTTTGAACAATTGAGTATTTTATCTCTGAGTTACTTCCTTATTTATATATGCTCTATGTTGTTATGAACTGTTGTAAGTTATTGGTGTTGGACCTTACCTATGTTCCATCTCGTCACTACTTTCAACCTAAGGTTAAGTTTGCTACTTTTTGAGTACATGGGATCGATTGAAATTATACTATACTTCATGCACATTGCATGCAGATTTTGGATGCTGATGTTTCTATGTTCGATAGGAGATGGTTTGGACGATGTACGTACATCTATGTTGTAGCTGCCTCTCGTTCATGGTAGCCATAGAATTATAAAACTCTATTTATGTATTTTTTAAACAGATGATGTATTTACTTCATATCAGCTTTGTAAATTCTATTCGTTTAAGCTCATGATTTGTACTACTAGTCCTTGGGAAATGTAAAAGATTTATAAAATTCATTTACTTAATTATTTAATTAATATTATTAAAATTGAATAGTTATTAGTTGGCTTACCTAGCGGGTTGGTTAGGTGCCATCACGATTGGTGGATTTTAGGTCGTGACAGATTGGTATCAGAGCTCTAGGTTCATAGGTTCTACAAATCATGAGTAACTATCAAGTATATTCTTGCGAATTGGTATGATGACGTCCATACCTATCTTCGAGACACTATAGGGCATTTAAGACATACGTTCCATATTTCTTTCCATATTGTCTGGCATTGATTTAGCTTGAAGCTTAATCCTTTGAATTTTTTCCATGCATTTGTATGCACACTTGAACGCTCAGTATCAGTTGCGCATCGACAACTTGTGATTCCCTGGATAAGGTGTGATATATGATTTTGTGTGTTGATGACGGGCCATTCTGGAGGACTTGAGTCTAGATTTTGACTGTAGCTTGAGCACAAAGGTGTTGATTATATGAGTACGTATTTTTGGATTTATATTTCTAGTAGTGTACCTATTATTGGAATTTATAGATGGATGGCTACGTGATGAGTATGGTAAGCATGCGAGATGTGTTCATATGGTTTGAATGTGGCAAGAAAGGTTTGCTTGAGGTGTATAAAAAACTACAGGGTGATTGGTCTCTATCTTAATATGATGCATAGTCTCGAGTTATGAGTGTATTGAAAGATCCTTCATATTGTTTAATTGTGGATCAAATTAGACTCACATGTCTTGTTGATGATACAGAATCAGAAAGATAAGTAATTGCGTAATAGTTATAACTGTGGAAGTGTATAAAGAGATGTTAGTTTGGCGCGAAGCAAGCAGGTTATCTCCTGCGGGGTGTCATGAGGGTTGTGTGCTCCCTATGTTGTTTTGTAGCAAGTTCTCTTTTACTAGTTAGTTATGTGTGTTGCAACTTGAGTTTGGATCACTTATGAGAATGGGCTTGACTGTTAAAAGGGTGAATGTGAGATTTGCAGATGTTTTGAGATATTAGATGGGTTGTGTTGCATGAGCTTATAGATGATTTAGTTGAACCTCACTATGGTATTATGACAATAATAAAGTGTGGGTATTGTGAGTTATTGTGTGTTTTGATCTATGGCTTTGAGCCAAGTGGGGGAGTCTGCTATTGATAAGTGGATTGCACAGTTATGTGTTGTATTGATATTAGTTTGAGATATACTGGTGAATCAGTTATGGCTTACAGAGCTTGAGATCACGAATGACTCGAGTAAGGGAATTTCTGGATATAGGTTATGTTACACTTTAAGAGTATATGTGAATTACGAGATTATCAAGTTATTATTCATAAATTATGTAGAGTGCATGGGGTAGGGATTCACTCGGTTGGTTAGAAGTATGGATTACTTCTTAGGGTGTTGGTGTGCAAATGAGGCACATTTCTTTCGGTCCATTTGACTAGTTTAATTGAGATTTGAGCAGAGTGGATGACTCTCGAGAATGGTTCTGCTGAATTCAAGACTTATATATGGCATTTGCAGATTCGTATATTTCTAGAAGCTGAGAGTTACACTGGATGGTATTAAGACTCATAGTATTTGTACCTTATTGTGGCTTCTGCATTTCAGTATCAACAAGGTAAGATGAACAACTTTAAATTAATAGAAGGTCTCTTCAGAGTGAATATTTCTATTGTGGTGCTTAAGAGATTATTCAATGGCTTATGAGCCTTAGGATGGTACAATTTTATGCTTAGGCCTCGTATGGTGAGTTTGGGTTGAGGCTTGTGGTATTATGGAGAGGAGAAGTATCAATTAGAAGGTAATTAAAAAGGAACTCATAGAAATAGGACAACTTGGTAATGGGTTGGATCAATATGGTAACGAATGTGATTGGCTCTTTTGGTTCTTATAATGTAGTAAGTTTCTATAGTTGTTTTGTGGCGACACTCTCAGGTTTGACAACCCGCATTGCTTTGTTGGGTTAGAGAGATTCATTTCTGTTGGCTTGGTTATGTGAAAATAGGCTTCGAAGAGTTCTCAATGGTTTCCACCATGGTTCGAGCACTATATTTCCTACTGGTGTGTAGGGCATATTATGTATTGTGATTTCCTCCTAGATGGGATGAAATGGAAAAGTTCTTGGCTAATTGAGTATGTATTTGCTTGTGACTCGGAGTGGATTACGAAGTTCTTGTATTTTTCATATTATGGCATGGTATATGTCGTGTGTTCTGTAGGATTAACACTTGCATGTATAAGGTCACGATTGAATTTTTAAGGGAAGATCATGAGTCTTTAGGCAGCATGGACAGTTTTAGATGACTAGGTAAATGATATTACTATTTGTTTTGCTTTGATAAGGTATATATTTAAGAAGGGGCAATGTATTTTGATTTATGGATATTGCATTGGTATTGCTTACTATCCTAGTTGATCGACTGTTGATATTCAAATTTTGCTATGTGGCACAGAAGAATTTTAGAAGTATTCCTCGTGGGATGATCGTGTATGAAAGATGTGTTAAATATTCGGGCGGTGGAGTTGTAGATTAAATATGATGATTCGTGTGTTCTATGGATTTGGAGACTGGGAGTTTTCATGAGTAGATTGTTCCATGGTTATGGACTGTGAAGTTGTTGCCGAAGCTAGTCTGACGATGTCATGTTTTATGGTTGGGTCATTATGGATCTTCAGAGAGTTGTTTATCTATTTGTAAATGACTAGAGTGGATTTAGGGGTCCCTTGGCAGTCCTAATTAGAATGTGTGTTCTGCATCAAGTCGGATTTGTTGACTCCGAACTACTATTCTTGAGGGATGTTCCATTCAGTTGATGTTGGGCTTTCGTGTTCTAAAATGATTTGTGATTTCCTCTTCTATGCTATAAGGAGTTGTGATTCAGTGGTTATATGCACAGATGGTCCGGTTCTATTTGAGCTTTATATCAGGATTTGAGCGAACGAGTATTTGGGTATTGCATGATTGATTGTGCGTTGGCTATGTTCTTTCTTGATCGTGGTATTGTGTTATTTTCTGTCCGTGGTTATGGTAATTTTTGGGTACTTGATCTCGGATTTTTTGTGGTCATTGATTTTCAGCAAGGCGGCTCGGGGTATATAATATGGACCGGCATTTGGATGGGGTCACACAATGTAGCAGAGTTATATTGAGGCATGATTCTTTGTATTGGATTTGTGTGTTTTGGTTCTACGGTATGTGTTAGGCTTTTAGCATGGTGTTGTGGTGTACTTGTTAAGCTAGCATGACAGTCCTCTCATTTGAGGCATTTTTAGGATTGAGTACATTTGGAATATTTCTATTTTGTGCACGGGTTGTGGCTTTAAGTTGTATTGATGTGTCATGTCACTAGAGTAATTATGTTAGATGGGATGAGGTTATCATACCTAGAATGTGTGCTATCGGATCTGATTGCAGTATATTTGGAAGGATATTGTTGCTGATCTGCTTAGAGATTTGCTATAGTTCCTATCGAATATAGGGAGTTCCATAACTTGTTTATCTGGTGAATGGTTATGAGTTCTGCGCATTTCTTTCATCGTTGGCGGTATATGAAGATGTTAGAACGAGGCTCTATTTGATAAGAGGTTTATTAGGTTGTTTTGAGTAGCTACTTTGACTAGAAATTATCACTATGAATGTTTGAATTATGTGGTATATCATGTGATTACATCTTGGGTTATGATTTCAGCTTGTTCGGACTTATACAGTGTGTAGATGTAAGACTCTGATCTTATGGAAATTTTGGATGTTGGAAATTGGATTTTAAGGCTTATGGGTTAAGGTTAGAGTAGTGATTTTCAGTTATGTTCTATTATAAGACCCTATATGGGATAGGGTGACGTGGGATCACCCTCGACTATATGCATGGTAAAGTTACACGGCGATTTGATGTGTTTTGAAACAACTCTGGGCACGTTCGAGGATGAACATATATTTAAGTAGGGGGATATACCGACTAGACCAATCATTTTGAGAATTTACAATTTGGTCGGTTCTTTGAGGGAGTGAGTAGCCCCGTATGATGTATTATAACTTATGTGAATTGCCGGTTTTTGTTTTGAGGTTATTCAAGATTGATTTGGAAGAATGATTCTTAGCTAGTAGCTTTAAATTTGAAAGATTTGATCAAATGTTGACTTTTTAGTATTTGACCTCGGATTGGATTTTTGATGGTTCCGTTAGATCCATTAGGTAATTTTGGACTTATGAGCGCTTTTAGATTGTGATTTGGAGGTCTACAGTAAAATTTTACTTGAAATAACGAAAGTTTGAATTTTGAAAAATTGGACCGAGAGTGGACTTTTTGATATCAGGGTTGGATTCTGATTCGGAAGTTGGAGTAGGTCTGTAATTTGAAATGTAACTTGTGTGCAATTTTTTAAGTCAATTGGATGTGATTTGATATATTTTGGCATCGATTGTGAAAGTTTGATGTTTTAATTTCATTGATTCTTGAATCAAGGTGTGATTTGATGTTGTTATGTGTGTTTTGAGCCTCAAGTAGGTCCGTGTTACGTTATAGGACTTGTTGTATGTTTACATGTGGTCCTTAGGGGTTCAAGCATGTTTCGAAATGATTTTGGGATAGTTTTCCTTCATTTTGCGCTGCTGTATTTTGTTGGTATCTGGTGTCTCAGTTCTTCATTGTACTCGCGAATGTTGGTCCGTGTTCGCGAAGAGTTGGGACTAGTCCTCTTCGCGTTTGCGCATGAGAGATTGCATTTGCGTAGAGTTATTTTGAACGCTGGGAGAAATTGTTCATCGCGTCCGCGAGTGTTCAGACACGATCGCGTAGGCTGCTGCAGATTGTGCATCGCGCTTGTGTAAGCCTTCACGCATTCACGTAGACTGTTTGGCTGTTCTGGGCAGTGTCCGCTTCTTCTTCACATTCATGGTCTTTTGTACGCGATCGCGTAGTGCATTTTAGGGGCCAGTCCATTTCCTTCTTCGCGATCGCGAGGTTGCTTCCAGGATCGTGATTCATTGATTTTCCCATTGATTATAAAGTACTTTATTTCGAGGGTTTCAGTTATTTTTGCATTTCGGGAGCTATGAAGCTTGGAATTAGGCGATTCATGAAATAATTTTCACCATATGAATTGGGGTAAGTGTTCTCTACTCGATTTTGGTCATATTCCATGAATCTATCTTCAATTTTAGCTTTTGGTTGATGAATTTTGAAGAGGAAATTGGGGGTCTTGGACTAAAGGTTCGTAATATGAAATTTTGAGTTTTGAATACCGATTTGCAGTTGAATATGAGTGAAACTAGTATATTTGGACTCGTAATTGAATAGATTGTTGGATTTTGTGAGTTTTGTCGAGTTTCTAGGCATGGGCCCGGGTGTAATTTTTAGACGAATTTGGGATTTGATGTAGATTTCAATCTTTATCATTTGTAATGACTTTCTTGGGCTTTATCTGATGTATTTGAGTTGCTTTTGGCTAGTTTTGAGACGTTCAGAGGTTGCTATACGCGTGATGGCATCCTTGGAGCATCGCTTGGCTTTCTCGACATTAGAATTGACTTGTTTAAGATAGGCAACTCTTCTAAACTTGGTGATGACGGTATGAAATCCTGAATTACGTGCTATGTGATTGATATTGAGGTGACACGCATGCTAGGTGACGAGCGTGTGGGCGTGCACCTTGTGATTTGTTACTCTATCGTGTCGAGGGCACTAATTAATGGCCATATTATGTTGATATCTATGTTTTTACCATGTAATTAAGTAATTGAGCTGTCAGTCATGCTAGATATAATGTTTAGGCTTTATGCTGACATTGTTAGGACCCATAGTGGTCGTTTCTTGCTACCATCTTATTGATTTCATTGAAATTTCGTACTCATATATTCATGCCTTCATATCATATCTCAATCTCAGTTGTTATTTATTGATACATTATATCATGTTATCGGGCTAGTTTCATGACATTGTGAGCCCTCAGTAAGACTGGAGATATTGATGACTGAGTGAGGTTGGTGACCTGATTGTGAGATATTGAGACTACGACACATGAGTTGTCCGTGCAGATTCTGATCATGATACTATGGCACGTGAGTTGTCCATACAAATTTTGTATAGCACATGAGTTGTCCGTACAACACGTGAGTTGTCTGTGTGGATTATAGCACTTACACTGTAGGAGCTCCTCCGGAGTCTGCACACAACCCAGTGAGCGTAATTGATTATGTATATATCTATGGATGAGGTTGCATGCCGCAACGGGTACTGTACAGTGCTGAGTGATTGAGTGTACTGAGTATTGAGCATGGTAAGACATAATGTGAGACAATGTGGTGGAGTACTTTGAGAGTGTGAGTACATTAGTTCATCACTCAGAGGCATTTCATTTGACGTACGAACTTGAGACATATTCATAGAGGTGCATTTATTTTGTTGTTCGATTTTGTTGGCATTTATGATTTTATCAGCATCTTGACATGTAGGCATAGAGATGTACTCTCCTCATGCTATTTAAGGATGAAATATTTACCTGACGAACAATGTTGGGGAAAAAGTTACAGTCTTCAAACTTAATGATATTTTTGACGATATCGATAAAGGATTTGGATTTTTACTGATATACTTGAAAAGCAGAACTGTTTCGAAAAATTGTAAAAAGTTGAGTATTTTATCTCTGAGTTACTTCCTTATTTGTATATGCTCTATGCTGTTATGAACTATTGTTGGTTATTGGTGTTGGACTTGACCTATGTTCTAACTCGTCACTACTTTCAACCCAAGGTTACGTTTGCTACTTTTTGAGTAAATGTGGTCAGTTGTACTCATACAACATTTCCTATACATTACAAATTTTGGATGCCGATGTTGGTGTGTTCGATAGGAGCTAATTTGGAAGATGTACCTACGTGCCTGATGTAGCTGCCTATTGTTCATGGTAGCCTTAGAATTATAAAACTTTGTTTATGTATTTTTCAAACATATGATGTATTTACTTCATATCAGCTTTGTAAATACTATTCGTATAAGCTCATGATTTGTACTACGAGTCTTTGGAAAATATAAAAGATTTAGAAAATTCCTTTGGTTAATTGTTTAATTTATATTATTGAAATTGAATAATTAGTTGGCTTACCTAGCGGGTTGGGTTAGGTGCCATCACGACTAGTGGATTTTGGACCGTGACATCTACGTTGAACAAAAAGTTAGAAAAGTCGAAATTTAGGTCTAATTTTTCATATTTTAGAACCCTAGACTTGGTAGGAAGTGATTTGAAGAGGGGACTTTCTTCTACAAAAATTGGTAAGTGATTCTAATCAATTTTCAACTATATTTCATGATTATATCTTCGATTAAACATCAAATTTGTGAGAATCAAATAGGAAAGTCGGATAATTTTGTTATGTTTTTATGAAAAATGAAGAATTGAGTTTTGAGAGTCGATTTGGACTCGGATTTGAAAACAAATCATATATTCAGACTCGTGGGTTATGGGTAGTCGAAATCTACCCTTAAACTCGGGTTTTGATCGGGCATGCCCGGAGTTGACTTTTGTTGGCTTTTTAAGAAATGTGTAAAGATCAAAGTTTTATCTATTGTAATTGATTTCTCTTAGATTGTTTGATGTTACTAGGTCAATTTTGATTAGATTTGAGTCATTTTTAGGAGATTTTTAAGGGAAAAGTTATATATTCGACGGTTAAGTTGTCCCAATTGAGATAAGTATCTTGTCTAACTTTGTGTTTCTTGGAATTGGAATACATGGTGCTATTTGAATTAGGTGAAATACATATACGCAAAATGCACGAGTGGGTACATATGGTATTTGACCGACTTAAGCTATTTAGACCCTCTGGAAAGCAAGCTACTATTGTTAATGTTAAACCGAAGAGAAAAAATGAACATATTGCTGGTTGTGGTAGTGCCATGAACTAGAGATGAACCTGTGGGTTCTTCACATGTCCACTTGACGCCACAAGAGAGTATTAGGTTATTGGGCCCAAAATGATAAGAGTTCAAACACGCAAGGCGATGGTACTGCCGAGAGGAAGCACAGCAACAACAATAACCCATTATAATCCCACTTAGTGGGGTCTGGAAAGACATTATAACCCGAGAGGAAGCACAGGTTAAACCAAAAAGACATTAGTGACCCCTAAATGCTAAGCAAACATGTCTCCTGTGTCTTTTTAACTCTCTCATATCAGATATTCCCTCCGTTCATGTATTTTGACTTTTTGCCACAAATAAAGTTTTGTTATGAAATAATAAAAGAAGAAGAACAATATTGTAGAGAATGTAACGACCCGGCCCGTCGTTACGGGAATTACCACGCTGTTACCTTGCATTTACATATCTTATGCTTTTATATCAGTATTAGAGTATATCGGGTGAGTTAGGAGTGATTCGGGTTGAAAATGAAGCAAATAGCATGTTTGAAGGAAGCTTGAATATGGGAAGTCAACCAAGAGTTGACTATTGAGTTAGAGTGCTCGGAACCGGATTCTGGATGATTCGACTAGTTTCGGGGGATCATTTATGACTTAGGAGAACAATCGGAATTGAATTCGGAGGTCCGGTGTAGTTTTAGGCTTGAATTGGCGAAGGTTGAATTTTGGCGAAAACCGGATGGTAGGTGATATTTTGATCCGGGGTCGGAATGGAATTCCGACAATTTCTGTAGCTTCGTTATGTGATTTTGGATATGTCTGCAAATTTTCAGGTCATTCGGACATCGTTTGTTCGGGTTTTGGATTGAATGTTAGTTTTGAAAGTTTTGAAGAAACTTAGGCTTGAATTCGTGTGTAAATGGTGATTTTGATGTTTAGTATGGTGTTTTTACGATTGGAACAAGTCCGTATCATGTTTTGGAGTACGTTGATGGTTTTTGTTGGGGTCCCGGGGGCCTCGGGATGATTTCGGACCATCAACCGGGCATTTGGACTTGGCAAAAATCTGCAGAAAAACTGCAGGTTCTGTCCAAGCATTTAAGCCTTCGCGTTCGCGTGGCATGGGCCGCGTTCGCGAAGGTCAGGCGAGTCAATGCATCGCGTTCGCGGTCGGGGTGTCGCGTTCGCGTAGACCAGGGGTGTTGAGCATCGCGTTCCTGGGGTCGCGTTCGCGTAGGTTCGTGGGAGTGTGCTTCGCGTTCGCGGGAGGTGTATCGCGAACGCGTAGAAGGAAAATAGGCGGCTGGGAATCTTGTTCATCGTGAACGCGTGGAGGAGTTCGCGTTCGCGTAGGGTAAGCCAAGTTGAGCATCGCGAACGCGTGGTAGGTGTCGTGTTCGCGAAGAGTAACTGGAAAATGAGCATCGCGAACGCGTGGGAGCTCACGCGAATGCGTAGAGCAAATTGCTCTGGCAGTGAATAAAATCACAGAACAGAGGGCTTATGGGTTTACACCCCAAAACATAATTTTGAGCCCTAGAGAGAATAAAACTCGAGGAAATCACTGAGAAGTCATCGGGTATTCATCGGAGGTAAGATTCTTGACTCAAAACATCATTTTATGGTAGGATTAACATCAATCTTCATGAATTTGGGTAGAATTTTGAAGAATTGTGGCCTAAGTATTGAAAACGGAATTTTTGGATTTGGAAGGCCATTTGAACTCCGATTTCGATAAATTTTATATGCACGGACTCGTGGCAAGACGAGGGTCGCGTTGGTACTAATTTTGGAATTTTCCGAGTAGTGGGCCTGGGGTCGGGTTTTACCAACTTGGTGTATTTATGCGCATTTCATGTAAATTGAAATGGGTTATGATTATTTGACCCGTATTTGATATAATTATTGTGGTTTGACTTGATTCCACGCACGAGAGAGCTAAATTCAAAGGAAAAGGTATCGCGGACGAGTCTACGGCCGGCTAGAGGTGAGTAGTTTGTGTATATGGTAGCCTGAGGGTTCGAAACCCCGGCTTAGCACATTGTGACGCTAGTAGGGCGTGGCTCGCACACCGTGGCAGGTGCGGGATTGATTGTGACTGGGGATTGAGACTTGGTCCATCCCGGAAATGAATAATATGTTATTAGTGTTGGAAATACATTGTATTTGATATATTTGTGGGCTGTAAGCCTTGTTTGGGGCCTTGTGCCGACCTGTAGTGTCCTTAGAGGACAATATTTATGCGATAGCTATAATTGCTTAAATCACTGATCTCAGTCCTGGAAATTGAAATCACACTTTTGAAATGCTAAGTCACCGGCTTTTGCAAAATTTAATAAATTTAAAGTATTTTTCATAAATTATGAACTAGAATTAGGAAAAATGAACTGTTTTGTGACTTAATTGCTTATTGTGGACTGAGCATGGGATCGGGCTGCACGCCGCAGTGGTTGATATGAGGATCGGGCTGCATGCCGCAGCAGTATTGCGCTTGGGCTGTAGGAGCCCCTCCGGAGTCTGTACACACCCCCAGTGAGCGTCGTCGACGTTAAATTGGATCGGGCTACACGCCGTAGCGGTTATGTGCATTGCATTGCATCTGTATTTGTTGAATTACTCTGTGGTAGCTGTATTGTATTGTTGCTGCTAGTTCGTAGGAGATTCGGACTGTAGTGTAGCTTCATATTGTGGTATTTTGTGGATTTCTTATTTTCAGCTACTTGTATATATTTATTACTCACTGAGTACTTAGTACTCACCCCTACTCCCTGCACCTTTTGTGTGCAGACTCAGGTACTCAGGAGCAGTAGACAGGCATTTCCAGCGTTTGCGGTGTCATATCGAGTTGCTGAGGTAGCTGCCTATGTTCGCAGAACCTAGCTTCTCCTCTCCTTTCCAGTTGTTATTTTGTATTTTGTATTCAGACTTGAGTACTTCTATACAGTAATCTCTATTCCTGTTGGGTTTTGTTAGAGGCTCTAGACTTGTGACTCCGGATCTTTGGGAGTGTCAATACTTTTGTTCATTATTATTATTATTGGAGTTCTTAAACTTATATATTCTTCTTGGGTTGTCCATTTGGGACTGGTATTTGTGATAATTAAATTGTTGGTCCGGCTGGCCTAGCTTGATTGTTGGGCGCCATCATGACCGGATTTGGGTCGTGACAAGTTGGTATCAGAGCCTAGGTTATTAGGACTCGCGAGTCACGAGCCGGTTTAGTAGGCATTCGCGGATCGGTACGTAGATGTCTGTATCTATCCTCGAAGGGCTACAGAAACTTTAGGAAAAACCTTATTTTCTTGGATTCATATCGTGCGATTTGTGTTGTCATGAAATTAAAATTTTCCATGTTCCATTCTCTCGCGGATGGCGAGAACACGAGCTAACGGACGTGACGGACGACCACCATTGGCACCCAGAGGCCGTGGTCGTGGTAGAGGTAGGGCAGCAGTACCAGCACCTGCTGACCCGCTAGCTGACCAGACTCAGGGTCAGATTCCTGCGCCAGTGGCCCAGACTCAGGACCAGATTCCAGCGGCAGACGCTCCGACAACTCAGATTCAGGCACCGGCAGTACCCATTGTGATACCGGGTCTTCAGGAGACCTTGGCTCAGATCTTATCAGTGTGCACAGGCTTGGCACAGGTAGTTGCAGCTACTGCTGCAGTATCTTCTTCACAGGTAGGGGGAGGAAATCAGACCCCCGTGGCTCACACACCCGAGCCAGTCCAGCCAGTTGCGCCCGTTGCACCAGCTCCTGCTTATATGGTTCCAGCTATGCCCGACGATGAGCAGCGTCATTTGGAGAGATTTGAGAGGCTACAGCCTCCGACATTCAGTGGTGCTGAGGGCGAGGACGCCCAGGGTTTTCTTGACAGATGTCAGCGCATGCTTCGCACCGCGGGTATTCTAGAGTCCAGCGGTGTTTCATTCACCACTTTTCAGTTCACAGGTGCAGCATTTCAGTGGTGGGAGGATTTCGAGAGGCGTAGGCCCGCTGGGGCAGTGCCCCTCACTTGGCAGCAGTTCTCCACGGTATTTTTGGAAAAGTACGTGCCTCAGTCTCAGAGAGAGGAGCTGCGACGTCAGTTCGAGTGGTTGAAGCAGGGAGATGTGACGGTTAATCAGTATGAGATGAGATTCACACAGTTGGCCCGTCATGCCATGTGGATGGTTCCTACGGATAGAGAGAGGATTCGGAGATTTATTGATGGCCTTATTTATCCCATCCGCGTATTGATGACCAGGGAGAGAGTTTTGACAGTTACCTTTGAGGAGGTGGTTGATGCTGCCCGTCACATTGAGACGGATCGCCGCAGAGAGCGGGAGGAGAGAGAGGCTAAGAGGCCTCGTGGTACTGGCAGCTACAGTGGTGCTCCGTCTAGGGGCCAACCTCGGCATAGCAGGGGTCATTCTTTCAGGTCTCACCAGTCTGGACGTGCAGAGTCCAGTGGGGTTTCATCAGATCGTGGTCGTCAGGGCCATCAGGGTTATCAGGGTCAGCAGGGCCGTCAGCAGAGTCAGCCTGCATTGAGTGCTCTTCCAGCTTCAGCACCAGCACAGTCGGCTAGGACTGGTGGCCAGGTATCCAGAAGTCGCCCTAGGGGTGAGGATCGTACTGGTGGAGGCCAGGCTCGTTTCTATGCTCTTCGGGATAGGAAGGATGCTAGTGCTTCAGATGCGGTCATTTCAGGTATTATCTCAGTCTGCCACAGGGATTTTTCTGTCTTATTTGATCCCAGATCCACCTATTCTTATGTCTCTACTTTATTTTGCACATTATTTGGGTATGACCCGTGGTATTCTTGCTTTGCCTGTACATGTGTCTACCCCAGTAGGGATACTGTTATTGTGGATCAGGTATATCGATCCTGTCTTATTACTATTGGGGGGACTGGAGACCCGAGTTGATCTATTACTACCGGGCATGGTAGATTTCGATGTAATTCTAGGCATGGATTGGCTATCTCCTTACCATGCGATTATGGATTGTCATGCCAAGACAGTCACACTAGCTATTCCAGGTAATCCGAGGATCGAGTGGCGTGGCTTGACTGATTATGTGTCCGACGGGGTGATTTCTTATATAAAGGCCAAACGAATGATTGGCAAGGGTTGTTTGTCTTATTTGGCCTTCAATAGAAATGTTGAGGCTGAGACACCCAGTCTTGATTCAGTCCCCATTGTGAGGTAGTTTCCGGATGTATTTCCAGTAGACCTGCCAGGCATGCCGCCTGACAGAGATATTGACTTTGGTATTGACTTGGTGCCGGGCACTCAGCCCATTTCTATTCCTCCCTATCGCATGGCACCAACGGAGTTAAAAGAATTAAAGGAACAACTTCAGGAACTCTTAGATAAGGGTTTCATTCGTCCGAGTGTGTCACCTTGGGGTGCACCGGTGTTGTTCGTGAAGAAGAAAGATGGCACAATGAGAATGTGCATTGATTACAGGCAGCTAAACAAGGTAACAGTGAAGAATAAGTACCTATTACCTCGTATTGAGGACCTATTTGATCAGCTCCAGGGAGCTAGTGTATTTTCTAAGATTGATCTTCGATCGGGCTATCATCAGTTGAAGATTATGGACTCGGATATTATGAAGACAGCGTTCAGGATGCGATATGGGCACTACGAGTTCCTGGTGATGTCTTTCGGGCTAACTAATGCCCCAGCTGCATTCATGCACTTGATGAATAGTGTATTTCGGTCGTACCTTGATTCTTTTGTGATTGTGTTTATTGATGATATTCTGCTGTATTCACGCAGTCAGGAGGAGCATGCACAGCACTTGAGGGTGGCATTGCAGAGGTTGAGAGAAGAGAAGCTCTATGCGAAATTCACTAAGTGTGAGTTCTAGCTTGATATTGTGGGTTTTCTAGGACATGTAGTGTCTAGTGATGGTATTCGGGTTGATCCACAGAAGGTTGAGGCAGTGTAGAATTGGCCCAGACCTTCCTCAGCTACAGAGATTCGGAGTTTTCTCGGCTTGGCAGGCTATTATCGTCGATTTGTTTAGGGTTTCTCATCTATTGCTTCATCGTTGACTAAGTTGACACAGAAGAATGCTCCATTTGTGTGGTCTGATGAATGTGAGGAGAGTTTCCAGAAGCTCAAGGAGGCTTTGACCACCGCTCCAGTACTTGTGTTACCATCAGCCTCAGGGGCATATACGGTGTATTGTGATGCTTCCAGAGTTGGACTCGGTTGTGTGTTGATGTAGGAGGGTAGAGTTATTGCATATGCTTCTCGTCAGCTAAAGCCCCACGAGAAGAACTACCATGTTCATGATTTGGAGTTAGCTGCTATTGTTCATGCCTTGAAGATTTGGAGGCATTACTTATATGGTGTATCTTGTGATGTATATACGGACCACCGCAGCCTTCAGCATTTGTTTAAGCAGAAAGATCTAAATTTGAGGCAGCGGAGATGGCTTGAATTGCTTAAAGACTATGATATTACTATCTTGTATCATCCCGGGAAAGCCAATGTAGTGGCTGATGCATTGAGCCGGAAGGCTATTAGTATGGGCAGTTTGGCGTATATTCCAGTTGGGGAGAGACCCCTAGCAGTTGATGTTCAGGCGTTAGCTAATCAGATGGTGAGGCTGGATATTTCTGAGCCCAGTTGGGTGATGGCTTGTGTAGTAGCTCGTTCTTCTTTATATGATCGTATCCGAGAGCGCCAGTATGATGATCCACACTTGCTTGTCTTTAAGGACAGAGTTCAACATGATGATGCCGGAGATGTCACTATTGATAGTGATGGTGTGTTGCGGATACAGGGACGGATATGCGTGCCCAATGTTGATGGCCTTCGTGAGTTGATATTGGAGGAGGCCCACAGCTTGTGGTATTCTATTCCTCCACGAAAAGATGTATCAGGATTTGAGGCAGCATTATTGGTGGAGAAAGATGAAGAAAGATATTGTGAGCCATGTGGCTCGGTGTCTAAACTGTCAGCAGGTCAAGTATGAGCATCAGAGACCTGGTGGTGTGTTCCAGCGTATTGATATTCCTGAGTGGAAGTGGGAAAGGATTACTATGGACTTTGTTAGTGGACTCCCTCGGACGGCGAGGAAGTTTGATTCAGTTTGGGTGGTGGTGGATAGGTTGACTAAGTCAGCTCACTTCATCCCAGTGTGTACTACCTATACCTCAGAGCGGTTGGCAGAGATATTCATCCGTGAGATAGTGAGATTGCATGGAGTTCCCATTTCCATTATATCGGACAGAGGTACCCAGTTCACATCTCAGTTCTGGAGGACATTTCAGCGAGAGTTGGGTTCACAGGTAGAGTTGAGCACAGCATTTCATCCACAGACGGATGGACAGTCTGAGCGTACTATTCGGATATTGGAGGACATGTTGCGTGCTTGTGTCATTGATTTCGGTGGTTCATGGGCTGATTATTTGCCTCTTGCGGAGTTTGCTTATAATAATAGCTATCAGTCCAGCATTCAGATGGCACCGTATGAAGCTTTATATGGGAGGCGGTGTAGGTCTCCAGTTGGTTGGTTCGAGCCCGGCGAGGCTAGGTTGTTGGGGACAGAGTTAGTCCAAGATGCCTAGACAAGGTGAAGGTGATTCAGGAGAGACTACGCACAGCTCAGTCGCGTCAGAAGAGTTATGCGGATCGGAAGGTCCGAGATGTGTCTTATTCAGTAGGTGAGAAGGTGTTGCTGAAGGTTTCGCCTATGAAGGGTGTTATGAGGTTTGGAAAGAAAGGGAAGTTGAGACCAAGGTTTATTGGACCTTTTGAGGTTCTTAGGAAAGTTGGGGAGGTGGCTTATATGCTTGTTTTGCCACCCAGTTTGTCGGGAGTACACCCGGTGTTCCATGTATCCATGCTCCGGAAGTATGTCGGAGACCCGTCTCATGTGTTGGACTTCAGCACGATACAGCTAGATGAGGATTTGACTTATGATGTGGAACCGGTAGCCATTTTGGGTCGACGGGTTCGTAAACTGAGATCTAAGGACATAGCTTCAGTAAAAGTGCAGTGGAGAGGTCGTCCCGTGGAGGAAGCAACTTGGGAGACCGAGCAGGAGATGCGGAGCAGATATCCTCACTTGTTTGATGCTCCAGGCATGTTTCTTAACCCGCTCGGACGAGCGTTTGTTTAAGTTGGGGAGAATGTAACGACCCGGCCCGTCGTTATGGGAATTACCACCCCGTTACCTTGCATTTACATATCTTATGCTTTTATATCAGGTATTAGAGTATATCGGGTGAGTTAGGAGTGATTCGGGTTGAAAATGAAGCAAATAGCATGTTTGAAAGAAGCTTGAATATGGGAAGTCAACCAAGAGTTGGCTATTGAGTTAGAGTGCTCGGAACCCGATTCTGATGATTCGACTAGTTTTCGGGGATCATTTATGACTTAGGAGAGCAATCGGAATTGAATTCGGAGGTCCGGTGTAGTTTTAGGCTTGAATTGGCGAAGGTTGAATTTTGGCGAGGATCCGAACGATAGGTGAGATTTTGATCCGGGGGTCGGAATGGAATTTCGACAATTTCTGTAGCTTCGTTATGTGATTTTGGATATGTCCGCAAATTTTCAGGTCATTCGGACATCGTTTGTTCGGGTTTTGGATTGAATGTTAGTTTTGAAAGTTTTGAAGAAACTTAGGCTTGAATTCGTGTGTAAATGGTGATTTTGATGTTTAGTATGGTGTTTTTATGATTGGAACAAGTCCGTATCATGTTTTGGAGTACGTTGGTGGTTTTCGTTGGGGTCCCGGGGGCCTCGGGATGATTTCGGACCATCAACCGGGCATTTGGACTTGGCAAAAATCTGCAGAAAAAACTGCAGGTTCTGTCCAGGCATTTAAGCCTTCGCGTTCGCGTGGCATGGGCCGCGTTCGCGAAGGTCAGGCGAGTCAATGCATCGCGTTCGCGGTCGGGGTGTCGCGTTCGCGTAGACCAGGGGTGTTGAGCATCGCGTTCCTGGGGTCGCGTTCGCGTAGGTTCGTGGGAGTGTGCTTCGCGTTCGCGGGAGGTGTATCGCGAACGCGTAGAAGGAAAATAGGCGGCTGGGAATCTTGTTCATCGTGAACGCGTGGAGGAGTTCGCGTTCGCGTAGGGTAAGCCAAGTTGAGCATCGCGAACGCGTGGTAGGCGTCGCGTTCGCGAAGAGTAACTAGAAAATGAGCATCACGAACGCGTGGGAGCTCACGCGAACGCGTAGAGCAAATTGCTCTGGCAGTGAATAAAAATTGCAGAACAGAGAGCTTACGGGTTTACACCCCCAAAACATAATTTTGAGCCCTAGAGAGAAGAAAACTCGAGGAAATCATCGAGAAGTCATCGGGTATTCGTCGGAGGTAAGATTCTTGACTCAAAAACATCATTTTATGGTAGGATTAACATCAATCTTCATGAATTTGGGTAGAATTTTGAAGAATTGTGGCCTAAGTATTGAAAACGGGATTTTTGGATTTGGAAGGCCATTTGAACTCCGATTTCGATAAATTTTATATGCACGGACTCGTGGCGAGACGAGGGTCGCGTTGGTACTAATTTCGGAATTTTCCGAGTAGTGGGCCCGGGGTCGGGTTTTACCAACTTGGTGTATTTATGCGAATTTCATGTAAATTAAAATGGGTTATGATTATTTGACCCGTATTTGATATAATTATTGTGGTTTGACTAGATTCCACGCACGAGGGAGCTAAATTTAAAGGAAAAGGCATCGCGAACGAGTCTACGGCCGGCTAGAGGTGAGTAGTTTGTGTATATGGTAGCCTGAGGGTTCGAAACCCCGGCTTAGCACATTGTGACGCTAGTAGGCGTGGCTCGCACACCGTGGCAGGTGCGGGATTGATTGTGACTAGGGATTGAGACTTGGTCCATCCCGGAAATGAATAATATGTTATTAGTGTTGGAAATACAATGTATTTGATATATTTGTGGGCTTTGTAAGCCTTGTTTGGGGCCTTGTGCCGACTGTAGTGTCCTTAGAGGACAATATTTATGTGATAGCTATAATTGCTTAAATCATCGATCTCAGTCCTGGAAATTGAAATCACAATTTTGAAATGCTAAGTCACGGCTTTTGCAAAATTTAATAAAGTTAAAGTATTTTTCATAAATTATGAAGCTGGAATTAAGAAAAATGAGCTGTTTTGTGACTTAATTGCTTATTGTGGATTGAGCATGGGATCGGGCTGCACGCCGCGATGGTTGATATGAGGATCGGGCCGCACGCCAGCGATGTGCGCTTGGGCTGTAGGAGCCCCTCCGAGTCTGTACACACCTCTAGTGAGCGCCGTCGACGTTAAATTGGATCGGGCTACACGCCGTAGCGGTTATGTGCATTGCATTGCATCTTTATTTGTTGAATTACTCTGTGGTAGTTGAATTGTACTTGTTGATGCTAGTTCGTAGGAGATTCGGACTGTAGCGTAGCTTCATACTGTGGTATTTTGTGGATTTCTTACCTTCGGTTTGCTTTTATATATTTATTACTCATCGAGTACTTAGTACTCACCCTACTCCTCGCACCTTTGTGTGCGGACTCGAGTACTCGGGAGCAGTAGACGGGCATTTCCGGCGTTTGCGGTGTCATATCGAGTTGCTTGAGGTAGTCGCCTACGTTCGCAGAACCTAGCTCTCCTCTCCTTTCCGGTCGTTATTTTATATTTTGTATTCGGACTTGAGTACTTCTATACAATAATCTCTATTCCTGTTGGGTTTTGCTAGAGGCTCTAGACTTGTGACTCCGGATCTTTGGGAGTGTCGGTACTTTTGTTCATTATTATTATTATTGGAGTTCTTAAACTCATATATTCTTCTTGGGTTGTCCATTTGAGACCGATATCTTTGTGTTAATTAAATTGTTGGTCTGGCTGGCCTAGCTTAATTGTTGGGCGCCATCATGACCGGATTTGGGTCGTGACAAAAGTAGGGAGAGATAATTCTTATTGAATTTTGGGATGATTTACAATGGGGTAAGACCCTTCTATTTATAGGAGAAATATGACTTAGTCACAAAATAAAACTCTCCACAAGATAGACATTCACTCTAAATAGAATTCTATTCATAACACTCCCCCTTGAATGTCTATTCAATAAGTAATGTGCCTCATTAAAACCTTAACTAAAATAAAACCCAATGGGAAAAAAAATTCTAGAGAAGAAAAAAGAGTACACATATCTAATAATACGCCTTTTGGTTGCCTCATTAAAAACCTCGCAAGGAAAACCCAGTGGGACAAAACCTTGTAAGGGAAAAAGAGTGCAACGCGCATTAACTCCCCCTGATGAGAGCATCAATTCACATCCTTAAGCCTTCACATCTCAATCTTGTACACTAGCTTCTGAATCTCTCATGGGATATTATGAAGTGCTATGTCATGTGATCTTGTAGATCACTTGCCTCCATTATTATGATCATTTTGATCATTTGCTCACCTTCTTTATCAAGAAGTTTATTTGAAACTGATTTGTCTATATGCTTTAAGCTAACCATAGACTTTGTCCGTCTAGGACTTAATATGAGCATTTGCAATGAGAATATAGTTACTTTATTTGGGTCAGCAAATGCGTCTGGCATGCTTTGCAATAAATTGCACATGAATTATTTTTTTATGAACTTCAAGTTCACATTATTTTATTCGAGGATCTCGATGTATAAATAATAATTTATTCCATGTAACTTTTCTCAACTGTTGTATCTTGTCTCCCCCTCATGTTAGAAAAACTAACTTGTTTCCTCAATTTTGAGGACTCATCTTTGCGTGTTATGGTGTTAATCAAAATATACACCGCACATCAATAATAATAAGATGGAATTATTTGGTTCCTGACCCTGAACCACTTGTGAGGGGAGAAAATAATATACTTTTCGTATATAACGTATATCAAACTAATATATATAAACTTTATTCTCATAAGCAATAATTTAACTATTAAGTGGAGGCACTCAATAAATTATTTTGCTAACCAACTGTGATGTAGACCAAATTATCAAGATGAACTTCTTGAATAGAAAATCTGGAAATTGTGCTCTAAATCTAATTATTGAGCAAGTTACCTCGCACACACCGGCCAGGTTGCGGGTTAATAATAATTGCACATGTAACCATCTCATAGATGCGTCTTATGTGGTATACATGGCAGGTGAATGAGCCCATATTCACCTTGGATATTTCCAGCATTCATGGGATTTAATCCCACTTTTAGTTGGTATATTAATTAATGAGAACATGCACATAAAAGAATTCGTAAAGAACTTTCTAGTTCTTTAATATTTACCCATGTGAATTCTCTTTATTTTTTGCACATCATACTTAAATTGATATGGCAAAACCAATTATGCCAAGTGGATACATTATCAATATTGATAAACTTCACGTTTACACCATGATGTGTGCAATTATGAATAAACTCCAAATTTATTATGATATGAGTTTTTATATCAATATCCACTTCAATGTGGTGTTCTTTGTTTGTGTAGTACAAATTGGAGAATAAAGTGGGTAGCTTTTCACATACATATTACCCCGCTACAAGTTGTAGTAATAGAAGATATTAAATGTTTCCTTTATTTATAGTCTCAATATAATCAACCGCTTTCGCATATACTTTGGAAACTGAATAAGTTTCTTTGAGACTTACTACAACACAATACCTTATTGGTAATCAATTGTGTTTCTCCAAATAGTAATAATTGACTCTTCTAGAGCTCTTAATTAATTTTGTACTACCACAGATTCATCAACATCCATGTGGTGAATTTCTCTTTTGAAGAGAAAGTTATACCATTATGTGTATGGTCAAAATTAGATGCAAGATCTGCTTCTTGCATTACCGTTGTCTTTTAATAATCACAATGCCAAAATATTTTGGCGTACAATAGGTACGTGACCAATGATCATTCATGCCATAATAATGACATTATTTATGGTATCATCTCAAACCTTCTTCTAGAGGTGAATGTGGTGTAATCATTACCACTAGCATATTTATATTCTTCTAAAAACGAATATATATTCATAAATCAGATATTTTCTCATTCTCATCATGAATGGACCATAGTCATTTGTATGTGCTTTATAAAATCTCATGTCAAATCGATGACAAATATTTTCACAAAGTGTGGGATTATTTTGAGAATCCTTATTGTTCTCATTACCAATAATTTCGTCTATTGTCACGTCCACATCCATTGATACCTTCACGGTAATAATTTTGTCTTCTTTCAAACTTATTACATACTGCTATCACATTCTCTAAAGAGAATGAGAATGGAGCAAATTCAATGGGACGGATTTTCAATTCTTTGCCCACAATCATACATGAATTTAATCATGGCAAGGCATAGAAATTTTACCACTTTGGGTGGTTATAATTTCTTTCAAACTCCATTAGAGTTGCAAATAAAATTTATGGTCTTTGTTTGTATTTAAAATCAAATCATAGAATGTCAAGAATTTCAAAGAGAAAAGTAAAATAGTTACCTTAAATCTAGAATTTAATCATGAAGGAAGTTCATGGAATAATTGACAATCATTATGCTCAATCCCAAAGCTTCTACTCAATTGGTTAGAGTCTCGTGCTGATAACGTGTTATGAAATAATAAAAGAAGAAGAACAATATTGTAAAGAAGAGTAGGGAGAGATAATTCTTATTGAATTTTGGGATGATTTACAATGGGGTAAGACCCCTCTATGGATCAACCGTGTAAATGTAGGTTTTACCCGTATATTAATAATACTTTCAAAAGTTTTAGGAATTAATTTGATAAATAATAAGAGTAAAACATAAAAAAAATATTATCTTTTTCTTAATTTAGTATAGTGAATAAGTTAAAGTAAAAATATATTTTTAATATAGTGGACAAGTAAAATTGAAATGAGGGAGCAGTACAAATTGTATTGTTTTTCTTTTTTAGTTATATATTTCTAGTTTATATATATATACACACACACATATATATATATATATATATATATATATATATATATATATATATATATATATATAGACATAATGTAGCATTAAGCCATCAAATAAATACGAGTAAAAATCCAATACTAATTCATGTAGGAGAGAAGCCAAATGATGGTATAGAGAATATATTAGTACCTTAAAATGAAGTAAATATACTAAAAAAAAATCAATCAAATTGCTGATATAGTCAAAGTGATTACTTGTTTCTCAATATGCCCTAAATTTTATAGGTTCTTCAGCAATAGTATCAGTGTAAATGTAAATAAGCGTTTTGCATGTTCCATTGACTTCTTTTAGTCTGAAATTGTCCGAATATCGATCGATAAGCAGTGCCGTTTGAACATGTCTGCGTCAAAGAAAGACCAAACAAACGACGGTGACAAGAATGGCAGAAAACGTAATCTTCCTTCATGGATGAGTTCAAGACAAGCCTCAAGTGGTTCAGGTCAGAGTAACGAAGCCGAGAATGAAACAAAATTTTCTACCTCGACTTCGAGTGGTTCAAATTTCTCTAAACTTATGGTAAATTTTTGAGTTTTCCCAAATTTTAGCTGTGTCTGTTATGTTATGGGCCAAATGGAGCGGAATATAGTCAGCACTAACTAATTTTTAGCTGTTTTTGTAATGTAATTGGCCGAATGGAGAAGAATAAATATGGGGGATTCAAGTAGTGGACTTGTACTGATTTTTGTTCTGTTTGTTTTAAAATGGGTTAAATAGAGCAGAATGAATACCTACGATTTATATTGGACAAGCTAATTTTAACTGCATTTGTTATGAAATGGGTAGGATAGAGTAGAAAGAGTATAGAGTGCTCATTGTCCCACAACTAACTAATTTTAGCTGGGGTTGACATGAAATGGGTTAAATAGCACAGAATGAATATATAGGACTCACATAGTTGAACCTAGTTATTTTAGCTTCGTTTGTACCAAAATGTGGTGAATGGAGTGGAATTTAATACTCAGCATTTCATATAGTCGGCCCTACTAATTTTGGGAATAGTTGACTGCTTGAGCTGGTTTGTTTTTTCATTTAAATCTTGACCACTATTCCATTTTCTGAATGCTGCAGCAAGGGGTTGTATTTGTGCTATCAGGTTTTGTCAATCCCGAGCGTGGTACATTAAGGTCCCAGGCTTTGGAAATGGGAGCCAAGTATGAACCTGATTGGAACTCGGGTTGCACACTCTTGATCTGTGCATTTCCCAATACACCAAAGTTTCGGCAAGTTGAAGCAGATAATGGAACAATTGTATCAAAGGTCTACCTCTTTCCTTTTGAGTGTATAAATGACTTGATTTCCTGCAACCTCATTATGACAGAAAAGGAGGTGTCCTAGGAACTAGGAAATAGTGATGCACCAAGTAATACGTGTTTCGACGAAGAAATGCTGCTTTGTAGGCTTCAATTTTGTCATTGTGTTTGAAATAGAACTATATGCTTGCTCCTGTTCTCATGGAAATTTTTTGTGCCAATTTCCTTCTGCTTTCTATGCGTGTGTGATCCTTTCTATGCTGTAACCTTCTCAAAAATATTATTCTGTGTGGTCCTTTCTATTGTATTAATGCTATTTCCTTGACAGAAAATGATACTTCAATCTGTATACGAACATGAGAGTGTTTTAGACCTAGATGTGGATCTTACTCTTTTGGTATTTCTGTAATATCAAGGGATAACTTACTTGAGAGAAAAATCCGGATAAAGTATTTGTTTCTTTTTTGTTGTGACTTCCTTCTGTTTTATTCATCTTTCTTTTTTTTTTTTTTTTTGCGAGTTGGGCAGAGGGTGCTTTGTGCTGTATATGGAAGTATTAGGCATCCACATGACATGAAAATGAGGGATTAACTGTGGTTGTTATTTTGTTCAAATTGGTTCACGTTGAGTACCTTCTTTATGTGGGGTCATGGGGTTACTATTGGAATTTAATTTTTATTCTACAAACTATGCTCTCTTTAAGTCTAAAGGTTTTTGCTTGTTTTGTGCAGGAGTGGATAACAGAGTGTTATAAAGAACGAAAACTAGTTGAAATTGAAACTTACCTTATGCATGCTGGCAAACCATGGAGGTGTCAAAGTGTCTCTCATGAATCCAATCAAGGTTACCTCTCTCTGTCTTTTTCTATCCTCCTCTCCCCCATCCCACCCCACACCAAACATGCAAGTGTTTTAAACAAGGATGGGACTCATTGAACTCAATTTAGTGAATGATACTTTTAGCTAACCCATGTTTCAGTCATAATAGCGATAGGGTAGAACATTTGTTCAATAACAATAACCCAGTATAATCCCACTTAGTGGGGTTTGGGGAGGGTAGTTGTACGCAAACCTTACCCCTACCCTGGGGTAGAGAGGTTGTTTCCAAATAGACACTCGGCATACTTCCCTCCAAGAACTTCCCATCTTGCCCTTGGGGAGACTCGAACTCACAACCTCTTGGTTGGAAGTGGAGGTTGCTTACCATTAGAGCAACCCCTGCATAGACAAGTGCAAGAGACACCTAAGATGAATTTAAATGGGGAATATGGTTAGTGAGGAACTAAGGAGTCATATAGTGGACCCCTACTTGTTTGAGACTGAGGCTTCTTACGCACAAGAGACTATGTCTTAGTCCACCCTCTCCGCTTAACTTATGGTTCCCCTCAACCCCCTCAAGAAGAAAATAGAAAGAGAAAAGAAATATCTTAAATCCTTTTCCCCTCCCGCTATAAAAGTTTGATTAACTTTTAAAGTGTGGCTCCATTATTGAGCCCATCAACTTATTTTGATTAGGGTGCAATCAACATAGATAGTTCTGATTATATCATTGGTTACCGTCTTTCTTTTCATAAACATCTCAAGGATCAGTGTACTGATGTACTTTGTATAAAGCCGCTAAATAAATAAATAAACACACACACAGAGACACGATAAATAAATAAATAAACACACAGAGACACGATAAATAAATAAATAAATAAATAAATAAATAAATAAATAAATAAATAAATAAATAAATAAATAAATAAATAAATAAATAAATATGTATACCGTCTTTATTTTGTGTGTGTGTGTGTAGATATGTATATTTTGAGGCATCTACATGCACATCAAAGTACCTTTTTACGATTTCTTCGTGTTTTATTTTAAAGTATTGTTTTGCAGCTTTGCTAAATGAATCTAGCATGCTCCTATTTTCCTTTGAGTCTAGGCATGCACCTTCCTGACACAAGTACTCTAGATATATGTCTAGAGAGGTAGTCAGTATTGTAGCTTTTGGAATTAGAAGGTTAACAAAAAAATTTACATTGCAACAAAATTTAACAATTACCTGATGGTGATGGTGAGTGATTAATCCATGAGTGGCTTTTTAATGTCTAGATTTTCCAACAACAATAACAACATACCTAGTAATTATCTCACATCGTGGGGTCTGGAGAGGGTAGTGTGTACGCGGACCTTACCCCTACCTTGTGAGGATAGAGAGGCGGTTTCTAATAGACCCTCGGCTCAAGATAGTATAAGTATTACATTAATAAAAATATAGGCAAGAAGAGAATATCAAAAAGGCATATAAAAGCAAAATACACAACAAGACAATAAAGTGATCAACAATGAAAGAAAACAATGGTTAGTCATCAAAACCTACTACCAACATAAAACGAGACTGCGTGCCAATACTAACTTTTTCTACGGAAGTCATTTTCCTCCCATTCAGGAAATGTGATATCTAGGAAAACATTTCCAAACTATTTTGTGCAACCAAATAGTAGAAAATGGGAAAACGTTTCCAGAAAATATTTTCCGGTACCAAAGACACCCTTCATTTTTAAGTGGCCTACCTATATACGACATACAAATGTAGGGAGAAACATGTAACTTCAAATGAGAAAAGATGGTCGAGATAAAGTACATAAGGCTTCCCTAGTTTTTCCCGGTAAGAAGGGGTAGAGAAAATACTCGAGCTAGCGTTCAAATGCCAGGCTCTATGGTGCTGAAAAAACCTATGCCATACTTCAGGGAAAAGCTTAAATGACCTTAGGCAAGAGGCTACTTGTACCTAAAATTGACACGGGTAGGGATAGAATATCTAGGGACCGGACATCTCTCTCTAATCAACTTAGAAAAATTAGCGCCTTAAACTTTCAGGGAAGGGGTGCCTCCTCATGCAGTAACCTTGCCTGGGTGACTTCATACCAAAATTCAGGTCTCTGCAAGGTCGTAAAATAATATGGGGCCTGATGACTATCCGATGCTAGAAGGTCAAGGAAGTTGGTGACCTTGATGGCAGAGGAGTCATGGAGCAAATTCATTCTTTTTAATAGAAACTTTCTTTTTCTCTGTTTCTGAAAGAAACAAGATTTTTCTTTAGCCTATTTTCCATTTGTCTATATTTCATAATTGACCCATCTTGGACCTTGCAGATCAAAAACCATCCACATCTAGAAAATCTCATAAAAGAGAAGAAAAAAGTTCACCTTTTAAGACAACTGCTACTCCTTCATCCGAGGTACTTATTTTTTACTTGTCTATAATTACACAAGTTCACCGAATATATAGATTTAAAATTATGTATCAACTCTCCAGCACTTGTTTTCGATATTCACATTATCTTATTGTGACAGGAGGTACGTTGTGATGAGGTAAAAGATGGGTATTCTCCTTCTAAAGTGAAAAAATGGGCTATAGATGATCTTAATCGAACCATATCATGGCTGGAGAATCAAGATGAAAGGGTAAAGTGATGTATCTAATTTTTTGGAATCAGATGTTGGCTTGTACTTGAGTGTTCTCAATCTGACTGGTCATCTTCATTTAAGCATGAAATAGCTTTGTGTTCTGTCTTATTAAAAAGAAAAGAAAACAAAACGGAGCTCTGTGAAAGAATAGGTCAGAATTTTTACTTCTTGGTGGGAGCAGGGAGGAGAGAAGGTGAGAAATGCATTGGTGGAATTGCAAGAAAGAGTCCAGTGTCTGAATTAATACTTAATCCTGCATAATTGTACGTAGTTGTTTATCACATGCCCTCTTACTCCATCAAATTTGATTTTGATACAGCCAGAGCCCAGTGAGATGAAGAAAATAGCCGCTGAGGGAATTCTAACCTGTTTACAGGACGCCATAGATTCTCTTAAGCAAGGGCAGGTAAATCTTTTTTTGCAAGAATTGTCCACCTTTTTTGTCTATTGAATGTTTGTTTTATACTGAATAAGAATGGAACGAGCTAAGTAAATCTTACCTGAAAATGATTATGTTGCTGGTCTCTTACTTGCCATTTTGGATATCCTTTAGTAATCTATATGACCCCCTCACCCCCCACTCCACCCCCAAACCCCAAATCCCCCGGAAAAAGTTTCTAGGACGATAGTGACTCTGTTATCAACTTAACCATTTGCTGTTAAATTGTTTCCCTTGTCACCATTTGAAATTGCTATAGTTTCGCCTCAGGAGTTCCTTCTTGCCAATTTTGTGGTAACATATTCAGTTGCTATAAATTATTTTGCACCATTGATGTTGGACTCTTTGTTCTTATAGCTGAACCCAATTGGTTTGGGAGTTATGCTTAGTTGATTACTAATGTTGGACTGTTTGAACATATTAGTTATTGCTATGGATGATAAAGTAAGTAGTATTTTATGTTTGACACAAACTAGTTACTGCGGTTGATTGCTATGTTGCTCAGACTTTCCGAAAATGTCAGTGGGTGCGTGTCGGATCCTTTAAAAATAGTGCTTTTTCGGAGGATCCGACATGGGTGCGGCGCTATTTTGGAGAGTCTCTGCAACATAGGTTGATAGTTATTTTACGAAGAAAATAGTTAGCGCTCTACACCAAATAGTTAGATTGCAAATTTTTATTTAATTAATTTTTTGTTAGATTTCACCATATTATATTATTGAAGAGCATTTCCATGATAGAATTTCGTTTATCAAGTAATTTGTCACGCCACAAGAAATTTTATTTTTTTGCGCTATGTTACGCAGCCTCTCCAAAATATTGCTGCACCCGTGTCGGATCCTCCAAAATACACTACTTTTGGAGGATCCGACACACGACCGGCGACATTTTCGGATAGTCCGAGCAACATAGTTTTTGAGAGTTTGTTACCTTTTTCCAAAAAAAATAAAAACAGTTTCTGTGAGTATTCTTCAATCTCAAATACCTTAAATACATGGAGGAAGGTTGTGAGAGTGATGGTAGTCAATTCTTCAATCTCAAGTACATTAAATACCTATAAATGTTGTGGTGGTAACAAGCAAATGTCGTGTGAATAGTCAGGGTGAACACTAGATGTTGTGGCTATCATGTAGGCATGTTAGGATTATAGGTGGTTTACTAGGGTGGTATTGGTGATGGTTGGCAGTGTAGAGGGGTGCGTAATGATAAGCAACTGAAAATGGTGTTAAACGATGGCAAAAGACTGCTGGTTTCCAAGTAAGTGTTAGTAGTAAGTTGGAGCGCTGGCACAGCTACATAGAGCTGAATAAGCGAATGACCTCAGTCACATCTTGTGGCAGATATTTTGAGCATACAGACATAGGTTTTTGTGCTTACTTGGAGTTTGAGTCCCATCAAGTGAGAACATTAAGCATAATGGTGAATGCAGTTTTCATACTAAGTGAATAACTTCAACAGGGAACAGATATTCTGACTAATGATTGACCAAGGTGATGCGATGAACCCATTGAAAAACTTTTACGGCTGTGCCGTTGCCCTTATAAAAAGAAGGCTGTGCCATTGGAGAGAATTTTAATTGTTCTTTTGAAAGAGTAAGCAGTCATTGTTAGGGCTAGAAGTGTTTGATTTGGATTTGAAGTTGAATTGTGTGTCCTAGGAAATGGAGGGTAGGTTGTCGATTTATTTGCTTGGCCTATTCTTTGAATATTGTGCTTCCTGTGGAGAAACCGCATCACGATTTTGGTCCTTGAATGTTGTAAGAATTTTAGCTGTATTCATGTTAATTTTCCGGTACAAACTTGCTGGAAATTTTGTTATAATATTTGTAATAGAATAGTTATACAGATAAATTCAAGTTGTATAAAAAAGACAAAATTGATTGCTGAATTGAAAGGTTTTGGCATTAGTTGCATTACTCCACATTTTGATAATGTGTCCGACTCATCCTCCATTTAATCTCTGTTTTCTCCCTGTTGGTCGTCTGTCGTCATTATTCAACTCTTTAGGATATTCGCCAAATAACTGAGCAATGGGCATGTGTCCCTCGGGCAGTTGAGGAGCTGGCAAAGTTTGATAGTACTGCTGTTAGTTCAGCTAAACCACGCAAGGATCTTTGCAGACAAGCTGTGACCTATAAACAGATCTATGAGCTGGAGTACCGAAATAGAGAAGATGATGAACTTTTGAAGATAAAGAAGCAGAGTAGTGTAAGCAGAAAAGCTGGTGACATTGCCAATGATGTTGCAGCATATGACAGTGATGATACCATTGAGATGACGGAAGAGGAGATTAACCAAGCTTATAATGCTGTGGCATCTACCATTATAAAACACTAGGTGAGCTTGAAAATGCGAGGTAGAATAGGCGTATATCTGCTTAACCTAATTTTTCAATTCCGCTCCTCATTTTTGATTGTTTTCTTTCTTTTGTATGTTGAGCGGGTATCAAGATCCAAGAGTTGTCATCTGTAGCCTGTTGTAGATATTACAAAAACTCAATTACTTTAGGAGGGTATGTTGCTCAACCTACCAACTGGCTTAACAGACTTTTTCTTCTTCTTTCAGTTTTCACTTTGTTAAGTTAAATTGCTTGAATCTTTTTTCCATCGTGAAATTCCGGACTATATAAAATTCCCTCGTTTTCTTTTCTCCTGCTCGTGTAACATGTTCCCCGGTTGCAGATTCATGTGGCATATTTTCTTATATACAAGCAGGATATCTCCGTCTCTATAGATTAGTAAAAAAAACTGAAAAAAAGACGATTGTGGCACTCTTGGTGTTTCACCAAACGAAATAAAATTTATTCTTATTCCAAATTTAGTCATGGTTAACTGATAGCTTTTTATCTAAAGAGATACTTCATGCTTATCTAGTTTGGTGTCGATATCAGTACATGTTCTTGTGTGGGTCGAAATCTGCATAATAATATTCAAAATAAGATTCCCAGAAGGAAGGAGGAATTCTCGAGCCGTCATTAGCCGAGGTGGGCCAGTAAACAGAAATACTCGTAGCCGATGAGTCGATGGGAGCCATGATTAAGATGTCGATAATGGTCGAGATCGAGCATCACTAATGAAGCTATAGCAACTGATTTTTGAAATAAAATATTAAAGGAAATATTCTAACGAATATTCTTTGCAACTTGTACTATATAGAAAGAGAGGCCAATAATGTTGCCTCATGAGATTCATCTATAAGAACAAACTTTTGGCTAAATATTCTCTCTCTTACCGAGAAACAAGCAGTGTCTTTTCATCATGATTCTTGTCCAAATTATTCCTTAATTTTCATCGGATCCGAGAATAATTCAAACATTCAAGGATTTGTTTGTCATTCATCATTGCTAGGAGAGACAACCACCTAGTTCATCCTTTATTGGGTGACTCACTCTTTCTATTTACTCAAAAGACATTTATTGTTATTCATTGTTATTGGATGTTTTATTGTTGCTCACACTATTTGGAATAATAATTGCATATCACTTTAATATCTCTCCCAGATCTATCCATCATTGCCCATACTTTCGATATTCGCATCTAGAAAAATTATTGTTGACTAGGCTTAACCCCTTATCTCGTAAATTCAATTATTTAAACCAAGGATTATATTTTTTGGTCAAACAATTTGGTGTCGTCTGTGGGGATTTTCTAGTTAAATTTTAGTTTTCTTCTAGATCTATCACTAACACGCATCACTAACGTTAAAAAAAACAAGAACAAGATCTCCTTTCTTTGTGTGCACAAATTCCAATATGGCAAGTAACAGGCAAGAAAGGACGAGAATAATAAGTGAATTCACAACCAACCTCATGAACGTCATCAATGAAAGTTGTGAAACAGCAGACGGAGATGCAACGCCCAATGTGTCCCCTAGACGAGATGGATCACTTCCTCCTCACTGCAGCATCACAAAATCTCTCGGTAAGGGAACCTCCACATTTGTGGCGAAAGAGACACCCCTAGCCGTATAAAAGCTCCTTGAGGCATGGCTAACTGACACACTCACCAGCGTCCTCCATAAGATCGATCGGGGCACAACTATAGAAAATGTAAGAACTTGCATCATACAACTAACCGACGAGCAGCACAACCAACTCCCTCCTCCTCCAACGATAGGTATTACTCACAATGTCATTAATAGCGCAGGCGATGACACTCTGGTAGCCATTCTGAAAAGGATGGAGGAAATGGAGAATGAGAACAGAACACTCTGGGACCAAATAAGAGAACATCAAAAAAGGGTAGATAAAATACTGGGAACCCTTAAGCTCTTACCGAAGAGAGATGTCGGCCGATTCGTCGAGAAGCCGTATAGTGATGACACCGCCCCACGTGCCATACCAAAAACCTTTAAAATGTTGCCCTGCCTCAGGATATATGATGGCACGGCTGACCTCGAAGATCATGTGACTCACTAAGTCATTGCTATGAAAGGCAATGACCTTGCCAAGGAACACGTATCTTCCATTCTATTGAAAATATTCGGTGAAACCCTCACAAGAGGAGCATTAACATAGTATTCACAACTACCTATGCGTTCCATTGAAACTTTTGAAAAGATGATCGATAAGTTCGTAACAACCTATGTTGGGGCCAAGAAGGCCAAAGTGAGAGTGAACGACATATATGCTATCAAACAACCTCCGGGAGGGGGGGGTTAAGGGACTTCCTTGCCTGGTTCAATCGAGTAAGGATGACCCAACCGAAAGTATTGGAAGGGATGACGGTTACAGCCTTCAGAACGGGTTGAGCAGAGATGGTTTAAAGGTGACAAGAAAGTTATTAAGTTGGCTAATGAAGTAACCTCCAACCACTTGGGACGAGATACACAACGTATATTGTGTCGAGGTCCGAGCAGATTAGGATGGCCTTAATGGACCAACTCATCGACTAGCCTTGGTACAAGCCAAATCCAGCAAAGATAGAAGAAATTATGCCAGAAGAAATCTCGTAGCTCCGCGATCTAACAGAGAACAGCATCACATGTATGTCAAAATGGTCGTTGCACCCTCCTCCCACTACGAAGAAGGCCCATCTAGGCCAATGACAGGGACTCACCGGAATGTATGAGGTATGCCCCCTGAATGTGGCGATGATGCTTCCATTGTCAACGTGAAGTTTACTACCACCCACAAGCTCAAACGGTCAATCACCCTCGAATGGTATGACGAACTCGAATAGAGTATCATCTCCGATAAGTTAGATACCAACAGCTTAGATTTTCCTCACTTTGATGCCCTTGTTATTACTTTACGAATTTTAGATACCGATGTGAAATGCATTGTAGTAGACGATGAGAGTGGCGCGTGCATTATCCATCCTCAAGTACTTGCACAAATCCAAATCGAAGATAAGATATTGTCGTGTTGCATCATGCTAACTAGTTTTAACAATGCAGTCGACCGAACATCTGGTGAAATCACACTCCTTGTTCTTCCGGTGGAGTCACTCTAGAAACCATGTTCTACATCATGGACAAATACACAACATACAACGTTATAATAGGACGACCATGGATACACACCATGCGAGCCGTCCCTTCCAACTTATACTAGGTCATCAAGTTTCCGACCTTGTGGGGAATATTCAGCATACGAGGGGAACAACGCACATCTAGGGAATGCTACCGCATTGCCCTAGACAGCACAATCGCTGAACAAATGGAAGAAAAAGAAAAAGAGGCATAGCAATCAATAGGGTCGAGGTCCATATGCGATGATAGCGAGGACATCATTAGAGACCCTAATATGGTCGAAGTTGTAGGATCGACCATAGAAGACCTTGACCCCGTTTGATTAGACCTCAATAACCATATCAATAAAGCTTATATCGGCTGTAAACTCCAGGAACCAAGTAACTTCCATCAATTCTTAACTACTAAGGCATATTTATTTGCTTTCAACCGTGCAGATATGCCGGGTATCCCAAAGGAAATCTCTGCATACAAACTGAACATCGACCCATTCCTCCCCTAGTAAGATAGTTCAGACGTAAGTTCAACTCCGTAATTAATGATGCGGTGCACGAAGAGGTAGAAACAATGTTAGAGGATGGCTCCATCAGGGAGTCAAAATACCCTTAATGGGTCGCCAACGTGGTCATGATGAAGAAGAAGAATGGGAAATGGCAGATGTGCATGGATTTTACAGATTTGGAAAAAGCATGCCCGAAGGATTCGTTCCCATTATCACATAGAAGAAGATTGCACGAACTACAGAGCTGTTTGGACACATATTCAGGTTATAATAAAATCCTCATGGAAGAAGAGTATCAGGAGACAACCACATTCATCATCCATCAATGAATGTACTGCTACAAGGCAATGCCATTTAGGTTAAAGGACATGGGGGTGAATGACCAAAGGTTGGGGACGTGGATGTTCAAGGACCAACTCGGTAAAATGATGGAAGTCTATATAGATGACATGTTGGTCAAGTATAGAAGGAAGAAGATCGCATCGACCACCTAAGAGAAGCTTCCAACATACTCAGGTGCTACGGAATGAAGTTGCATCCCGAGAAGTGTGCATTTGGTGTGGCTTCAGGAAAGTTTCCAGGTTTCCTAGTATCATAGAAAGGAATCGAGGTCAGTCCTTACCAAATCAAAGCCATTGAAGGGATACTAGAACACCTCACCACTCGAAAGCATGTTCAAAGGCTGACTGGCTGGATCGTCGTCCTGACAAGGTTCATTTCACGATCACTGGATAAATGTAACAAATTCTTTGCGTTACTCAAGAAGGATAACGGCCTCCAATGGACCTCGGAGTGTGTTTAAGCCCTGAATGAATTAAAAGCATACTTTTCGTCACCACCATTACTTTCAAAACCATAGCTAAAAGAATGTCTACTCATTTATCTTGTTGTATCTGAAGTAGCTATGAGCACAATCCTGGTTAGAGAAAACAAAAGTAAGAAATCGATATCTCTTATATTAGCAAAGCATTAGTCGACATCGGGATGACGTATCCTCACCTTGAAAAGCTGACTATGGCCTTAGTCGTAGCTTCGTGAAATGTTAGACCGTATTTCTAATGCCATCTCATCTCGGTATTCAAAACTTTCCCCCGAGAAGCATTTGCATACACCCGAGCTATGAAGGCTGGAACCATGCGCCATCGAGTTGAGCGATCATGATATCACTTGCCAGCCATGAACAACGATAAAGTCATGAATGCCCGAAGTCGAAAGAGAAGCCGCTCAAACTCTCCCCCCCCCCCCAAACACAAGACCTCTAGGTTCTATACACCGATGGGTATCCAACGCATTAGGGTCCAGACTGGGACTTGTACTCAAAGTCTCAACATGCGAAGTAATTCTCGAATCCGTAAGGTGCCCCTATATGACTAATCATGAGGCCGGGTAGGAGGCCGTAATTGCAGGTTTGACACTAGCACTCAAATACGGTATCACGACCCAATTTCAATTTAGGTCGTGATAGCGCCCAACACCGTTGTCAGGCAAGTCAACGCAGAATTATTAATAAGTTTTAGTTTTATTTTTTTTCAAAACAGTTAACACAAACTCTAATTGAATTTAATACAAGAATAATTTACATCAAACTGAAATAGTTATACAATCCCAAAAGAATAGTCTACTAATGTGTGTGCCAAGACTTGGTGTCACAAGTACAAGGACATCTAGTAGAATATACAAAAGAATAGTCTACCCTACTGTTAGATCTAGGATAGACAGCAAAATTACAGAAAGACTCCATTACGCTGCTGGCCGGTATAGGAAAAGAGCAGCTCACTATGAAATCTCGGACTACTATCAAGTGTGCGCACCGGAATGATAACTAGATATACCTGCCCAGATCATGTATAATTAAGTACAAAAGCGTAGTATGAGTACACAAACAATATGTACCCAGTAAGTATCCCGTCTAATCTCGAAGAAATAGAGACGAGCGGTTGACTTGACACTTACTAGGGTCAATTATATAAAAAGTGTATTATATATATATATATATATATATATATATATATATATATATATATATATATATATATATATATATATATATATATATATATATATATATATATATATATATATATATATATATATATATATATTCAAGCTTCTACTAGCGAGTCTCAGACGGTAGCCCTCAATCCTCCAGGAAATCTCCACCATTAGCTGATAAAGAGTCCCTATATCCACTTCTCGGGCCATGTTGGCCCTAATGCCAGAATTCAATCCTGCAACGAACCTCCGTACCCTCTACACATCAGTAGGAAGTATCATCAAAACATGACATGATAACTCAAAAATCTCGCCTTATAGTCGTTCACCGACATTTGACCCTTCTCAATCTGCTCAAACTGATACCGTAGATCTTCCCTCTCTGAGGGTGGGATATACCTGTCTAAAAATAACTGTGTGAACTCGCCCCAATTTTTCGGAGAGGAACCTATTGGCCTGCCAAGAACATATGACTGCCACCATCTAGGGGCCCTGCCCAGCTGGAAAGTGGTGAAGTCAACCCCATGCGTCTCCAATATCCTCATGTTGTGCAGTTTGTCCCTGCACCTATAAATGATGTTATGGGCATCCTTATGACGCTCCCTCCCCATCTCCCCCAAAGATATGAGGGTGTGTCCTGGTCCATTTGTCTAATAACTATTGCGGATCTCCTTCTGCAATTGGTCTGGGCTTGGGCACCACTACAACAATTGGCTGAGCCTCATCCGTGGGTAGTGCACCTAGAGTATGATATAATGTATCTTTATGTCCAGGAGCCTGAGCAGTAGGGGTCTATGTTCGCCCTCCTGCATGTGAGGTAGCTGGATCTGTTAGAAATAAATCAGTTTGAGTCATGGTGTCCATGAACCGCAGCATATGACCCATGACCTCTTGGAAGCCCCGTGTTGTCATAAAGTTTGTCGGGGTAGGCTCAGCTACGGGCACCTCGCCCTGCTCCTCAATAATAGGATATCCCACATGATTTGTTGGTGGTACAATTGGAACATCTGTGGGACGCGCTCATCCCCTACCTCGGGTCGGTGCCCTCCTCTAGCCTCTACCTCTACCTCTAGAAATGGGGGGAGCAGCTCCTCGTGGGTCAAGAACATTGGCCATACGTGTCCTCACCATTTGTAAGAGAATAGAAGAGGGAAATTTAGTACCCTAACCAGTGCAAGAAAGAGTAATTTCCTAACACCTTATAGCCTATCGAAGATAAATACATACATCTTCGTACCGATCCGCAAGACCCTACTAGGTTTGCTCATGACTTGTGAGACCTACGTGAACCTAGTACTTTGATACTATGTTGTCATGACCCAATTTCAATTCAGATCGTGATGGCACCCAACACCGTTGTCATGCAAGCCAACGCGGAATTATTGATAAGTTTTAATTTTATTTTCTCCAAAACAGTTAACACAAATTCCAATTGAATTTAAAACAATAATAATTTACATCGAACTAAAATAGTTATACAATCCCAAAAGAATAGTCTATTAATATGTGTTCCTAGACCTAGTGTCACAAGTAAAAGGGCGTCTAGTTGAATATACAAAAGAATAGTCTACCCTACTGTCAGAACTAGGATAGACAACAAAAATACAGAAAGACTCCATCACGCTGCTAGTCGGCATGGGAAAATACCAGCTCACCGTGGAATCTCGGACAACGATCAAGTGTTCGCACCAGACTGATAGCAAGATGTACCTGCCTCAGATCTTGTACAGTTAAGTACAGAAGCATATTATGAGTATACAAACAATATGTACCCAGTAAGTATCCCGTCTAATCTCGAAGAAGTAGAGACGAGAGGTCGACTTGACACTTACTGATAGCATCACTGATAAGGATAGAGTTTTGGAAGCTCCAAGAAGGCCATTTACAAGATCTCAAGCTAAGGAATTGCAAACTAAGGTTGCTGGACTTCAATGGCAAATAAAGAAGCTTCTAACTATGGAGGAAGAGCTCATGCCCAAAGGAGAAGAGTTGTCGAAGTTTTACAATTATTTTGTTGCTCAAATTGAAGTCCAAGAGGAGGAAGATTTAATCACCCAAATCAGCCCTTGAAGTCACCAAATGGGCTCAAAATGAGCTTAAAAGAGTTCCAGAAAGAGGTATTACAAGAGGAGCCCAATTGGAATCCAAACCAATAACGCAAACTAGTTGATTTAAGGCACAAATTTTCCCCAAAGGGTCTTGGCCACCCCTCACCTAATTTATGACTTTTTCTTAGTCTTTGGCAACTACCTACCTTATTGTAATGATTATGTTTTCCATTACAGCCACCCCACCTAGTTTTAATGTTATTTTTATGCCTTTGTACTCCTATAAATAGGGTGTTCTGCTCATTAATAAGACAGAATATTATTCATTAAGTATATCATACTTTGAGAGTTCTTTTGAACCTTTGTTACTTGTGCTTTGAGATTTATCTTTCAACCTTTACTAGTTCATAGTTCAAGGTAGTAAGATTACTTCTCTTTTGTGATATCTTTGATTCCTTTGTGGTATTCTTAGAAGGCGATTAATACTAGTATTAATTGTTGTCTCAAGTTACTCGTAAAGTGGTCAAGATCCGAATCTATTATTTTGATTTGCTTTTTAAGTAAAGGCGTTTGATTTCTTTCATAAATCAATACGTTGTTACTTTGATTTTGTCAAGGCTATAGAACTTGCGTTCTTGAAAGTTCTTGGAATTCTTTCCTTGAATCTTTCCCATATCCTTTATTGTCGTCTCTTTAATTCTAGTTGTTCAATTCTTGTTGTTATTGCTTCCGCATTTATTTATCAAATTCTTACTCTAGTTTGGATTCCCGCCCTAGTTGTTATCACTTACTAGGGTCAATTATATAATAAGTGTATTACTACGCATAGATGTCACAATATATATAGCAATTTATAGCATAAAGTGATAAGTCACTCCCTAGATAATTTCATAATTAGCTATTTACATTTCAGGGCATTTAATAAGACTAGTCATGAATATGAATTCACATAGATAACATGTGCACATTATGCCGAGGTCGTACGGCCGGGTCCAACATAAAAAAGAAATGTGCATTGCTAGAGAGTCGAATGACGTGAACCATAGATGCATCTATTTCTACCGAGAGATCGGCCCGATCCATGATAAAAATCAACATCAAGAGGGCACATAAGGCACAATCGTAGTCAAATAATTCATACGAGTTATCAAGTGAGTACAAGCCTCTTTATACATTATTTCAAACTCCTAACAAATCCTAAGTGATCTCATTAACATGAAAGGATATAGGCATTTACAAACATATCATGATACGAGTCCTAAACTACCCGGACAATTAACATACTAGTATCTACACACGGACTCTCGTCACCTCGTGCATACTGAGCCCCCACAATTAGCAAAACATGATTTAATTAACTTACCTATGAGGAAAATTCCCTCTTACTGGGTTGGAAAGGAGACTCACCTCGCTCCAAAATGTGCTCAAACCCCTCAATTTTGAAAGGAACAATCCTAAACTAATTAAATAAGGTAGGAACTAGTTAATATAAGTTCAAGAGTTCGCATTTTAATTATTAAAGTAATATCCCAACCTTAAATATAAGTTTCCTAAAATCTGAACCCGGTCTCAGGTGCCAGAATTCCGAAATTTTTCGAAGAAAGTTGTTCACTATAACCTAAGGATCAATAGTATATGGTTTCTACTTTTTCCCATAACAAATTTTGTGGTGAAATCTAAGTTTTATCAAACCCCTAGGTTGCTCTAATACTTTGATTTATCCCAATTGTTTTATGTTAATCTACCCAAAACTCAAGTATTAAACTTAGAAATAAGGAGGATGAACTTACTTGGAGATGCTAGGTGAAAATCTTCTCTCAAGAGGTCCAAAATCGCAAAATAAACGAGTGCAAAATGGGCAAAAATGTCTTGGAGCCCGTATTAAATGAAGCTCACTACTTCAGTAATTTTCGAATCTGCGGTCCTGGGCCATACCTACGCCTACTGCATCTGCGGAAAGGTGCCCGCTTATGCGGAATCTCAACTGGGTCGTTGAGCCACATATGGGAGATACAAGCCGCTTTTGCACCTTGCTTCTGCGGCTTTGGGCCTCGCTTGGCTTGGCCGCATCTGCGAAAGGAAGACCACTTCTGCGGTCTCGCACATGTGACTGACCAACCGTGGGTGCAGTTATGACAGATAGTTGGAGCTTCAGCTCCTTCCTAAAAATTCCAACTTCACTCGAGCCTTGCCCAATTGACGCTCTGCGCCCCCGAGCCCTGCCCGAATATATCAAAAAGTTTGAAATCATAAATCGGACTCACTTGAACCCTCGAAACGCCCGAAATAATGTTAAATCTAAGAATGACCCTCTAAAATTAGTTGAATCAAACTTATGAACTTCAAGTTCTTCAATTCACTTCTAACACGTTGAAACGTACTTAGTCTACTCGGATTGACACTAAATTTTGCGAGCAAGTCTTATATGTTATATTGGACATGTACCGTGCTCCGGAACAAACATACGGGTCCAATACCGACATGATCAAGCATTATTCAATTTCATTAAATCCTTAGAATTTCTAGTAACAATTTTTAATAGAACTTCATTACTCGGGCTAGGGACCTTGAAATTCATTTTCGGGCATACGCCTAGGTCCCATATTTTCCTAAGGACCCTCCAAGACCGTTAAAATATGATTTCGGGTCCGTTTAATAAAAATATTGACCAAAGTCAAACTTAGTCTTTTAAGAAAATCTTAAGGAAACATGTGTGCCTATTTCAACCCAAACTCTTCCAAATCTCGAACTAACAATCTCCGCTAGGGGTGTGCATTCGATTAATCTATTTGATTTTGACACTTATTGATTATCGATTTGTACATATGCTCATCGTTATCGTTTCAATCAGGTTTTGATTTTTTAAATTTTGATTTATCGATTTTTGAGGCTTATCGATTCGATTATCGATTACACCAATAAGAAAAATTAGCGGGATTCCACGGAAAGTATATCGCTATAAATACGCCTAAATAATATGGACAAAAAAAACCTAAAATAAGACAAAAACTTGTGTCAACAAGCATATGCAATGAAATTAAAGTAAGGGATAAAATGTATGCTACCAACACTCCAACGATATATAAAAAAATACATCATTACGGCTAATTTTAATTTTTCTTTTTTAGCAAGACATATAAAATAAAAATTACTGCATATCATTAAAAAGTGAATATGAATTAAAACTCAACCTACATGTAAGATTGAAAAGGTGGATTTCTCAATTTCATGGCATCGTGAGCTTCAAATGTTCTTCACTGGAGTGATTATGCCGTAGTAATAATTCAAGCGAAAATATCTCCTTGGAATGATGTTTCCTTACTTGTTGGTGCACTATATATAGTTAGTACTGTCTACCTTCTGCACAGGATTTCTATCTACATTGGCTTGCTTTTAGTCTTGAATAAGTGAATTGGACCTTCTTCACTGTGTCCCATACCAGGTTTGATCCCACAAGCTTGTCATTACCGGGCTCGACCACCCTGACGGATATAAATATTCGTGTATTTTCCATTGACGGAGATATGTTCCGATCGTCAATTTTATTGGCGGAAGTTTTCTTTTGCTTTGCCATTGTTGACAAATTAGCTTACAACGGAGCAACCTCTCGAATTCTATTTTGCATTAAAGTTATATTTGTCTTTTTAGTATATCTTATCGGTTTATCGATAAATCGATAATCGAAGAGGACAAAATCAAAATCAAAATCAAAATCGATAACTAGATAAGGGAAATCTCGAAATCGAAATCGATAAATCAATAAACTGATATTGATAAACCGATAACAAATAATCGATTCGATTTATCGATAAACCGATTCGAATGCACACCCCTAATCTGTGCAGGTCGTAAATTAATTAAAGCAAGCGCGAAAATTTCATTTTGGGAGAACATGGTTCTAAAAACAAAACGACCAGTCGGGTTGTTACATACAGAGCAAGACGGTTAAAACTACGATGTGATTCCCAACTCATAGTCAACCAAGTCACATTGACTTACCAAATCAAAGAACAAAGGTTACAAAAATAATAGATTGACATTTGCAATCTGCTTCCCGAGTTCGACGAATGTCAGCTTGATGAAATTCCCCGAGCAAAAACATTGAGGCAAACGGCCTTGCTAAACAAGTTGTAACCACCAAAAGCATTGCAACCGGAGACAAAACATAGTCCACCTTCTCAACTCATGCTTGATCAAATTGAGGTAAGAAGCGCATGCTTAACTCGGGACTGGCACAATCATACTATTATATATTTGCAGGATGACACGATCCCCAGTGATAAAAAAGAAGCCCAAAAATTGAGAACGCAAGTGGTCTGGTACAGTATCATCAACCCCGACTGTATGAGAGAACTTATGGTAGCCCTCTAGCAAAATGTTTGGGTGAAACCAGATGCGGCGGGTCCTTAAAGAGGTCCATGAGGGCCATTGTATATCTCACTCCGGCAATCGGACTCTAGTCAGATGCCTCATACGGGCAGGATATTACTGGCCCACCATGAAAAATAAGGCCACAGACTTCATGAAAAAATGCAAGCAATGCTAAAAATACGCTTCGGTGATTCACCAAGAAGGCGAACACCTCCACCCGGTCACCTCACCTTGGTCGTTCATCAAATAGGGAATGGACATCATGGTCCCCCTTCCGGCAGGGCGAGGTAACGTACGATTCCTTTTAGTTTTAACTGATTATTTCTCTAAATGGACAGAAGCACGAGTGTTCGCCTAAATACGTGAAAATGAAGTGATCGCCTTTATATGGAAAAATATCATATGCTCGTTCAACTTTCACTAAGAGATCAACTACGACAATAGACCTAGTTTACACGGAAGATGAGCACCGAGTTTTTGGAGAAATGGCATATCAAAAGAATACTTTCAATGCCATACCACCCCACAGAAAACAGACAACTCCAACAAGTTGATATTGAACATCATGAAGAAAAAGCTTAAAGACGCCAATGGACTATGGCCGGAGATATTACCAGAAGTATTGTAGGCCTATCGAACAATGCCAAAAATGAGCACAAGAGAGATACCTTACTCTTTGGTCTATATGACCGACGTAGTAATACCAGTCGAGGTCGGAGAGCCTAGCATAAAGTACTCCCACGAGAGCAGTACAAGAAATGATAAAATCAAAATGTAGGGGCTCGACGAAGTCGAAGAATGAAGACACATGGCCTATGTAAGAATTATCACCCAAAAATAGCAAGCAGAACACTATTACAACAAGAAAGCAAGAGTTAGGCCACTCAATGTCGGGGACTACATGCTTAAAGCTAAAACAAAATAAGGCAAAGACCCGTTCAAAATCACGGCAATATCGAACAAAGGGTCATTCCAACTAGAAACAATGGAAGAAACGCTACTACCAAATAATTGGAATATTATCAACCTCAAGTACTTCAACTTTTAAGAGATAAAGTGTCCTCCAAGTTGTACTTTTTACCTCTCACTTGAATTTTATCCCAATTGGATTTTCTCGAGGAGATTTTTATCGAGGAGATGAAGGGAACACTTTAATTCTAAGTACGCAAAGATGGGACCAGGATGGTTAGTTAATTGCTCGACCTCTCGAGCACTCTCCATGTCAACCAAAGAAGGGACTAGATAGTCTGGAACTGGAACGCCAGCCAATGCCTGAAAATTTGTAAATTTCTCCAAATGTATGACCAAAGCAACAATTCTTGAAGTTTTATTATTCTCTCCAAATGTATAACCAAAGCAGCATTGCTTAAAGTTTGTGTTTGAAAAAACTTCGCACTTATCGATACATAATAGTTAAATTCAGGTTATATTTTACCTCGATCGAACTAACACCTGCTGGCCTCGGCCATAATTAAACTTAGGTTATGTTTGACCTTGTTCGAACTAACACCTATTGGGCTCCAACATAATTTAACTTTGGTTATGTTCAATCTTGTTCGAACTAACATCTACTAGTCCCCGACCATAATTAAACCTAGGTTATGTTCGACCTTGTTAACTAACACCTACTGGCCCCCGACCATAATTAAACCTAGGTTATGTTTGACCTTGTTCGAACTAACACCTACGGGCCCGCCATAATTAAACTTAGGTTATGTTTAACCTTATTCGAACTAAAACCTACTGGCCCCCAACCATAATTGAACTTAGGCTATGTTCGGCCTTGTTCGAACTAACAACTACTAGCCCCGACCATAATTAAACCTAGGTTATGTTCGAACTTGTTTGAACTAACACCTACTGGACCCTGACCATAATTGAACTTAGGTTATATTCGACATTGTTCGAACTAATACATACTATCCCTCGACCATAATTAAACTTAGGTTATCTTCGACTTTTTCCGAACTACTCCTACTGGCCCTCGGCCATAATTAAATTCATATTATGTTAGACCTCGGTCGGACTAACACCTACTGACCCTTAGCCATAATTAAATTTATATTATGTTCGACCTCGTTCGGGCTAACACCTACCGGCCCTCGGCCATAATCAAGTTTGAGTTATGTTCGACCTTGCTCGAACTAACACATGTTGGCCCTCAACCATAATTAAATTCAGGTTATGTTTGATCTTGATCGGACTAACACTTACTGGTCCTCAACCATAATTAAATTCAGGTTATGTTAGACCTCGTGCAAGCTAACACTTACCGGCCCTCGGCCATAACCATGTTTAGGTTATCGACCATACTCAAAATAACACATGCCAAACCTCATCCATAGTTAAAAACTTGTTCGAATAAACGCCTACAAACCTCTAGCCGACATTCGCCATTAAGTGATCATGATCGGAAAATTCAAGGCTACCAAGAGACAAAATTAAAAAAAATATACAATACAAAACAAAACACATGAAGAGAATCAGATACAAAAAATCGAAAGAGAAAATTACTAGCCACCACCATCACAACCTTTGACATCCACGCCGACTTAGCCCTCAACAGTGTCGCCCCTTGACCATCGACTCCCTCGCCATTGCCACATTCGCCCTCATGACAAGCAACTTCATACCAGGCATTCTCCTTGATCCATTCTACACCTTCGTCCCCATTATCCTCACTATACTATGATGTAGTGGAGCCATACCCGCAATCGACTCAAGTTTAATGGAACTTAACAAGATCATCCTCGAAGGCAACCTCAGAAATGGATCCGTCGTAGAGGACGATTGCTCTAGTAATCGGGCTTTCTCGACCTCAAGAGCAACAACTTGGTCGTAGAGGATGGAAGCTCTTTCTCCATCTCTCCAATCCTCTCATCAAGACGCTCTTCTTTAATCCTTGCCGTCTACAAGTCATTTTCTCACTCGGAATATAGAGTCTGGATCACTACCTCGAGAGCCTCCGCCTTCCTCAAAGCCTCTGACCGAGAAAAATCCGTCTTCTCAAGACCATATACCATCTCGAAAATCTTGCCACTTAGAGCTTTCGCACTGAATTGTCACTCGTCAAGTTGGGCACGTAGCAAAACCACCTAAGCTTGGAGATTATTTGCTGACTTCAAGCTCTTCCTCCTTACCCCTCAATGTTCCTTTAAGGAGAATGCACTTCTTGATGACCCTCACCAGCTCGTTATCCTTCTCCTTCAACTCATCACTAAGGGTTTGCAAGTTGCCGCCCTCGCCAAAATGCCTACGAATCTCCCGGTACTTACAGCGGTAGTCAAAATATTTGTGCTCCAAATTCTCAAATATTTTCTTACACTTATCCTCCCTTCGAGCGATTTCAATCTCCAAAATCACGGTCTGCAAATATAAGAAGAAAAATAAGGACACCCTACCAACAAAGGCAAAACAATACAATTAGAAAGATGAAGCCCTAAACTACTCACCCTGAGGACAAGGCCGGCTATGCTCCTTGACAGAGTAACATCGTCCAACTTTATGAGGATTTCACCTTCCACATCGAAGCAAAGAAGGTCAAGGGCAGGGACTAAATTCTTAGTATTCTTCAACATGTCAGGATATATGGGGATCGCAATGGTCCTCGTAGACCCCTCCAACCCCACCTCGAGTTGGGTAAACCCATTCTTCATCATCCTCAGGTCAGTAACATCAACGTTTGAACCCGTATCATAACCATCTTCGACAATGCCTTTGTCTGCCCCATTGGCCGGTAAAGAAATATCATCAGCTAATTGTGAGGTCAACAACCCTTCTTGCACCAAAGAATCAGAAGCCTTAATGGTTGGCCCTTCGACCTCCGTCATCACAAAAAGGGATATATATACCTTCATCAACATCCACCATTCTTAGAATCTCACACGCTAATCTGACATTGTCTTCAAGAACAATGATTACTGTCTCACAAAGAGTAAATTCATCCATCACAGAGTCCACGACCTGGGAAACCCCATCACAGGCATCTACCGATCTTCTCTTGCGGGGCATGAGATTTCTATCACCTGCTAGCGATTCATCCTCTTCGTTCGCAAGATGATATAACGGATAAGCCGAAAGTTCCTCTATTGAGGTATCCATAGTTAGAGTAATTAACATTGAAGCATCAAGTGTCGAACGAGCAGAATCTACCGCAGTCGCATAACGTACAAAACAGATAGAGGCTAAAGAGGCAACAACTGTCCTCTTACGGAATGCAAGGGGAACTTTTGGCCTCCTCGAATACCCTCAGGCGGAGTTAAGAGAAATGCAAAAGAAAAAAAGGTCAACCAAAATAAACCACAAAAGACAAGCGAGTAAGAGGCCAAAACGAAGAAACTCACCGGTCAAGGAAGGAGCAGACCAAACTTCTTGAAAAAGCCCGACCACTCACGAATTTTCACAATGTGAAGGAGGAGCCGACTGACGTAATCAAAAATGTCCACCGACCAAAGGAGGGGGCAAATTCTTGGCTGCATAAATAAGGAGAAAAAGATCGGAACCCACGACTAAGCGAAGTAACCCAAATGCTTCAACAAAGAAATATTAGATGCTTATGAGTATAATTCTAAGTTTCAAAGAAGCCGTTTGTATTGACCACCACGTCCTTAGTTCTAACAAAGAAAAATTGTGCAAGAACTGGCAGTTAGTCGTGTCATCCATCTTCACGACTAGGCATTTGCACCTGATGGTGAAGGTTTAACATTCTCCCTATAGAAACTGGGGGCGAATAGATGCATCAAATACCAAAGTGTGATCTTAATCCCAGCCAACCCCGCAAACTTAGTAAGCATCCTTATGAGTTTATAAATATATGTTGCAAGTTGAGCCGGGCAAACACTACCAAATAGAAAAAATCCCTACTAGTGGAAGAAAGGGGAAGAGTATAGCCAACAGGAAAAGGGTAAGCGTAGAATGCAGTACCTAGAGCGGTGGACTGTACCACGTCCCTCCTGGTATGGACTAACTCGATGCGAGCGAGAATGTCATATTTAGCCCTAAGCTCTTATAAACCAGCCTCCTTCATCCCCGACTCAGAGATTCTAGGCTTAGCCTCAGGCGCCTTTGTAAAATCAAACATGACTTTCTCACTACGAGGAATTTTCTCCTCTACCCTATGAAAGTTATCTTCCTCAACGTCGACATAGATGCCCTCCGCGTGAGGGATGAGAACCATTGCTGAGGGAATCGAGTGACTTTCCTCATCGAGACCAAAAAATACGTTAGACATAGTTTCAATGAAAGGGTATTCAAAGTAATGGAAAGTTAAAAATAATAAGGATCACTAGGGGCAGGGAAAGAAGATGCACAATAATGAAATGATAAGAAGGAGACACAAGGTTTCGATATGGGAAATCTAAAAAAATTGAGTGTGTGTCTTCACATCTCTGTTTATAAGAGTTTAGGCACCGGAACCGAGAAATTAGGTCATAATTACTTGGCACCACTATCAAAGTGGCAAATCCAATAAAGAGACACACGTGAAACAATGCAACACATTGAAAAAATGTACCATAATGACGTATGACACCATAACATCCATGAACAACATAACTCCAAAAGTTGCGACTCATGAAAGGCTACATTTCTAGCTTGCCTCAAACATACAACCCGACCCACTCATCCAATCATCGCGGTCACGATGAACATGATCCCCTCATCAAGCCCGCCTGAGGCAGGTCTAATAAGCGGAGGGACTAACTGTATGGGTCAAAATATGTATAATAATATTCAAAATAAGACTGCCCAGAAGGAAGAATTCTCGAGCCGTCATTAGCCGAGGTGGGCCAGGAAGCAGAAATACTCATAGCCGAAGAGTCGACGGGAGCTGTGGTCGAGATGTTGATAGTCGAGGTCGAGAATCACTTACGAAGCTGTAATAACTAATTTTTGAAATTAGATATTAAACGGAATATTGTAGCAAATATTCTCTGCAGTTTGTACTATTAGGGTTTGTTAGAAATGTATCTCATATACATTGAAAGAGGGGCCACTAATGCGCAACATGTGAGATTTATCTGTAAGAACGAACTTTTGACCAAATATCCTCTCTCTTACTAAGAAACAGTTGGGCCTTTTCATCAAGATTCTTGTCCGAATTATTCCCTACTTTCCATCAGATCCGAATGATTTGTCTATCATTCATCATTGTCAGGAGGGACAACTACCTAGTTCATCCTTTATTGGGTGACTCACTTCTTCTATTTACGCGAATGTCATTTGTTGATATTCATTGTTATTAATATTCTATTATTTCTCACAATATTCGTAATAATTATTACGTATCAGTATAATATGTCCATCGTTGACCATACTTTCAGAATTCACATCTAGAAAAAGTATTGTTAACTTAGTTTAACCTCGTATCTCGCAAATTTAATTTTTTGAACCAAGAATTATATTTTTTGGTCAAATATTTCTCTGTATGTGTGTGGGGGGGGGGGATATCATGCATTCTCTTTACGCATATGTTATGATAACACTCGTTGGGCAATAAAACTTAACGAATGAGATTTGAAGCTCTCTTTCAACACGCTAGAATGTCTCTTAACTGATTGGCTTGTGTAAGTGTTGAGTATATATGCAAATATTGATCACCAACACATATTTATTTATACACACAACCTACTTTTTGCGTTCTGAGAGTCCGTATAATTGGATTATTGGAAATCTAATCTCAAGTAGAACCTTGATGATATAACATATATTACTTGTTCGAAAACTTGAACAATATTTACCACGTAAGAAAGTCACAATCAATTTTCTTAGCTTTTGAGCTCAAGAACCGTTGTGAGTCCAAATATATGGCCGGAGTGTAGGAGATCTCAACATGAATGATATTGTTTCAAACCTTCATTTTTCTAGGTTGCAGCCTTACAAATTGCTCATTTAGGTTGGGGAGCTCGCATTTTAAGCTCGTTAGTAGTGGTAGCATGGCTCATCCAGTCCAAACTAGTCAATGTTAAAGCTTACCCGGAAAAATGTTGCTCAAGCACTCATTACTTATGCATGACATATACAAAATAACTTATTCCACACAAATACAAATGAAAGTTTCTGCGATGTGTCATCTTATAATGAGTGTAGATGATGCATTTTCATGCCAGGCTTAAACCCCTTAATTATCAATTTAAAAAACTCGAGGTAGATGTTCTTCTAATTATTAATCTAATATTTCTTCAAATTTTTAGGCCCAAAAAGTCTAAGTAATGCTAGGCCTCGCAAATCTCACTCCCCCCAATTTTCTTCTTATGCTCGTTTTATTTTTTAATTATTGTTAGGAAGAAAACTTAGTTTGACCATAAATTTTGGTAATTTTAATTTAATTTTTTAAAACATTAGTTATTCATTAAATAAGATCAGTTTTGAAAATATGTTGAATTTTTTTTAAGTTCTCAAAAACTCATTCATGGATTTTTTTAAGTTCCGAAAAACTAACTGATTTAGAGCAGTTTTTTTTGGTGAAAACTTCTCATACACTCACAAAATTTTAATTTAAAAAAATAAAAATAATATGCATGTCCAAACACATTTTTAACTTCCAAAAATATTTTTTGTACGAAACTTTAATTTTTTTACCCAAGTTTTAACCAAATTTACGTCCAAACATTAATTTACTATGTTGAGGAGTTGAGAGTTGGGAAAGGCCATTTCAAAATTAAAATCTAAATCTACCCATGTGGTAACATCCTTTTTTCACCTACCCATTTGAGTAAACTACCTATTTCTCCCGTTTTAATTTAGATGAGTTAGTTTGACACATCATGGACTTAAAAAAAAAAGAAAAAAACTTTTAAACTTATAATCTTAAATGCTTAAAGGGTAAAAGCTTTGTGGGGCCATGTCATTTATGTAGTTATAAAAGCTTTTCATCTATCTATAATTAAAAGCAATAGACAAAAGCCTCACATGAAGCCAAATGTCAAAACAATAACGTGACACATGGTATATTAGGTTATTTCTCCTAATTATTAGGAACTACACTAATTAGATAACAATCTCATTATCCCCACTTTTCTAGCCTAACTCCCCACTCCCCCACGTTCTTCCCTCACGTTCTTCCCCCACTCACAATACTCACCCCACAATCCATTTTTCCATTTTCCCACGTTAATTATACACACACATCTTTATATATATAAAAAAGGACATATGAATGAATAAGGAGGACTAACGGAGAAAGTGAGAAAACTGATCTAAAAATAAGTCTGAGAGAGAGAGAGAGAGAGATAACTAGCGAAAGAAAGCAACAACAAATTCTTCCTAAAAAAATTACTAGCTTTCACTAATTATTACAGACTAAGACAGTCCAAAATTTCCGTTTTTATCCACCGAAACGCAGCGAAACCTGCTGCCAAATATCATTAAAACCAGCTGCGAAAATATAATTTTTGGTGTTGCAAATCTGAGCGAAGATAATACAAAATAAGTGGTCTCCGTGGGGTCACGTTCGAGTTCCGGCAAAGTTGTTCGGTTGACAACCTTTTCCTTGGTGCAAAGTCACTGTAGGCACAGAGTCTTTTGAAGGCTTCATTGGAGGTTTTTTTTCCTCTCTTTGTACTTCTCCTTTGGATTTTTCTCATAAAAAAATGTGATACCATAAATATATATATATATATATATATGAACATGATCTTATGTTTGATTCGATGAGTATTTTGTTTGTCTTATATCTTTATAATGAATAATTTACTTCTTTATATATTCTGTTGGCTACTCATTTATCCAATATCAATCTCATATCATGCCTTAGCGTAAATTCAAAAAGTCATATGAGTCAGGTGGCATATTTAAAACAAAATAAATTACATTTCTAACAAAAATTTTATTAAATTTTAAATTTTAAATTAATTAGTTACACTACTTGACTTAAAAAATATAGATATCTTAATTATCAATAAAAAATAAAAAATACAAAAAAAAATCTACTCATTCAAATTAGAGTTTTAAAATTATTTTATAAAAAATAAAATAAAAACTACAATTTAAATTGGAGAGTAATTTCTTCCTAATATAGTTGTAGTAGTGTGTGTGTATTATATATGAGAGTAGTTATTATACTAAATTGGTTTATTATTATTATTATTATATATGTGTGTGTGTGTGCGCGCACGTGCGTGTGTGTATATATATATATATTAAATCTATATCTATATATAATTAAAAGCAAAAGACAAAAACCCCTCATGAAGCCAAGTGGCAAAATCCAAAAAAGACACTTGTAAATATTCATTTATGTGATTTAGTTACCAGGTAGTCAATCTAGGAGAATAGAGTCACAAGTTAATGTTGTAGTAGTTGGTAACTGAAATTTCAATTAAAAGCACATTTTATGTAAGTTCTCATTGCTTTTTTTTTTTATTTAAAAAATAGTGTTTTAGACACTATTTTATTTGAATCTTTTATTTATAAAACAAATGATGTTGAACATCTAATTATGACCTTTTTAAAATTTTAAAGGTACAAAATAAATACAGTTGGTTGTGGGAATTGGGAACTATTGACATCAACTAAGAAGCATCATCTACGAGAAAAGGTATATTGATACTTTTATAAGAGATTGTTTAAATTCTAATATTTCAATTTCGAAATCGTCATATGCTTGCTTTGCTTAAATTTTTGTAATAAGTGTTTGATGAAAAAATTAGCCCGGAGAGAGTTGCAGGATAGGTGGATTTGATCCATGAGTGAGATTCTACAATTAATATTTAGAATTATAATTTTATCTTGGTACTTATCAAGTCGACTTACGAAAAATGTCTTTCTGTTCTCTATTATCTTTAATTAGATACTGAGCTTCGAAGAAGTCAAAATTGGAATATTTGATGTGAATTCTTCTTTAAAATTATTTAGTCATTCAAGCAGCGGTCTTTTGATAGGTACACGTATCACTTTTAGGCGTACCTATAGATGAGAAACCGAATAATCACAAAAACAAAATGAAAAGTAGAGAGGTTTTGCATCCAAATTTAGATAGGTAAATTGTTCGTGAGAATGATTATAAATTTATTTATCAATAAGTCTTTACAATATATGTTTTTCTTTAGTTTTATGGTAAAATAGTGTTCTCCATAAATTTTTTCTAATCCTTCCCTTTTATAGTGATGCATGATTTGCTATGTTCAAAATGCTTTACTATGTTATTTTTTTCGTATATATATCTATAACAAGCATAAAAGGGTAAAATATTTTGCTTCTACGGCTGATATAAGCTTATTTTAATGTCATAGTTAATCACTTAATTATGATATTTTAGTTCTGATTGCTTTTAAAAAGGCTGCCATGTATGTCTTTCAATAGTGATGGGTTAGGATTAATCATGTATTTATGCACACGTGTTAATTTGATCATGTATTCAGGCATATTTTAAGACCAATATCTATACAAAGTTGCAATATGTATTTTTGGAATCCAAAAAGTTGTTAATAGATGTTCTTTGTAATACTGCTTTAACTTTTGAATTTATTGAGTATACTTATCAATTGCAAAAATGGCTCAGAAATAAACAATTTCGATAGTGCAATACTCCTAGAGCTTATTAATTGGGTTGACCTGAATGTAAGAGACAAGGTAAAAGTTGATACTATTAACATAGATTAGGATAGTAAAGAAAATATTTGTGTGATTTTCCCTCGAATTTTGTATTTTTTGTGATCCGCATTTTGTGTAATGAAATAATAGAGAAGTAGATTTTAATTGGTCATGATACGTAATACAAAAATAAAAATTATTAAAAATATTAGTGGATGTTACAATAAAATACTTAACTTCTTTGTTATTAATTATTTGGACAAATTCAATATCACAAATTAGCAATAAATATGATATTATTTTATTATAGGTAAAAATATCACAATAGATTTAACATATATATATATGTAGAAATAAATATAATATTATTTTATTTAGGTAAAAATATCGCTATATATATATAGAAAACAAGAAATAAAATATTATACGATTATAATATGCTTCCTTTATTTTCACATAGATTTTTTATTAGATATATTATATTGAAAATCAAAATGGAAGTTGAATTTTTACTTTTTTAAAGCAATGTGATCTAATAACAAATATCGTATAAATTTGAAATGATTAGCATTTTTTAATATAATCCGCGCATCGCGGGGGTTACAATACTAGTTAAGGGTAAAATAGATAAAATGAAGAGTTTAAAGTTAAATTATTTATGATTTTAAAATGTCTCATTTTTTTGGAACGAACTAATAAGAAAAGTATCATTTAAATTAAAATAAAAGGACTATTAAATTTCCAAACTAATCACCAAAGTATGTGGTGCAGTAGATGTGGCTGCTACTCCTTTAACCAGAGATCTCGGGTATGAGAGCGTTATATGAGACCCGGGTGAAAACCCAAAATAAAAGAAAAATTACAAGCTAGTGTAAAATTGTAAAGTAAATTTCCCCAAGAGATGGAATGTACTTTACCAATTAAATAGCGCAATTACTCAAATACCCCCTGCGGACTTCCCCACCAAGCCCCAGAGCTCCAACTTGACTATATCTCTCTCTCAGTAGGGTTGCAGCAGATAAACGCCACCATCTCCATTCTACCTTCTCAATTCAGTCTCACTCTCTAGAACATTCACTGTTCAACAATGGGTGCTTCGCTTCCTCCTAAAGAGGCCAACCTTTTCAAACTCATCGTTGTAAGTTCTTCGATTCTCTCACAAAAAAAATTGTTTTTTAATGGAGGCTTGTAGGTCGTATTCACCTTAATTCAATTCCTTTGTCTTTCTTCCAGTTAAAAATCTAGTTTTTATGCTAAATTACTTCAGTGACTGATGTACTATGCCGATTGCATTTGTATCTGTCGATGCTGTTTATTGAGTTCTGACTTTATAAGAGCAGGTAGCATTTGAGTTGCAATGCTAAATTAGGAAGCGTAGTGTACTTGTGAATTTGAACTTGCGCTTGTGTTGGCGATTTTTAATATGGTTTTGTGCTGGACAAATATGGATTCATTTGGTTCAAAATACCTGTTTTAGAGGAATTTCTACTATACAGACTAGGCATATCATTACTATGAGGATTCATGATAAATTGACTCCTTTCATGCTAATTGTCAACCTACCACAATCCTCCTCCTTTATCCATCCAAGAAATTTATAAGTTGCATTATGAAAGTAACGAATGAAGCTCAAGATGTGTCTTAAGGTCTAGAATCACATGCATGGTTGTGGAATGAGGAGTTGGTGCAAATCTACTCAACAAAAAGGAGAGTGGCATATGAAGTTACAAACAGCACACGAAGGCGATTCACAAAGCTTGGATTATCTTAGACTACTTATACCGAAAGTTATGGATGCGGAAAGGGAAGAAAGAAAATGTATTAGCTAGGACTAAATTAAGTTAAGTGTATCTAAGGAATATTCTTAATATTTTTGACAGGAGACAGCTGAGATCAACCTTATTAAAGTAAAAAAGAGATAGAGATCAAAGAGAGATTGAGAGGCTATTTTGATTAATTTCTCAATACAAGTGTTGATGAATTTTCATTCTAATACATCCGGGATAGATGAAATATATGTATATATAAGGACAAAACCTTAGCTGTATTCGTGGAGTTAGATGTCTGAAGAAGAAGCTGTTCCAATGGAAAGACCTTTCCGCTCTCAACCATGAGATTACAAATCATCAAGGGAGTAAAGAGGGAAACAACCATTTTTGATGCCTGGATAGGGTGGTGTATCGTTTTCATATTACATTAAGAGTAAATGATGACACTAAGAGTATGAAGTTTAGAACATAAGAATAAAGGGGATATATTTTAAAAGTTATGCAAACTATAGTGGTGCTAGTCATAAAATGAAACTTTAGGCAAAAGTATGAAAGCACTAGGGACATTCATCAAAAGCCAGTTCACTTTTGTGCCTGCTGATGTAGAATAGGTGCTAATTTTTGCTAGAAGGATTGGTCGTAATGCGAATTTAAGATGGATGTGCGGTCGTGATGATTGGACATGGTTATAAATGTTAAGATCAGACAGCGTGCAAGTAACACACATAGAGGAAAAACATCACTTGAGATGGTTTCACCATGTTCGGCGTAGACCTTCAATTATGCCAATTAGTAGTTGAGATAGTATGATGATTGAAGGTGATAAAAGGGAACAAAGTAGACTTGAAAATCACATTGGAGGGAAGTTTTTCAAAAGATCTACATACTCTTTTTTTATCTTGTTCTGGATAAGTAGAAAGACCTACAGTTTCTAGACTTGAAAGCAAGTTAGGATTAAGGCTTAGTTGTTGTTTCTTCTTAGATCTACATTAATTACGGGTAGGTATAAGCTTGAGATTTAAAGAACTCTTGAACAACAAATTAATCACCAATATTGTAATGAATTAAGTTATAATATAGCCGAATAAATAGGGTATGTATACCTTATCAAATATCAAGAATATATAGAGGATCTATATTGACGAAAACCAACTTTTTCAATTATTTTTTAAATATATTTAGTGTAAAAATGTGATAGATAGTACTTTTGCATGTGGTTTTCAAACATATACTTTTATCTCCAAAGTTATGAGTCCTTGTTTGAATTCATTTTAAAAATTAGAAAAAGGAGAGAATATTGACTTGTGTATGCTGAATATATTTTGAAGGGAATGAATCAGAAATGTTTTAAGAGTGAGAAGGAGAATGTAAACCAGCTAAAATTTTAGTGTTTCTCTATTGACATTTCAGTGTAAAATGCAATTGTATATGATGTGGATAGCATACAAGATTTCCTGTTACCTCACCTAGTCTAGATAGGAACTGAATTTTTGCCTGTTATAGTTTCAGAGCACAAGCTTAGGCTACTTTTGATTAATAAAACTTTTCTCTTATCTATCAGAAAAAAAATCACACAGAAAGTTAGATGCTTTGACTTGTATCCTAAATCCATTTTTTTTTGGGTTGTGACGGAAGGAATACTTACTTTATATAGTTAGATTTGACATATAATCTTTTTCGTACTAAATCATATGACTAACATTAACATGAAATATTCCATTTAAATCATTAAGACTTGTGTACATATTACAATGTCCAACCTTTTTTTCCCTTCTAATTTCGTGATTACCGAATGGCCAAAATACGACTAATTTGGAGTCGTCTCATTTGCTACAGAAATCGTATGAGACAAAGCAGTATAAGAAAGGTCTGAAAGCTGCTGACACTGTTCTCAAGAAATTTCCCGACCATGGAGGTATGTACAATTCTACTTGGTGCACATCTGGATTAAAAATCATAATGTTAGATAGAAATATCAGTTTGTTTGGTTTTGCTCCTTCAACTGTAAAAGCCAACGTGTACCGTGTTAGGGTTGATAGATTGAGTTACTTGCTTCATGAAGTATTGCATTCTTCTCGTAGTGGAAGTTCCTGTAAGCAGTGATACATGAATCACTATCTGGGAGAAGCAACGAGTTTCTTTTGGTATCAAATATAAAACATCTATCAAGATAACTTAATTGAGTGCTGCAGTTTCCTCTTCTTTTGCTTGCGTTAATGATATCAAGGTGATGAAGGGACACAATCAACAACTTCCACTTGTATTATTGGAGCTAATAAATGCATAACTAGTTATAGTCAAATCTTCTAGTCTGAATTGCTGTGGCTATGTCAAGGTTGGCTTGATATTCCACGGCTAGTATGTCACCTACAGATAGTTTAGTTGCATTGCTTCTTATACTGGGACTGAGTTAGTGTCCTTAATCAAGAGGATATCATCGAGTAAAACCAAAGGCTGAGTGTGGGAGACGAACTAATCTCTGGATCTCTATTTCTGCATTCAAATATGACATGGCTAACTCTTTGAATTCTATTTCTGCATTCAAACATGTGTTCTTTGCCTTTTTTCCCTTCTATTTGTTTTGATTGATAGTGAATCTACATTATCTTTTGAATGCTTTTGCATATTCAGTAATTTGATTAATAATCAAACATATATATTGTTGTAAAAGGCTTTATGCTGCGCTCAAAACTCCAATTGGCAAGGGTGTTCCTGAATAACAACCATTTCCATTTTTAATTGGTCCTTGGCAAGTTAATTAATTTGTAATCTGTAAATAAATGAAGTATTGCAACCTTACTTTTCCCTGATAAGTATGATGGATAGCAAAATATATATGAAACCATAGGTGATATGCATGCCAAATAAAATTTATCCTTATATATTTTAGATAAGTTCTTCAAACTCTCACTTTAAGACCACTTTTCTGCTGGATGTGAAGTAATCAGGATGAGCTTGAGTAAAGTAGCACTAGTTCTTGTATTCTTGTATCTTAATGACTGTCCTTTTTTCTGAGACTTTCTAAGTTATTTGCTGTCATTTTACTTAATGATCTGGTTACAGAAACTCTAGCAATGAAAGGATTAACGCTGAATTGCATGGACCGCAAATCAGAAGCATATGAACTTGTCCGACTTGGATTGAAGGTAGAGTTAATTTAGTTCCCTTTTTTCTCTTAGGAATGGAAGTTCCTAGTTTAACTTCTACTGTTATGTGTTATCTATATCAAGGTTAACTGCCTTCTCTTTGCAGAATGACCTTAAGAGTCATGTTTGTTGGCATGTTTATGGTCTACTCTACCGGTCTGATAGAGAGTACCGTGAAGCAATTAAGTGCTACCGCAATGCCCTTAGAATTGATCCGGATAACATTGAGATATTACGTGACCTATCTCTTTTACAGGTTGGACTCATCTTAATAACATTCTTCTTTCCCTTCTGAGAATTTGCCTGCACTTAAGATGTTTTTCATTTAGGGTCATCAGGCTAAGCCTCATATCATGGTTGCCAAAGATTAGAGTTATATTGCGTCTCAATCGCATATCTTAAACTGTCGTTAAATAGCTGCGCCCAATGAGCAAGTCACAAGAATTCATAAGAAGCTTTCATATAAAAGGGAGGCAGATAAAGAGTTTGCCTTAGTTTCTGCTTAACCTTTTCTTTGTCTGGTTTTGAGTTTGCACATACAATTGAAGCACATTTATCGTTATTGTCTCATCGCTTATGTGTATCTGGAGCATTGGATAGCACTGTCACTGTATACCCTTCATCAGCAAGTGTGCTTATGCTCGTAAAGTTATAATGTCTGTAGCATTCATGCAAATCCTATTTCCTGTGTTCCGTGCTTAAAGCTGTATTATATTTCATCATGTGACATTCATGTGGTATATTCTCTTGGATCACTAGCTTAATGCTTCTTATGTCATGGATCCGATGATCCCAGTAACTTATGGCGTGCTTCTTTGTCCAACTTATGGGTTATGACTATTCTTTACAGGCACAAATGCGTGACTTGTCAGGTTTTGTTGAAACGAGACAGCAACTGCTCACTCTGAAACCAAATCATCGCATGAATTGGATTGGCTTTGCTGTTTCTCATCATTTAAACTCCAAGTAACTTGCTCTACTATTATAGAAATAGCTAGTACAACTGGTAGATATGTGTTTTTCTCCTGCGATTCTCTTTATTGATGTCTGATGCAAATCTAGTTGAGGAGTTGCAGAACGGCTGCATTACGCAGTGATTTTGTGTGGGAGATGTGAGACATCCATATTGGGGAATTTGATATAGTTTGCTTTTGAAATAGAGTATGACTGATCGTTGGTGGTGATCTGACTCCTTAGTTCTTTTTGTCATTTTCATTTCCCTTTCTTCAACTATGGTTGCGGGCCATAGTAACACATTGCAAATGTTTAGGATAAGATTAGTTTACTTAAGTAGAACAGAAATATTAGTTTACTTAAGTGATTTTGGGGGGAGGGAGGTGGGTGTCTTGGGTGAGCGAACAGGAGCAAAAGTTGTATTCGTAGAACTGAAAAGCAGTCTACTGAAATATTTGTTTACTTCAGTGATTTTTTTGGGGGGGAGGGGGTTCTTGGGTGAGCGAACAGGAGCAAAAGTTGTATTCGTAGAACTGGAAAGCAAATGAAGTAATATTTGTTTACTCAGTAGAACAGAAAAGTTAACTCTTAGGTTTCGTGAAATTTGAAGATGCATGGCTTTTGTCCTTGTTATGTAGTATCTCGAAGTGCTAATGGCATAGTTTTCTAGTAATAACCAGCCTCTTTAGTGGAGTAACAGTAAATAGAACTATTATTAATTGCTGAGTGGCATCACACGAATCGGAGTTTGGTGTATTCTAATGGAATAATGTGAAGATATTGTGCAATCAAACTCGTGTTTATTGTATTTAAAATAGAGTTGGGCTACTCTTTCATGTGATATTCTGATGCTGTTCCCTTGCCTGATTATGCTTAGTTGCTTACAATTGTCCTATGCCGGTGGTAATGGTACTGTATCTTTTTGTTTCCGATAGACTGTTTTATGATGGATGTTGCGTTTCAAAAAGTAACATTGACTTTTAACATCAACCCACATTTCATTTTGTTGTATGTTAGTGGATCAAAAGCTGTTGATATCCTTGAGGCATATGAAGGGACTCTTGAAGATGATTATCCTCCAGAAAATGAACGTTGTGAACATGGGGAGATGCTTCTATACAAGGTAGCAATCTGCTGGGAGTATCTATTTCATGCTTCTGGTGATTTTGTTCTTGCTAATTTTTCATTTATTTGGGAAGTGTGTTTGATTAGTGCAATAACAGTTGTACATATACCAGTGCTGTTCTGCTACTCGATACCACCTAGGTTTTGTACCTTGAGGCTTAAAATTTCCAGTAAGATTAATGCACTTCTACTTTATTACTGCCGAAAATGAGCTGGAATCTCATGAGAATAGTTTTTTGGGATGGTGCTTTTCAGCGCCCTACTGTCAGCATGCTGAAGGTTTTTCCTGCAACCAACACATCTGATTCTTTTTATTTTGGCTTATTGTAGTGATAGTTTAGCAACACATTCCGAAAGCCTGACCTGAGATACATAATTAATCATTAAAAACTGACTCTGGATAAATGATTATTTCCTTGTTTCTGATATAGTTCTATTCAAAAAGCCTGAAGGCCCTCAGCTCCTGTAAAATGTTTTCTGATAAAAGCTGCTATGCATAGCTTTGAAATTAAAAATGAAAAACCATTCACTTTCTTTACTTAAACACCCACAAGGAACTAATTTCGATGATCTTCCTGATTTTGACATTTCTGCATCCTGCTTGAGGATATAATTAGAATTTGGGTTTTGAACTAATTTTCCTCAGGTTATGCCTATTTAAACGAGACTTCAGTGGTCTTATTTCAATTATATTACAATTATTTTTCAACTCTGTAATATGTGAAACAAATTACTACTTTATGTGGTGATTTATGCATTTTGCAAGTTAGACCATTGTGTGCCTTTTGTTTTTGGAGCACTTTGTTATCAACTGCCTTAAGAATTATCTTATTTTTGTTCTGAAAGCTTCAACTTCACTTGGTTGTAATCTGTTTCAGATCTCACTGTTGGAGGAATATGGTTTTCTTGAGAGGGCCCTTGAAGAGTTGCACAAGAAAGAGTCTAAGATTGTAAGTTCACATAATGCAGTCTTAAAGAAATCAGTTTGAAGTTACACCCGGATGTTGACTTTATTATGCCACAATAGGTTGACAAATTGGGCTACAAGGAGCAAGAGGTCTCACTTCTTTTGAAGCTTGGCTGCTTTGAAGAAGGTGAAAGATTATTCAGAGTGCTGCTCTCAATGAATCCTGACAATTACAGGTGCATTATTATCTCAGTTTGTCTGTCATAAATTACTGTGACGTTTCAGTGATGCTGTATATAATAATAAATTCATTTTTACAGGTAACCTGTAATTTTCTATGTGTGCACATCTTTTTGCATATTCTAGGATTATGTCGTTCTTTGTTAATAAATCAGTGTTCATTTTGGTGCTCTTTCCTGTAAATTCTGATAAGTAGAAGGAACTAATTAGTTTTCTGTTGTTTAATGCAAAATTATAAGAATGAACTCAAGTTTTCATATTTCTGTGTATGTAAGGTTTTTTTGAGAAAGATAACAGTTTTAATTTAATATTTAGCATAAAGGCTGTGCCAAGAGTTGACGAGCGCAAAACACAACACGAAATTATTGCTCGCTAGTCAAAGATAGTATAGTTTAATTATCGTCTCCACAGGGATTGTATTTGAACAATGTTTGAATAATCTTCCGTTAATTACTGTCCAGGAAAATTAACACTTGATTGGAATGATTATCAACCATAAGTAACTACTAAAATTTAAGCAATTATCAATTGATTACGGAAGACAAGAGTTGAGTAACACAAAAATATCAGTAAGAGAAATAAGGGTAATTGACTAGATAGGTGCAAGACACTTGACTCGGGATCCAATTCTTGAAGCAGTATTCACTCTATAATACTGTTGAGGTCTGGGGAGGGTAATATGTAGACAGGCCTTACCTCTACCCGAGGTTAGGGTTGCTCTTTCAATTAAACGTTAATCCCCAATCCCCAGAAATAATCTAATTTAAGCATTGTGAATCAACGTTGTCAAAGGCGCGCTTAAAGCACGCTTAAGCCTTGAAGCGAGGCTCAAAACACGTTGAGCGCTTCGCCTCGCTTTGTGGGCGCTTTAATGTCGCATCAAAGCTCTAAGGCATACTTTTTCTTACCAATGAGTGTAATCTTGAAAAAACGATCTTTAAACAATTGATATTTTTTACTTTATCGTGTTTTTTTTTCCAATTTCTTTGTCCATATAGTATTTGTTATTCATGCTTATAATGATTAGTATTTGACTTACTTTTTCTCCTGTTGCGCCTTTTAATGTTAAAGTCCACGCTTTATTTGCGCTTTGCGCTTAAAGCCCCAACAAAGCTTTTTTGCGTTTTTCGCCTTTGATAACACTACTGTGAATACTTGCTATGAACATAACGATGGTTTTAGTCTAAAGGATAACTTCTCACGAATATTTTCCTATTTTCTGGTTCGATTAATAATTCAAAAGGCTCTTTCGTTTACCTAGTTGAACCACAAATTTAAACTAGAGCTTAAGATGTAAAGAAATTCAATATGGAACTCTTCTTTCGATTGAGGAAAATAATGAACGACTTCACAATATAATTCAGAACTCCATCAATTAAGTCAAACAATTGTCAAGAATCGAATTTCCAACATATTATCAATACACTATGTCTGTCAACACCTTAAGGGAAAACTGCTCCGTAGCAGTAGAAAAAGTTATCTCAATAAGGTATAAAGACATAGAAAACATCAATGCTATGATTTGATACAAACTCCCGTATTGCACCGATCGTTGGTTGAAATCTTGATGAAATCTTGTGTCTTCTTGCTGTAGTTGCTTCCCAAATCTTTCGTAGATCAAAATTCCTTTCAAATATGTGTTTTTATTGTATTTATACCAAGTAGGAACAGGCCCGGACTGAACTACCCTCTCTAAGCCGAAGTAGGAGAATACTCTTGACAAAAATGCACAGACGCGCCGCGCCACGTGGCGCACCATGCGCTGCGCCTCTGAGACTTATCAGAGGGCTTGTCCAATGTCAAACTCTGCTGCCGTTTTCTCTGATTCGTTTCCGCCTCAAGTTATAGCTTTTGGAGCTTTAAATCCAAAGCTCAATCCTTTCCATTCTTTGTGCTTGTCTTCCATTATTAGTTATATCTTTCCTTTCTTATCCCTGAACTGTTCCACCAATCTCCTGACAAGGTAAGACTAGGGTTAGGACGGTGGGCGGTGACTCAGACCATTTCCCGGTGGTTATGGGCTCCATCAAGGATCGACGCTTAGCCCTCTCTTGTTTGCCTTGGTGATGGATGCTATAACCCGACATATTCAGGGGGATGTGCCTTGGTGCATGCTATTTGCTGATGACATAGTATTGATAGACGAGACGAGGGTCGGTGTGAATGAGAGGCTAGAAGTATGGAGACAGACTCTCGAGTCTAAGGGTTTCAAAATAAGCAGATCTAAGACTGAATACCTGGAATGCAAGTTTAGCGTCGAGCCGAGCGAAGTAGGTAGGGACGTAATGATTGGAGCTCGGGTCATCGCTAAGAGGGACAGTTTCAGATATCTTGGGTCGGTGATTCAGGGGGACGGAGAGATTGACGGGGATGTCACTCATCGTATAGGAGCGGGATGGTCGAAGTGGAGGCTTGCATCGGGAGTCCTGTGTGACAAGAAAGTGCCACTGAAACTCAAGGGAAAATTTTATAGAGCTGTGGTTAGACCTGCCATGTTGTATGGGGCGGAGTGCTGGCCGGTGAAGAACTCTCATGTTCAGAGAATGAAGGTTGCGGAGATGAGGATGCTCAGGTGGATGTGTGGACTCACCAGGTTAGATAAGATTAAGAATGAAGTTATTCGAGAGAAGGTGGGGGTGGCCCCGGTGGATGAGAAGATGCGTGAAGCGAGGCTCAGGTGGTTCGGGCATGTGCGGAGGAGAAGCCCTGATGTCCCGGTGAGAAGTTGCGAGCGACTGGCGGTGGTCGGCGTGAGGAGAGGCAGAGGGATGCCTAAGAGGTATTGGGGAGAGGTGATTAGGCATGACATGGCTAGGATGCATATTTCCGAGGACATGGCCCTTGATAGAAAAGTCCGGAGGTCTAGTATCAGGGTTGTAGGATAGGGGCTCCTAGAATTTTTTGTACTCGTTTCCCGGGGTTGGGTGAGGCTTGTCAGGGCGAACCATAGATGATTCGTGCATTGGATTGTGTCCCCCTTATGGTAGTTATTTATGGTAGCTACTGTTTGATATTATTGCATGTCATTTTATGTATAATTCTTATGTTTAGATAACTATTTATGCGATTTTTGCCGGAATTACTAATGCTCTTTTGTTTTTGTTTTTGTTGTTGCTTTCCCTTTCCTTCTCTAAGCCGAGGGTCGATTGGAAACAGCTTCTCTACCCTTTTGGGTAGGGGTAAGGCTTGTCTACATATTACCCTCCCCAGGCCCCACCTTGTGGGACTATACTAGATAGTTGTTGTTGTTGTTGTTGTTGTTGTTTCCTTATGCTTCATCACTACATAATTATTGGTCCCACCAAAATGACTTGCAATTTTACATCTAGTAACAGTGAAGCCACTGTTGAATGTATATGTTTCACGTCTCATCAGCTTCCATTATTTCTCTTACTTCTTCACTTCCTTGTCTGTTGTCGTTTTTCTCTGATTCGTTTCCGCCTCAAGTTATAGCTTTTGGAGCCTTAAATCCCATGCTCAATCCTTTCCATTCTTTGTGCTCGTCTTCCATTATTAGTTTATATTTTTCCTTATGCTTCATCATTACATAATTATTGGTCCCATCAAAATGACTTGCAATTTTACATCTAGTAACAGTGAAGCCACCGTTGAATGTATATGTTCCACGTCTCATCAGCTTCCATTATTTCTCTTACTTTTTACTTCCTGGTTTGCATTCAACTCGTCATCTTTTGATCAACTTTCATCCAAACTTGCTCCTACACGCACGAAACACCTAATTAGTATAAATTCTTTATTTTTAAGCTCAAGCACGATTAAAATATAGCAAATAATAGGTGAAGTAAAGCCAAAAATTCATATTTCTAGCCTACCATCAAGAGCCATCTTTACAACTTACAAAAAGCAAAAAACCCCAAGAGTAAATCTTTGTTCTTACGAAGATTCTAAGATGCCCAACAGAGATTCTATGCCATGTACAAACTCACCCTTGCACCAAAAATAAAACAAAAGTAGGCAATTCATTGTCTTATTGTGTCTTTTTGTCCTTTATTAATGGAGATCAAAGTAACCAATATAATTTGGAAGGTTGTTTCAGCTAGTGATTCAAGGTCCATTTCTCAAGCAATGTGTTTAACAAACTTGTTAATATAGTTGTTTTCTTCTTTTAACTTCAAGTTACCTTGGAGTTAGACACATATAGCTGGTTCAATGGATGAGCTGTTAGGAGTGCCAGAACTACCAATAATATTTTAGGATTTATCGAAAAAATAGTAATATTTTTTAAAGACACAATGGTCTTTTCCCGGTAACTCAGGTTTGTCATGACATCTTTATGCCTTACACAGTTGTTGTATACATGGTAAAAGAAGGAAAAAAAGCTAATTGTTGCATTCCATTCTCTTCCTTTTCTTCCTTCAGAACCTGATCTGGGGTGATGCTCCATGTATTTAGTCCTACTTTCTAGAGCTCTTGCCTTGGCTTTTGCTTTGTTGTTTTTTAAGCACATGCATGTGTCTTTCTTGACAGGAAGACACATGACCCTTGATAGGAAGATCTGGCAGTCTAGCATTAGGGTTGTAGGCTAGGGGTAGTAGTTCTTTCCTTACTTCGTTCCGGGGGCGGGGCGGGGCTGGATTAGGGTTGACCTTAGATAGCTTGCAGCTTAGGCTGAATACACTTTGTACTTGCTGTGCCTTAGATACCGGTTACTGTTATTGCACGTCTTTCATCTTTTGGTTGTTATGCTTTCATTACTATTACGGTTGCTACTCGAGTTACTAATGGGTTGTCTTTTCTTGTTTTCTTTTCTTCTGAGCCGAGGGTCTATCAGAAACAACCTCTCTGCTCTATCGGGTAGGGGTAATGTCTGCTTACACATTACCCTCCCCAGACTCCACCTGGTGGGATTCTACTGGGTAGTTGTTGTTGTTGTTGTTTTGCATGTGCCTTGTCATTTTGACCTTTCTCTTTTCTGTGGATGGACATAGATGCTTAGCTATCCTCTTCTACCGAAGCTGAAGAATGAACTATACCTGTAATATGTTCTTTCTTTAACTTTCAGATACTACGAGGGGTTACAAAGATGTCTGGGACTGCATTCGGAAAAAGGGCAGTATAGTTCTGATGAAATTGATAAGTTAGAATCTTTGTACAAGTCACTTGCCCAACAATATAGTAGATCATCTGCTGTAAAGGTAACGCGTGCTTTGTCCTGCCTACTTTCAAGATACTAGCTGTCTAGCTCTGTCCAATAATCTTTGAATTGATCCTGTTGCCAATGATGGTTGGACAGTGGCTATTTTTACTTTGCCATATCCTGTCGATTCGTTTTAAGGAAGTTCCTTAGTTATATTTGCTGTCAGCAGAGTACTGTGTATATTTTGTGATGGCTGATCTTGTTACCTTGCTTTGTTGTCTCTTTGGACCTTATTACGGTTAAAAGTATAAGCTATACTCTCTCATGATTACTGTTTTTCCTTATTAAAATGGTAAAAGGACATTAACAGATTTCCTGTTTCTGTCTTCAGCAACTTGACATGCAAACATTTTATTACTAGTCTATCACCATTCTTACCTTTTGCAATCTCGTGGAGATATCTTAAGAATCCATAGTGAACTTTCTTTTCCTATTTCTTTCAGAGAATTCCGCTTGATTTTCTCAGAGATGACAAGTTTCGGGAGGCAGCAGAGAGTTATATTCGACCTCTTCTAGCAAAGGTACTTACTGGCTAAAATACTTTTTGGTCTCCGTGGTCTTTAGAGCTAAGCTGACATGTCTTTTGGCGATGAATGTCTAGGGTGTTCCTTCGTTGTTTTCTGATCTTTATCCATTGTACAATCACCCTGGCAAGGTTAGCTTATATCTTCCTTAATGTACTATTACGGGGGATGCATGGGTTTATTATGTTCCTGCTTATTTTGGTGTTTGAAGTTATTTGCGTATTTGTTACAGGCCAATATTCTAGGTGAATTGGTTCTGAGGTTGGAGCAGTCAATTAAGACTACTGGTGGATATCCCGAGAGGTAAGCAAAGTCTGTCTGTACTTAGCGATGCGTGTTGCGCTTATTGCATGTCACTTAAACTCATAATAGGCTTAACCAAACAGCTGGTCAAACCGAATGAACCATTTACCATGAGTTGATTTATTGTTTATTATGCCCCCTTTATCTTATTTGATCGGTAAGAAGTTCTAGTTTGCTTTTCTTCATGCACTACCTTGACCTTCTTGAGACCAGTTCAGGGTTTGATGGTTGCTAGTTTATAGGTTTCTTATTACTTGGTAGATTCAGGTTACATTTTTTACTTTAAAAAGCTGCAATAAATAATTCATTTTTTGCTAGTTTCAGGCTAAGAGATTATATTATATATATATATATATATATATATATATATGATATATATATATATATATATATATATATGTATGTATGTATGTATGTATGTATATGCTTAGTATATGTGTTCACATGTGTATGTTAATTTGTTTGTTTTAAACTTACAATCACCAAAATCAAAGTGACTCTCATGATAAAATTGCTTGTATCACAATAAAACTTCAACATCAGAGCTGATTTCTCAAATTTGACCTATGCACTCTCAATACTTTCTATCGGAAACAACCTCTCTTCATAGGGTAGGTGTAAGGTCTGCGTACACATTACTCTCCCCAGACCCCACGTGTGGGATTGTATCGGGTTTGTTGTTGTTGTTGTTGTTGCACTCTCAATACAACTTCAAGAAATGAATTTTGAGAAGCTTCTATTTATTTTTTCATGCATGATTTTGGTTTTCTTATCCCATACACTCTCTCAATCTCTTCTAGCAATCAAACTAGATGCTCTTTGATTCCATTGAGATCAACTTAAGGGTATTCAGTCTTATAATTCTGTGAGGTGTAATCAGTGCCTACCTTGATGCTATGGTTTCTGTGGATTTTGATTCATTTATTTATATATTTATATTTTGGAACATACTCTTCTACTCTACATGTAACATTATTCTCCCTGCTGCAGCGAGGGAAAAGAGCCTCCTTCAACACTTATGTGGATATTGTTTTATTTGGCTCAGGTTTGCTCACATCTTCCATAAATATTCAGAGCTTTTATGTCCATTTCTTTGTTCCTTTTTACCTACCTTATTGCTAAAAAACTTTCTTGCTGCAGCATTATGATAGATGTGGACAGTATGACATTGCTCTTGTAAAAATTGATGAGGCAATAGAACACACTCCTACTGTTATAGATTTATACTCTGTAAAGGTATATTTGCTCATCTATTTTATCAAAATATTTTCTCATCTGTCATAATTCATTCCTGTTGCCGTTACCATTTGTTTGTTGACTTTGATATTTGGCAATATCCCTGGTAAAATCCACCCACACACTATCTATTTAGCACTAGTTTATCAAGAAAAGTTCCTCTTTTCATGTGTCTAATTAAGTTCTACTTGTCTTTGGACTTTGGTTCTCTCTAACACAGAGCCGCATAGTAAAACATAGTGGTGACTTGGCTGCTGCTGCAGCATTGGCTGATGAAGCCAGGTGTATGGATCTTGCGGATCGCTATATTAACAGTGAATGCGTTAAGCGTATGCTTCAGGCTGATCAGGTACAAAGCTTTGTTATGTTCGTTTTATTTAATTTAATCTCTCTAATTGTAGCTGGTAATTTTCAATTCCTCTGCATTTTTCCTATATTTGTCTTTTCACTTCTTTATGCTGGATGTATTTGAAGGTAGCATTGGCCGAAAAGACGGCTTTATTATTCACAAAAGATGGGGATCAACACAACAACCTTTACGATATGCAGTGCATGTGGTAAGTCTCTTCACAAAGCTTGATCATGATCTGCTTGGGTTTGTGATCCTTTTAGCAGCTCTTGTTTGATGAATTTAAAAAGGTATGAACTGGCATCTGGGGAAAGTTATCTGCGCCAAGGCGAGCTTGGACGGGCCTTAAAGAAATTTCTGGCAGTGGAGAAGCATTATGCAGATATCACGGAGGACCAGTTTGATTTTCATTCTTATTGCTTAAGGAAAATGACACTACGCATGTATGTAGAAATGCTGAAATTTCAAGATCGGCTCCATTCACATGCTTATTTTCGCAAAGCAGCAAGTGGTGCTATCAGGTACTGATTTTGATTTCACTAAAATTGTCAGAGGTTTGGATATTCAGGAACCTTGGATTTTAAATTTGTTCTGCTATTATTGACCTTGATTCAGCTGTTTTGCCATCTTCCCTTGAAACTTACGAAGTATTCCTATGAAAGACATTTGCCAATCCGATTACTGGAACGATTCTGCTCAGTATACACATTTTGTCCTAGGTGGTCTACTAGCTCACTTAACGTTTCTGTGACTGAAGCTTATTATGTTTCCTTGGGCATCCTTGATTCAGGTGTTATTGACCTTGATTCAGTTATTGTGTTATCTTCCTTTGAAACTTGTGTTTGGATAGACATTTGCTAATCCAATAACTGAAATGATTCTGCTTAGTATCCATGTTTTGTCCTAGATTGTCGGCTAGTGCACTGAACGTTTCTCTGACTGAAGCTTATTATGTTTCCTTGGGCATCCTTTTGCTTGTAATTAGATGTTACTTGAGGCTGTATGATTGTCCTCCAAAGTCAGCAGCTGAAGAAGATGACGAGATGTCTAAGTTGCCTGCCTCTCAAAAGAAGAAATTAAGGCAAAAATTGAGGAAAGCGGAGGCCCGAGCTAAGAAAGTACTCAAGTCTGCTTCCTATTGCTTTTGAAAAATTAACTTAGTGTGAAGTGACTTACTCTTTTGCATGCTTTTAGGATGCGGAAGTTAAAAATGAGGAATCAAGTTCCACCAGCGTTGCAAAATCGGGGAAGCGCCAGTTGAAGCCTGTAGATCCTGATCCACATGGTGAAAAATTGGCTCAGGTACTTTTTGTTTGTAACGTGCTGTCACTTCTTCTACGCATGGTGAATTTGGACTTCATAAAATCCTGTCTGATATATGCACAATATGACTACAACAAGTAGTGCTGTATGACCCCATTGATGTTCGAAGACACTTAAAATGATTTTATATGGAGTCTAGTATACTGAGGAATAACTCCATCAGCATTTGAAATTTTACTTTCCATGAAAATCGAGTTCAAGAAACTGAGTGGTTAACGTCGTATATCTGTGAGGTCATGTTAAATATTTGGAGTCTATTCCAGAAAACCAAGTGTTTCCAATAAAATGGGTGTAACAAATCTTTATTAATTTGAGGCTATTCCAAGTTTTGCATATTTTGATTGCATAAAATCTTCTCAATATCGAGAAACCTTCAGATTGAAGATCCTCTGGCCGAGGCTACGAAGTACCTGAAACTGCTCCTTACTCACTCGTCTGATTGCTTGGAGACACATTTACTGTCGTTTGAAGTAAACATGAGGAAACAGAAAATCTTGCTTGCCTTGCAGGTAAGGTCCTTTGTAACTCAACAGTTAGAAAAGTTCCTCTTCCATTTTGCTCAAATTTATATCCATTTATATATCATTTTGTATGGTATATCTTTGCCGGGTACTGGTTCCAGTGCATTTTAGCGGACTTCTTGAATTACCGCCATTTTCTTTTTTCAGGTGTAATTATCCATCTAATGCTCATCAGGAGTCGTCCTTTCCTTTCTGTATGGCCATTTATAAACGTTCTCTTTGATTTTTATCTTTTCCAGGCTGTAAAGCATCTGGTGAGGTTGGATGCAGATAATCCAAAATCTCATCTCTGCTTGGTATGTGTACCTTGTTTAAGACTTTTGAATAATGTATTCTGCAGTAAATTATATTCGTTTCCTCGAACAACTGTTTGCACTTGTTTCAAATTCTTGTTGAGCTCTTTGCAACTCTGAGGATTCTACATCTTTCTTGATATAGAATGTGATCTCTTGCAGATAAAATTCTTCCACAAAGTAGGAGCATTGTCTGCTCCAGTAACTGACACTGAAAAACTTGTGTGGCGTGTCTTAGAAGTCGAGCGACCTACCTTTAGGTTCCCTTGAACCTTCCATTATTCCACTTTCCGTCTATCTTTAACGTTTAAGATATTCATTTATTACACAGTGATTTATCCTTGTTATTAGACTGAGTGTTACCTATTTATTTCTGTTGGCTTTTTCAGTCAGTTGCACGAGAAATCTCTAATTGACGCGAACAATATTTTCCTTGAAAAGCACCGAGGTCCATTTTCGGCTGGCATTAATGGATTTGTCATTCTCGGCCCATGTTCCAGTTCCAAGCAAAAGAATGACTTTCTTTGTTGTATGTGTGCAGAATCATTGATGCACAGGGCTGCAGTGGCTGAGTTGATGTATGTTCTGGAACCAAACAAGAAGGCGGAGGCTGTCAAGTTACTTGAAGACTCGGTTAATGATCTTGTTTCTTTGTAAGGATTTGCAGTACTGGAAATTAATTAGCAGTCATATCACATAGCTTTCTCTGTATCTGTTATCAAAACTTTTAAGGGTTCTGTTTTAACTTCTCTCCGAATCATTAGGGACGGAGACCGAGGAGCTCCTAGTACATGGAAACTGAAAGACTGCATCTCACTTCACAAACTCCTGGAAAAAACCTTTAATGATTATGATGCGGCATTGAGTAAGTTCTTCACTCTTTGTCATCTCATGCTGTTCTGGTTCTTCATGTCATGCATGCTATTCTTATTTCGTTAGAAGATAAAGAAAATACATAACATTTTTGCAGTCTTAATAGGACAAACTAAATTAGCCACTCATTTTGTTTTGCATTTTTTGACCAATACACCTTTGTGACTTGAAAAACGATACAGTCCATGTCAAACTGCTAAATTTTAGAAAGTGAGTGCTTTTGTTCTGTTCCTGTTCTTTTATGTTTGTTTGCAGCGATGTTTCCTTTTTGCTCTGTTCCGATTCTTCCATCTTTTTAAAGAGATTTTCTTGATGGTTCTTTGAGAAAGATAGAGGAGAGTTCAAATTAATTCATCCTAGGTCAGATGGAACATGCATTGTTGACTCGATAGACATTTAGCACTTGACTGGTCATGTTCATGTTTCTCCTTAATGTTCTGCACCATGAAAATCATGGTTTCGTTATGGGACATGCATCATTGACTTGATAGACATTTTGCACTTGACCAGTCATATCCATATTTCTCATTGTTGTTCCACAGCATGAATATCAGGGCGTTGGTGTTCTCTAGCATCACGAACATTTACGAGATTTTAAGTCAAGATAACTGCAACCCTCCCTCTAGTTTATCTCTCTGAACTTTTAACATTGAAATAGGAGTAAACTTCTTGAAGATGCATGTTATTTGAGGAAGTTGGCAACATCCGCCATCTCTCATTCATATTCTGATTGGAATTATTTGGCCCGTTTTGTGAACATGCTTCTTGTTTTCTTTCCCTTTATCTGCATTTTGGTAATATATTAAACGCTTAATTATCCAACAAACTATTCAAACTAGTAAATTCAACCTCGTGCTTTCAAGTGTGGCCATCCAGGGTGGCAGCAGTGATAGATCACCCAAACTTGTTCATTTCAAATAAATACATCTTCAAATGTAAAAATGTCTTTTTTTTTTTTGTCTCCTTGTTTTCTCTCATTGATTTTAGGTATTTATAAGCAATTACCCAAAGAGAAAAATAGGTAACTATCCCATTCCCATTAAGTGCGACACCTACAGGAAATGACTTTTAGCTGAAGTCGCAACTTCTTCAAGCCTTTATTCTACACACTGTTGTCTGAAGTTTAAGTGCTTCCTTATTACTTTACCAAAAGAGAGAAATTTAAGTTGAATACATGCTTATTCTTGTCTTTCATTTTCTGTGTCTTTTAGTAATAGTATGTCCCTTCATCATTTTATGCCATTTTCATTAGGGTGTATGGGTCCTGAGTGTGATAGTTCGGTTATGCTACTTACCTATATGTGCTGACTTTTTTAAGCAAAATGGAGACCCAAAATCCTCATTTTTGTTTGACAGACAATTACATTTGATAGTTAATAATTCTCTGGAGAGTGATGTGTTTGACGCACTCATGTAGGATGGAAAGCTCGCTGTGCCGAATACTTCCCGTTCTCAACATATTTTGAAGGCATTCGTAGCTCAGTTGCTACACATCAGACACAGAAAACCCCTGAAAATGGAGTCGTCATCTTGAATTCTGGTGAAAATTGTGCTTTGCCTTCGCCAAATGGGAGATTAGATAAGCTGGACAAACTGAAGGATCTACACATCTAATTGTATTTCATGCTGAAGTAAGTTGTCCACAAGAGTACTGGAGAAGCTAACTGGAACCGCATGTTTGACCTGAGTGGCTACACACACCAATGCGAAGGCTCCAGTTGAATATATAAGGTCCTACCAGGGCTGTGGGTCATCAGATGATATTCTGCTTTGGATGGACTTCCTTTTTGCAGCAGTTCTCCACCCCTGGCTTCAATTTTGTTGGCTTATGTGTATATTTGATCGGATATAGTTACGACGGTATAACATTCTCTGGTTGCTCGAGGTCTGGTCAGATACCAGAAAAAGAGTTTCTTTGGCATAGTGCAATGCGATTTCAACAACTTATAGATTGAAGTGAGTTCTCTGGAGCTCTTTCAAGTTTGATCTTGTATACCACTAGCAAAGACGTCTGCAAAGGCGCGTGTATTTTTCCATTTTGTCGAGCATTATTTCATGTATAAACGTTCTATGTGAATTTTTTCGCATTGCTACTCAAGAGAAAATGACAAATTGATAGAGTTGCTGGGATGATGTTCCGTGATTTATTGGACAAGTCGAAGGTCGTCTGTCATGCGAAGCTTTAACTAGACTTAAGTTCTCCCTTTATTTTATTTTATTTTTTTAAAATTTTTTTCCTAGCCTGTTTTATGCGGTGTTTAGGTGGCTTGACCAGAAGCGCTCCTTTTATTATTATTTTTTTTTTGGTAATAAGGGTTGATATTTATATTTTATATATAAGAGAAATAAGAAAGATTATTACAAACTGGGATTTTCAAGCTCCTAGAGTTCTCGAACATTCCTTATTGAAAGCATGTAATAGGGAGGGGAGCTATAAATGGTTGTTCAAGCCAAACGTTGCAAGAGTATCTACCACATTGTTTGGGATGCAATCAAGAATGATGTATGAGTAAAAATCATTTCCATTTTCTAAATATGTAACACATTGCCTGAGAATTAGTTTCATATTAAGGAATTAAATTTTGTGCCTTAGCTATCTGTAGCCTTGCATAAGTGCATGAACACGACAACTTGAATCTGATGAGCAGTGCGCGGAGGGTCCTGGAAAATGGAACGATAAGAACAGAGTAACTTCCAACGCTGAGCAAATTCAAAATTTGAATTTAATAGATTCTAGTTTCAAGTTTTTAAAAAATATGGGCTCAATAATTAATATGGTGAATTTAATCGATCTCATACTTTTAACACCTTCATAATTAGGAAGATCTATAGTGTTTACATACTTTTCTTTAGCGTGACCCAAAACTTAACGATCGTGGATGGAGGTATTTTTACCAACCGAACAAGATTCACCTGCAATTGATCTCATACTTGACATTCTAAATCCGCCACGTTCTCTACTTTACAATGAGTGGAGAAGTTGTAAACCTATTTGATTTCTACTATCAATTATCGTACGCACCAGCACAACGGTAGAGGACAAGCAGAGATCTTAAAGAATATCAATCTTTTCGTACGTACTATATATGCATGTCTCGCAACACAACAAATCCATGCAATTTTACATACTATATATATAGACGTTTCGTGAATCACCTGTAAAGCTATAATTAACGCTATGTCGTCATTATTTACGTGGATTTCAGTGAAAACAAAAGGAGATTTTACTACTATTCCATGGACGTACTGTGAAACCTATAGAAGTTACGTGAATGGACAGTTCTACCTCAACTTTTGTTTGTCGCAATTTTAAAGTGATTTCTCTTCCTTTAACCACAAGCTTCTTTTGACATATTGCTAACAGCTAGGATGCATATAGATCGGGTTGGTTCGATTTTTATTAAAATTAAACCAAATTAATTATATTGGGTTGATTGATTTTTTTTATTATGTGAATATTATTTCAATCTTACTTTGTTAAACTTTTTATAAGTAAATATGTTTAGTAAAAATTGTAAAACTTGACAAACATATTATCTATTTAAATATTTTAATGTTAGTATTTTATTAGTAACACATGATAGTTATTTCTTTAGTCCTCTCACAATAATTTTTTGTTGGTATACTTATAAGGTTAAATAAATTTAATAATTAAACATAAAAATTAACATGATACCTAATTAATGATAAGTTCTATTTAATTTCAGATTATCAAAATACCACTTTAAATTTGAAAAAGATATAAAAATTTAATAAGTCTTGATATATGAACAAGGAAGAACAAAAAAATTGACGAATTTCAATAACACTTGATAAGAAAGTGATCATATAACTCATTATTTAAGGTTAGTAAAGTTCTTCATATATTAAATATTACACTCCATAAGATAATCCCAAATATTTTTAGAATTTTTGTAAAGAAAATTCTATATAAAGTTTTAAAAGTATATATAAAAATTATATATTTATATGTCGGTTTGGTTCGGTCTTTTTATTCAATACCAAACCAAAATAAAACCAAACCTAAACGAGTTTTTTAATCGGTTTGGTTTAACTTTTCGATTTGATGTAGTTTTTCGGTTCGGTTTGTACACCCCTACGATAACAGTTAAAAGCTAAAGCAAACCCCATGAGAAAAAACCTCCATGTTTTCAACAGCTACTTATTTGAACGCATGCCTCCACGTAGACACTCAATAAGGCATGCAAGGCAAGGGTACCTCCTCACGTGTCATTCACGTGTTTTGAGAGCCTAATAACTTTGCTTCCAATCATTATCTAGCCACACATTTCAATTACTCATTTGGTCCCGTATTACTGTTTGATGAGGTATGAAGTTTATAAAAATAAATTAAGAATAATTTTTGAAACTTATGATTGTAACAAGCCATAAATATTTGTGTGGTAATAAATTATTTTATTAAAAAATAAAAACTATAAAAAATTTAATTTTTTTAAATACGGGAAAAAATATTATTATTTTTGTTTGAAAAATTATTAAGGAAACCGCGCTACTAAGATAGACCGAGGAAGCAATAAATTAATTGATGGTCTGAACTGAAATCGAAAGAAGAGGTTAACTTCCCACAATGTGATATATTACACTATTTATCAAACTACGCTGCGTTGGGCACGTTAAAAGTTGTAATTTTTTAAACTAAAAGTTTAATCAAATTTAAAGAGTATTTACAGGGCGAGTAGATTTGGAACGGGTATAGAAGAATATATAATGCACTATCTAATGCATATACTATGCATATTGTTATAGTTCAGATTCAGTTGATCGTGCATGTAAAAAACTGTACATTGTCTGCCCAGAAGTTAAACTCTTTATTTGACTCTGGTAGTCGGGTAGGGGCCTCAACTCTCAAGTGGCAGAATGGGATGTGATTGACTTGGAGTGATCACAAAAAACATTATGATTTGGGTCAATGTGTTGGGGACAAACTCTATATTACGTGTGTCCTTATGTAGGACGACGTTATTAAGTACGGAGTATTATGTTTCATTGCCTTGTCCAATCCTAAGGAAGCGTATGCTAGTTTAGAGAATTCTGAAATGAAAAATAATTCATTTTTCGTAAAAAGAAAATCCTCGAGGGGAGCCTTGGTGTAACCGGCAAAATTCTTGTCATGTGACCGGCCAATGCGTCAGGGGATTCAAGCCATAGAAATAGCCTCTTGCAAAAATGCAGGATATATAAGACTGCGTAAGATTAAACCTTGTGGTCCGCAAGGGCGGCTCAAGCACATGCGGGACCTAAAGCCAAATTTTTATTATGAGACCTAAATTTTAAAAGAAAATTATAAGATATATATTTTTATTTGAAGTCTATTCTTCTAACTTTTGTGATATAAGGTTGTTAATAATTTTTTTTATAATCGATTTTCTCAAATAATTCCTTTTCAGTTGATAATATAGCGGACTCATTTAATCTTTGTTGAGATATTATTAATCTTAGGTAAGACTTTATAGAGCAATATTGTTTGACCATAAGCTATCAAAACCTTATTTTATTAAATCAATTAATGAAGATGATATGGTAAATCTTAGCCAAGCGTAATAAAATCTTGATTAAGTGATGAAAGAGATGAACAAGATGAATCATGCTTCCTAGTATGTCGGAATCAAATGATTGCTTATAAATGTGATAACTTAGATGTGGAAATCAAACGTAATGAATGCGACTGGCTTAGATAAAAGGTGATGTTCAGATGATTGTAGGATCCACGATCCTTCTTAATATCGAACAGAGATGCTAAATTTCAGATATGTAATCAATGAACAAGGTTTTCTTTTGTATTCACTCTCAGATAATTTTTTTATAAAGTGTTCTTTCCCCTCTTCTTTACTTGCCTTTCCTATTTATAAGGGACAATCTCCCAAAAAAAACCCTAAAAAGTACAACATAGAGAATATTTGAAAAGCATATTCTTACTGTCTCCCACTATGTTTACACGGCCGTGGACTTTAAGCATCGACTGAACGCCCTTAGGTGTTACCTTTCATTACGACGACCATCATATGGTGCATCATGATAATCTCGTTCCTCATCCTACTCGGTAATGGTCGTTGTTGCCAAATTTGGACCCATACAATTAGTCCTTCCGCTTGTTGAGGTCGCGGCCCTATGCGTCCTTGATAAGCGGATGTCGGCCATACCCGCAGAGAAATTTGGTGGTTAGATCTTAACGGTTTAATCAATAATTGAAAGAGCGGCGCAATCTACAGTATACCAGATAGTGTAGCATATCGGCAAATGATGTCACTCTCATGTGCATCATCATTGCGCGTCTTCTCGAGGTAGAGACCAATTGGCTTGTCTCTTCGATTTTGGTGCCATTGACAACCTTTTTCTTCGATTCTGGCCCCATTCAAACCTTATAAATAGATGAAGGTTTGGTTCTTTCAAGAACTTTCGAACATTTCCTTTCTAGTGTATGTGTTATCTTATTTGGCCATCTCTTCCCGTATCCTCAGCTCTACTTTTGTGATTTTTCTCTTCTCCTTCTCTGTTCATCGTTCTTTTTGTTATCAATATACCCTCTGTCATCAAGATGCCTAGAACACATCGTTTCCTCGAAGAGATTTCTGACGCCACCATACTTTCTATAGCACCTTCCTCTGGTGGTAAGGATGTGGTGGTAGAGGAAGGGGACATCCTCTCCACCGTGAAGGAGATACCACTGAGAACCCTATGACTCGGAATAATTTCCTTAAAGAGCATGTTCCTTCTCATGCTTCGGTGATTTTCGAGATCGATCATGTTCACGTAGATGAACTTCGATCTAAACATTCCCTCTCATGATGAGATGTGATGACCCGACCCGTCGTCACGTGAGTTACCACCACGTTTTCCATTTATTGTATTGCTTCATGTTTCTATATTAGTATTAGAGTCTATCAGGTGTAATTGAATTGGTTCTGGTTGAAATAAGGCACATAGCCTCTTAGAAGGGAGTTTATTTTAGAAAAGTCAACCAGAAGTTGACTATGTGGTTAGAAGGATTGGATGTGAATTTCGATGGTTCGGTTAGCTCCGAGAGGTAATTTGTGAATTAGGAGAGTGATCAGAATTGAATTTGGAGGTCCGGTGTAGAAATAGGCTTGAATTGGCAAAGTTGGAATTTTGGTGGAATCTGATTGATAGGTGAGATTTTTATCTGTGAGTCGGAATGGAACTCCGATAGTTGCAGCAGCTTTGTTAGGTGATTTTGGATATGTCTGCAAATTTTCAGGTCATTTGGATGTTGTTTGGTCGGGTTTTTGATCGAATGTTAGTTTCAGAAGTTATAGTTAAAACTTAGGCTTGAATCTAGCATGATTTGATGATTTTTGTGTTTAAGGACGTATTTTATGATTGGAACAAGTTTGTATCCTATTTTGGGGTAGGTTGGTGATTTTGGTTGAGGTCCCGGGAGCCTCGGGGTGATTTCGAGGGTTCAAACGAATCATTTTGGCTTGAAAGGAGATCAATTTTTGTTGTCATAGATGTTGCAGACTTTTGTTCAATGCGATTGCAGGGGTTCTGTTGCGATCACATAGAAGGTTTGGGTAGGCTTTGATTTTTGTTCAGTGCGATCGCGGTCAGGGGTATGCGATCGCAAAAGTGTTCTCTACGATCGCAGGTGTTGCTATGCGATCACGTACTGTAATGGACATGGGGTCCTTAGGGGATTTGCTGTGTAATTGCGGAATAGGTATTGCGATCGCGTAGTGTTGGATTATGAAGAAATGCGATCGCGTAGTGAGTGTTGTGATCGCATAGGCCATTTTTGGAGGCCTAGAAAGATTGCTCAATAAGATCGCATGTGAGTTGATGCGATTGCATAGAGGAAATACCTGGGCGGACAGAAGGGTTTTATAACATATCATCCGTGAGCAAAAACCCATTTCCACCATTGTTGAGCACATTTTGGAGCTATTGGACGGGAGAGTAAGAGGAGTTCACCTAGGTTTTGATTGGAGGTAAGTTTTATGAGCTAATTACATAATTTTATCATAGAATAATCATCTAAATCTTTGAAAATTGGGTGGAAATTGGAGAATTTAGGGCTTGGTTTTTGGTATTGAAAATTTGGAATTTGAAGGGGTTATTGGACTCCGATTTTGATAAAATTTATATGTATAGACTTGTGGCGAGATAAGGATTTCGGAAATGTATTATTTCATAATTTTCCGAGAAGTGGGCCCAGGGCTCGAGTTTTTCCAATTTCATGTTTTTGGGTGTTTTTCGAGTTATTTTGAATGAGTTATGTTCCATTAGCCTATTTTGATGTATTACTATTGGTTTTGATCATATTCGGAACTCGCAGAGGTTGATTCTAGAGGGAAAGGCATAGCGGACTAGTCTCGGAGCTGGTTCGAGGTGAGTAATAGATGTAGATGATGACCCGAGGGTTTGAAACCCGGTATATCACACTGTGACGCTATATTGAGGCGAGACACGTACTCTATGATGAGTGTAGTGTTAATTATAATTGGGGACCATGACTTAGTCCGACCGAGTGGCATTGTACTGTATTGTTGGCTATAAATGAGCCGGAAAACCTCATACTTGGATGGTTATGGATATATTTGGGTTGCGTGCTGGTTATTTGGATCTCGTGAGGATCGTTATTACTGTTTCTATGATTTATAGCATGTTTTCATGATATCAGTCCCGAGCTAAACACTTTCTAAACATGATTTGCAAATTCTGAGATTCTGAACACCTAATTCTATAATTACTGTTAAACGAAACTAAAACTGGTAAGTTATTTGTGTCTGTGAGGCTTGCATGCATGTAGCTGGACTGATAGTGGATCGGGCTGCGCGCCGCAACATATGTTACTATGATATTGCGCTTGGGCTGTAGGAGTCCCTCCGGAGTATGAACCCCCACAGTGAGTGCGGGTGCCCAAATGGATCGGGCTACGCACCGTAGCGCTCTTGTGCATTTGCATTGCAGTCATGCATTTATACTTATCTCCTTTATCTGTTACTATTTTTCTTGAGATTTACACTCTTAAAAAGGAAATAAAACACTGTTATAGCTTTATTGTGTGGTATTTTGGGATTTTTTGCCTTCAATATCATTATACATGTCTATTACCGCTAAGTTGGAAGTACTCACTTTACTCCCTGCACCTTGTGTGCATATCTAGGTACCTCCGGACATAGTTGATCTTTAGCTGCTTTCAGAGCATATTTTGGAGCTTGTTGAGGTAGCTGCCTGGCGTCCGCCAGGACCCGACTCCTCTATTATTTATGTGTTTTTGACATTTCTACGTATTCAGTTTATGAGATACTTTAGTATTATTATTACACTATTCTGGTAGAGGCTCTTGACTCGTGACCCCCAGATCTGTGAGAGGATGTTTGTACTGGTTTATTGGGTTGTTTCTATATATTTGCTAAACTTTGGATATTTTTTCGTTATTAATGATTTTTGAATAAAGAATGTGAGCTTGTAGCTCGGAATATATGTGTGATTGGTCGGGCTTTCCTAGCAAGGTGCTAGGCGCCATCACGATTGGGTTTGGGGTCGTGACAAGATGGTTCCGGCTGGGAGGGAACTCGTGGAAGTCCATAGGTCGGGGTATTGTGCTTTTTACAAATATCCCCTCATGATAGGCCACTCATTCCCCCTTCTTCCGTTAGTAGAGGAATTCTTCCGGTTCTATGAGGTCTACCTGGCACAACTCTCTCCCTATACATATAAGATATTTCTAGTGTTGACTAAGTACGTAGAGTTAGCGGGGTGTGAAGTTAACCTTATCTACCTCTTGCATTTGTTTTCCCCTAGTTTTCACAGGGGCACTATGATTCACTTGAGATATCGTGGGACCAAAGGGGCTGGTGGTCGGAACAGATGATCGTGCGAGCCACAAATTTTGGCATAAATACTTCTTCATTAAAACATAGCATCTTCTATCGGACCTCGCTGGATTCCCTGAGTGGTGGAATAATAATTGTAGGTACTGGTACTTGTTATCTATTTTTGTCCTTTTCGACTTACTATTTATTTGTGACTTTCTTTTGTAGCTGCGAGGCATACACCCCATCCTGTTATCGGTATAGTGCACTGGGTGGCTCGTTTGATACCTTACACGGTGGACACTCGAGATTGGCCTACTTTCATTAAATGCTTTGGGCCGAAGGCTCCATCCGGTAGATGTTATCTTCTGTTTTGATCTTTGGATATTCGCCGTTATTTATTGATATGACTCTTCGTGGTGATGGGTCGTAGGGCTTCTAGGAAGAGGGTCTCAATCTCTGCATTTTGCCAGGCCTTCGCATTGGCAGGGATACAATTTACCTTAGAGGAGTCCGTTTTAGGGGGTCGTGCTCAGCTGATACAGGTGAGAGACTCATCTCGGGATATGGTTGTAAGGGATGAGATATACCCTTTACTATCCTATCACCTCGTGGATGAGTCCTCTAATGGGGACGAATCTCCATCGAGAAAAAAAGGAGGGTAGAACTCGGGAAGGACGTTGCCATTGATGCGAAGAGTAGAGCTGGTAGGTTAGAGGCGGCGGTTGTGCCCATTTTTATGGAGGATGCCTTTTTTGAGGGGAGATCCCCCAGACATAGGGAGTATACCAAGGAGGGGAGTCTGTGCATTTTGTAGAGGGTGGAACATCATCCACCATTGAAGGAGGGGTACACGTTGGGGGCGATGGCTCGGGTTTGGACATTGACCCAGGAGATGTACGAGAGTTCCTGGAGCATCACACTTATGTATAGGTTAGAATAGAGGGTTATGATCGGAACATAGTCGTTCCTAGGGTTTGTGACTTATTGTCAAATTGCAATCAGGTGGCGTCGGTGACTTTCAACTATCTGTGATGTGCTTAAACAAAGGGATGATCAATTGGCGCATAAGGTCGAAAAATAGAAAGAACGAGATAAGGACCTTATGAATGCCACTACTCATTGTAGTGAACTCGAGGCGGCCCTTAAGGTCAGGGAAGATAAGCTCGAGCTGAGTAAGGGAGTGATGACTAAAAATGTCGACCTCCAAGTAAAGGCGACCAATTTAACCGTCAAGCGTGACAGGAAGGCGGCGGAGGTCATCCACCTTAAGGGTGAGTTGAGTGCTAATGTTGATGGGTTGGCTCAC